>JAGIQG010000022.1:44477460-45029173 GCA_024679065.1 Sphyrna mokarran
GAGTGTGAGAGAGAGAGTGTGTGAGAGAGAGAGTGTGAGAGAGAGAGAGTGTGTGAGAGAGAGAGAGAGAGAGAGAGAGTGTGAGAGACAGAGAGTGTGAGAGAGAGTGTGAGAGAGAGTGTGAGAGAGAGTGTGAGAGAGAGTGTGAGAGAGAGTGTGAGAGAGCGAGAGTGTGTGAGAGAGAGAGATTGTGATAGAGAGTGTGAGAGAGAGAGTGTGAGAGAGAGAGTGTGAGAGAGCGAGTGTGAGGGAGAGAGTGTGAGAGAGCGAGTGTGAGAGAGTGTGTGTGAGAGAGCGAGTGTGAGGGAGAGAGTGTGAGAGAGCGAGTGTGAGAGAGCGAGTGTGAGAGAGAGAGTGCGAGAGAGTGTGTGAGAGAGAAAGAGTGTGAGAGAGAGAGATGTGCGAGAGGGAGTGTGTGAGGGAGAGAGTGTGTGACAGAGAGAATGTGTGACAGTGTGAGAGAGAGAGAGTGTGTGTGTGGGAGAATATGCGAGAGAGTGTGAGAATGTGTGAGGGAGAGTGTGTGTGAGAGAGAGTGTATAAGGAAAAAAAAGTGTGTGAGGAAGAGTAGAGCATGTGTGAGAGAGTGTGTGAGAGAGAGATTGGGACGGAGTGTGTGAGAGAGAACATCTGTGACAGAGAGAGTGTGTGAGAAAGAGAGTATGTGAGAGAGAGCGTGTGAGAGATGGTGAGTGTGAGAGAGAATGTATGAGAGAGAGTGAGTGTGGGAGGGAGTATGTCAGAGAATGTCTGTGAGAGAGACAGTGTGTGAGAGAGTGTGTGTGAGAGAAAGACAGTGTGTGAGGGAGAGATGAGTGTGTGTGAGAGAAAGACAGTGAGTGAGGGTGAGAGGATGAGTGTGTGTGAGAGAAAGACAGTGTGTGAGGGAGAGATGAGTGTGTGTGAGGGAAGAGTGTGTGTGTGAGAGAGATGTGTGTGTGAGAGAGATGAGTGTGAGAGAGATGTGTGTGTGAGAGGGAGAGTGTTGTTGAGAGAGATGTGTGTGTGAGAGAGATGAGTGTGTGAGAAGATTGTGTGTGAGAGGAAATGAGTGTGTGTGTGAGAGAGATGTGTGTGTGAGAGGGAAGAGTGTGTGTGTGAGAGAGATGTGTGTGTGAGAGAGATGTGTGTGTGAGAGAGATGTGTGTGTGAGAGGGAAGAGTGTGTGTGTGAGAGAGATGTGTGTGTGAGAGGGAAGAGTGTGTGTGTGAGAGAGATGTGTGTGTGTGAGGGAAGAGTGTGTGTGTGAGAGAGATGTGTGTGTGTGTGAGGGAAGAGTGTGTGTGTGAGAGAGATTGTGTGTGAGAGTTGAGAGTGGTGTGTGTGAGGAGTATGTGTGTGTGTGAGGGGAAGATTGGTGTGTGAGAGAGATGTGTGGGTGTGTGAGGGAAGATGTGTGGTGTGGAGAGATGTGTGTGTGAGAGGAGAGTGTGTGTGTGAGAGAGATGTGTGTGTGAGAGGGAGAGTGTGTGTGTGGAGAGATGTTGTGTGAGAGGGAAGAGTGTGGTGTGTGAGAGAGATGTGTGTGTGGAGAGGAAGAGTGTGTTTTGTGAGAGAGGGGTGGTGTGTGAGAGAGATGTGTGTGTGTGAGGGAGAGTGTGTGTGTGAGAGAGGTGTGTGTGTGAGAGGGAAGAGTGTGTTTGTGAGAGAGGTGTGTGTGTGAGAGAGATGTGTGTGTGAGAGGGAAGAGTGTGTGTGTGAGAGAGATGTGTGTGTGAGAGAGATGTGTGTGTGTGAGGGAGTTAAGTATGTGAGTGAATAGAGGGAGTGTGTGCGTAAGAGAGAAATGAATATGTGTGAGATAAGATGAATGTGTGAGGGAGAAATGAGGGTGTATGTGACAGAAAGAGATGAGGGGTGTGTAAGAAGGAAGACAAATAGTATGTTGTTGTTCATTGCGAGGGGAATGGAATTATAAAGGGATTGCTACAGTCATACAGGGTGCTGGGAGATCACAACTGGAATACTGTGAACAGTTTTAGACTCCTTATTTAAGGGAAGATTTTCAATGTTTTAGGAGTTCAGAGAAGGTTCACTCTGGGATGACGGGAGGGGAGTGTTATCTTTGAGGAAAGGCTGGATAGATTATGCCTGAACCTTCTGGAGTTTTGAAGAACGAGAGGTAATCTTATTAAAACATATAAGATTCTGAAGGGACTTGACAGGGTGAGTGCTGAAAGAATGTTTCCTTTGTGTGAGAGAAACCAGAATTAGGGGACACGGTTTAAAAATAACACAGAGATGAGGAGAAATGTTTCCTCCCAAAGAGTTGTTAGTCTGTGAAATTCTCTTGCCCACAGAGCAGTGGAGGAAAGGTCATTGAACATTTGATTTAAAAAAATTACGCAGCTCTTAAAGTTATGGAGGCAATGCTCAGAGTGAGCAGGGTGAGCCCTTAATCTATCTTCCTGCTTGCTCAAAAAACAATTCAAATTGAATTCAATTCATGGCTCCCACAAGGGAGACATACAAAATCCAAACTGACAAGAAAAGGATTGTACTTCTCTTGGGGTTGATCTTAGCCAAACTAACCCGCAAAGCTTTGGACTGTGAGAGGAAACTGCAGCACCCAAAGAAAACCCACGCAGACATGGGGAGAATGTACAAACTCCACACAGACAGTGACCCGAGGCTGGAATTGAGATCTCTGGCACTGTGCAGCAGCCGCAATGCTAACCACTGTGCTGCCCTTAGAAAGGAGGTCTACACTGATCTCCAACAGACCACCTTACCTAGGTCATATACTGGTAAACCTACATATCTATCCCTCTAACATACATATATTTTGAACATTAAGGGGCAACTTAGCATGGTCAATCAATCTAACCCATACGTTTTTACAGGAGGAAACCAGAGCACCCAGAACAAACCCACGCTGACATGGGGGGAATGTGCAGAGTCCTCATAGTCCACCCAAGACCAGAATTGAACCCAGGTCCCCGGCGCTGTGAGGCAGCAGTGCCAACCACTGTGCAACCGTGCTGACTGATCATTGACCCACCCTTGCCAGATAATCAAACACCATAAATGATTTAATTGGAGCAAATAAGGAGGAATGATTGTATTTGATAGATTCTTGATTGACAAAAGAGTCGAAGGTTATTGGGGTTCGGCCAGATATGGAGTTAAGCCCATAATCAGATCAGCCATGATCCTATTGAACGGTGGAATTGGCTTGAAGGGCTGAATAGCCTCCTCCTGCTCCTAATCATTTGTTTGTGATCATATCAAGAAAATGACAACAACTGTTCAGGGAAGAAGCAAACTATTGCTGCAGAGTTGTGTATATTAATGGTGGACAAAGAGGTTATTTGGTAGAAATAATAGTAGGAGGGATTATTATTTAAAGGGTGAAAAGCTGCAGCATGCTACAGTGCAGAGGGATCTGGGGGTCCTTGTGCATGAATCGCAAAAACCCAGTCTGCAGGTGCAGCAGGTGATCAAGAAGGCGAATGCAATGTTGGCCTTTATAGCGAGAGGATAGAATATAAAAGCAGAGAGGTCTTGCTGCAACTGTACAGGGTACTGGTGAGGCTGCAACTGGAGTACTGTGTGCAGTTTTGGTCGCCGCATTTATGTAAGGATATATTGGCCTTGGAGGGAGTGCAGAGAAGATTCACCAGGCTGATACCGGAGATGAGGGTGTTAGCCTATGAGGAGAGATTGAATAGACTGGGTCTGTACTCGTTAGAGTTTAGAAGGCTGAGGGAGCATCCTATAGAGACATATAAGGTAATGAACGGGATAGATAGGGTAGAGGTAGAGAGATTCTTCCTGCTCAGAAAGGATAGCAGGACTAAAAGGCACAGCCTCAAAATAAGGGAGGGGTACAGTTTAGATCAGAGTTGAGGAACATAGAACATAGAACATAGAACATTACAGCACAGAACAGGCCCTTCGGCCTTTGATGTTGCGCCGACCAATATAAAAAGCAATGCCCCTCCAAACTAAACCATTCCCTTCTCTTCTATACTTATCAACTAACCGCTTAAACGCCACAAAACTTTGCGCATCTACACTGCTGCAGCATTGGCATTTCCACTACTAACCACCCTTTGGGTAAGAACCTGCCTCTGATATCCTTCCTATAACTATCTACCCCTTATTTAAAGCTGTGTTCCCTTGTGCATCTTTTCCATGCTAGGAAAAAGGCTATCACTTATTTCCACCCTATCTGACCTCTAATCTCTTATATGTTTCGATTTAGGTTCCTCTAGCCTCCTCCTTCTAACGATACACCTCAAATCCCTCATCCTCTCCTCTGAGACCTGCCCTCATCAGGCAGACATCCTGGTAACTCCTGTGTACCCTCTCCAATGCCTCCCATCTTTCTTATATGCGGGGACCAGATCTGTACACAATCTCCAATGCGGGGCCGCACTAAGTTTTGTACAGTTGCAACATACGTGCGGCTCCGAAATTCAATCCCTCTACCATAAAAGCCAGACTCCATATGCCTTCTTAACACCTTTCGAGCTTGACTGCCTACTTTCAGGGATCTATGCACATACACACCAAGATCCCTCTGTTCATCTAGACTGCTAAGAATCCTACCATTTGCCCTATACTCTACACATTTATTATTTCTGCATAGTGCATTACCTCACACTTTTCCACATTAAACTCCATTTGCCACCTCTCTGCCCAGCTCTGCAACTTTTCTAAGTCTCTCTGCAAACTATAACACCCCTCTTCACTATCTACACTCCACCGACTTTAGTGTCATCTGCAAATTTACTAATCCATCCTTCAATACCCTCATCCAGATCATTTATAAAAATTACAAACAGCAGGGGCCCCAAAACAGACCCCTGAGGTACACCACTTGTCACCGAAAGGAGGAACTTCTTCACTCAAAGGATGGTGAATCTCTAGAATTTTCTGCCCATTGAAGTGCTGGAGGCTACCTCGCTGAATATATTTAAGTCACGGGTAGATAGACAAGGGAATGAAGGGTTATGGGGTGAAAGCGGGAAAGTGGAACTGATCCACTATAGATCAGCCATGATCTTATTGAATGGCGGGGCAGGCTCGAGGGGCTGGATGGCCGACTCCCGCTCCTATTTCTTATGGACCAATGAGTGTCCAAAGCAATGGACTGGACCTGGTTTCGATCCTACCCACTGGGTTATCTGTGAATTTTGCTGAGTTGCTGAGAGGAACATTCAGTAGCTGTGTCTCTTAGCAGGGGCACAGTGTCAGGAACAGTTCCATCAAACCTGTGGTCAGCAGCACTGATGGCGGAGAAGGACACCCTCGCGAGGATGGGAGTATTGAGGAGGAACAGAAAGCAGAAGGAAGAGTAGGAATCAGGAGAACAGTGCTAGTAGATGCTCAGATACGAACAAGATTTGCAATGGAGATGAAGTCACCTATTTTTTTAGCTGTTCAAACATACCCAACATCTGTTGAGACTCATCTCTTTGCAGGCTTAATGTTGGGTGCCACTTTACATTGGAGACGAATTGTTTGGATACAGAATCCAATATGAAAATTCATTAAGAGCACCAGCTGCGAGAATAGTGGCTCTCAGTCTTGCATTTCATTGAGAAAGATAACCAAATGTCAGCGTGAACCTGAAGCTTGATGTTCCTACTGATACACTGTGATATAAAGCACACTCTGCTCTGTAACCCTCTCGATTGCTCCACCAGAGCAGGTTAGATGATCATTCGGTGCCTGGAATGTGACAATTCACCCCTGTTAGTGTGACAGTGACAAAACAATTCTGATTTTCCAATAAACTCCTGGCTGTAAGACGGTGCCATCGAACACCACTACAGAATGAGCCAATCACCCTGAGGATTTCCTCAGACACAAAGCTGAAGGGGAAAATTACACAGTTTTGCGTCGGTATTCACGACGGAGAGGGGCTTGTTGACAGCTCCTGTCTCTGAGGGAGCTGTGGACCAGTTGAGGGAAATATCCATACCGAGGGAGGAAGCGTTAGAGCTTCTAGGTAGCATTAAAACTGATAAATCTCCTGGGCCTGATGGCATTTATCCCAGACTGCTTAGGGAGGTGCGAGGTGAAATTGCTGGGCCTCTGACGCAAATCTTTGTCTCTTCCTTGGACACAGGTGAAGTCCCAGAGGACTGGAGAATAGCTAATGTTGTACCATTGTTTAAAAAGGGTAGTAGGGATAACCCTGGGAATTATAGGCCGGTGAGTTTGACATTAGTGGTAGGGAAGCTGTTGGAGGGGATTCTTAGAGATAGGATGTATAAGCACTTAGAGCGTTGCGATCTGATTAGGGATACGCAGCATGGATTTGTTAAGGGGAGGTCGTGTCTTACAAATCTGGTAGAATTTTTTGAGGAGGTGACGAAAACAGTGGACGAAGGGTGAGCCATTGATGTTGTCTATTTGGATTTTAGTAAGGTGTTTGACAAAGTCCCTCATGGGAGGTTAGTCGAGAAGGTCAAGGCAAATGGGATACAAGGACAGGTAGCTAGATGGATAAGTAACTGGCTTGGTAATAGGAGACAGAGAGTAATAGTGGAAGGGTGTTGCTCTAGCTAGAGGTCAGTCACGAGTGGTGTGCCGCAGGGCTCGGTACTGAGACCTCTTCTTTTTGTAATATATATAAATGACTTGGAAGAGGGAGTAAGTGGAGTGATCAGCAAGTTTGCAGACGATACAAAGATGGCTGGACTTGCGGATAGTGAGGAGCATTGTCAGGCGATACAGCAGGACAGATAGACTGGTAGCTTGGGCAGATAGATGGCAGATGGAATTCAACGCCTGATAAATGTGAGGTGATGCATTTCGGGAGAAATAATGTAGGGGGGAGGTATATGATAAAGGGTAGACCTATTAAGAGTATAGAAACGCAGAGGGACCTGGGTGTGCAGGTGAACAAGTCTCTGAAGGTGGCAGAGCAGGTGGAGAAGGTTGTGAAGAAAGCATAAAGTATGCTAGCCTTTATAGGAAGGGATATAGAGTACAAGAGCTGGCCTTTAATGTTGCAGTTGTATAAAACGTTGGTTAGACCTCATTTGGAATACTGCATCCAGTTCTGGTCGCCTTACTACCGGAAGGACGTGGAGACTCTGGAGAAAGTGCAGAGGAGGTTTACCAGGATGCTGCCTGGTATGGAAGGTCTGAGTTATGAGGAGAGATTAGGCAAAATGGGACTGTTTTCCTTAGAAAGACGTAGACTTAGAAGAGATCTGATAGAGGTGTACAAGATTTTGAAGGGGATTGATAGAGTAAACAGGGTTAAGCTTTTTCCTAGGATGGACTCAAATAGCACGAGGGGTCACGGGCTTAGGGTGAGGAGGGTAAGGTATAATTTGGATGCAAGAGGGAGTTTTTTCACACAGAGGGTGGTGGGGGTATGGAATGCACTGCCAAGTAAAGTGGTGGAGGCAGGTACTCTGGAGTTATTTAATAAATACTTAGATGGGCATATGAACAAAATGGGAATGGAGGGGTATAGAAAACTGATTTAAAATAGGGATCATGAGCCTTGGGAGTCCCTGGGAAGTGTGTAAATAGATGATGATATTGAAGTATTTGTTTTTATCATACAGATGCTTTGGTCCACCTTGTTGTTTAACGAGGGGCATACACGCAATGGGTTGTGAGAGGACTGCTCTTGGATCTTTTTCGAGAGTATCCTACTGCTTCACGTCGTTAGTGTACGCTTGACCTGGACCATCTGATGGGCAACACGACAGCTCAGTGACTATCTCTGTGCTGTGCAGATACATGGATTTGGGCCTGTGTCTGTGGGAGTTTGCGCATTCTCCCTGTGCTTGCGTGGGTTTTCTCCGGGTGCTCCGGTTTCCTCCCACATCCAAAGATGTGCTCTTAGGCTAATTGGCAAAACAAATTCTCCCTAAATTGTCTCAAATTTGGTTTTTAATCCATAGATCTAGAAACATGGACAGGGATCGCAGGTAGAGATGGGAACATCGAGGTGGCGGCACGGGCTTGTTGGGCCGAAGGGCCTGTTTCCCGTGCTGTTTTGTTCTTTGTTCTTTGAAAGGTTTCTCTCCCCAGATGTTGACTCTCCCCCAGACGTTGACTCTCCTGCAGTGAGCACACTTGCAGGTTTTCCAGAAATAGTGAGACATTTGAAAATAAATTTTCCCATTGGTGAGACACAGCAAGAGTTCATGAAGGGCAGGTCGTGTTTGATTAATTTGGTGGAATTCTTTGAGAACATTACACGTGCAGGGGACAATGGGGAACCTGTGGATGTGGTGTATCTGCATTTCCAGAAGACATTTGACAAAGTGCCACACCAAAGGCTGCTACATAAGATAAAGGTGCACTGTGTTACAAGTAATATATTAGTATGGATAGAGGATTGGTTAACAAACAGAAAGCAAAGCAGGAGAAAATAATGGTTTTTCCAGTTGGCGATCAGTGGTGTGCCTCAGGGGTCGGTGTTGGGACTGCAATTGTTTAAGATTTACAGAGATGATTTGGAGTCGGGGACCAAGTGTAATGTGTCAAAATTCACAGATGATACTAAGATGAGTGGCAGAGCAAAGTGTGCAGAGGACACTCAGCCTCTGCAAAGGGATATAGATAGTCTAAATAAGTGGGTTAGGGTCTGGCAAATGAAACTCATGTTGGTAAAAGTAAGGCCATTCATTTTGGTAGGAATAACAGCAAAATGGACTATTATTTAAAGAATAAAAAATTGCAGCATGCTGCTGTGCAGAGGGACCTGGGTGTCCTTGTGCAGGAATCTCAAGGAGTTGGTTTGCAGAATGTAATTAAGAAGGCAAATGGAATTTTGTCCTTCATTGCTGGAGGGATGGAGTTTAAAAACAGTGAGGTTATGTTGCAGCTGTATAAGGTGCTGGTGAGGCCACATCTGGAGTACTGCGTACAGTTTGGTCTCCTTACTTGAGAAAGGATAGACTGGCACTGGAGGGGGGCAGAGGAGATTCACTAGTTTGATTCCAGAGAGGGTTGGCTGTTCTTTGGATCAGCTAATCACTTAAGGGTAAAATGCCCACTGTAAAAATTGCCTAGAAAATTACCAAATATTCACTTGAACAAGGCCGCTCATAGGAATTACAGTACAGAAACAAACCATTCAATCCAACTGGTCTATGCTGGGTGTCCATGCTATACACAAGTCTCCTTGCACACTATCAAAAAATATCCTCCCATTCTTCACTGCCTCATGCACTTGTTTATATTAATAGTCAGGGGTTGGTGGTGATGCTGTGATATTGTCTATGGTCTGGTAAACCAGAAACCCAGGTTCGAATCCCACCATGGCAGATGGTGAAATCCACATTGAGTAAAAAATCTGGAATTAAAATTCCAGTGATGACCATGAAACAATTGTTTAAAGTTTGTTTATTAGTATCACAAGTAGGCTTACATTAACACTGCAATGCAGTTACTGTGAAAATCCCCTAGTCGCCACACTCTCGCACCTCTTTGGGTACACTAAGGGAGAATTTAGCATTGCCAAGACATCCAACTCTCCTCCTTCTTTCTAGTAAAGCAAAGAAATGGAGGACAGTTTATGGGACAGGTCATAACTGGGGTCCTGGCAATTACACAACTGGGATAGGGATTGGCGCTTTGGCAATATGGTTGCAGGAGTTGGGGAAAAGAATTGGCTTTGGCAGAACCTTTTGGAATGTATATGGATATATCCTGGTGAATACATGGGACCTGTTCGCAATGATAAAACAAGAGTTCTGGGTGGTGAGAGTTGGTGGTGCTGATGGGTCAAGGTTGGTGGTGCTGGGTGGGTCAGGCTTGATGATGCTGGGTGGGTCAGGGTTGGTGATGATGGGTGGGTCAAGGTTGGTGGTGCTGGGTGGGTCAGGGTTGGTGATGCTGGGTGGATCAGGGTTGGTGGTGTTGGGTGGATCAGGGTTGGTGTGTGTGTTGGTCTGGTGTGTAGGGTTGGTGGGTTGGTGGTGATGGTTGGTGGGTCAGGTTTGGTGATGCTGGTGGGTCAGGTGTGTGTGGTCAGGGGTGATGCTGGGTGGGTCAGGGTTGGTGGTGTTGGGTGGGTCCTGGGTGGTCAGTTGGTGATGCTGGGTGGGTCAGGTTGGTGGTGATGCTGGTGGATCAGGGTTGGTGGTGGGTGGGTCAGGTTGGTGTGTTGGGTCGGGTTGGTGGGTTTGGGTTGATGGTGGTGGGTAAGGGTTGGTGGTGCTGGGTCGGTCAGCGTTGATGGTGGGTGGTACGGTTGGTGGTGTGGGTGGGTCGCGTTGATGGTGGTGTGGTTAAGGGTTGGTGGGTTTGGTGGGTCAGGGTTGGTGGTGCTGGGTGGGTCAGGGTTGGTGGTGTGTGGGTCAAGGTTGGTGGTGCTGGGTGGGTCAAGGTTGGTGGTGCTGGGTGGACAAGGTTGGTGGTGCTGGGTGGGTCAGGTTGGTGTGCTGGGTGGTCAAGGTTGGTGGTGCTGGGTGGGTCAGGTTTGGTGTTGTTGGGTGGGTCAAGTTGGTGGTGCTGGGTGGGCAGGGTTGATGGTGCTGGTGGGTCAGGGTTGGTGGTGCTGGGTGGGTCAAGTTGGTATTGTGGGTGGGTTCTGGGTGGGGGTCAAGTTGGTGGTGCTGGGTGGGTCAGGTTGGTGGGCTGGTGGATCAGGTTGGTGGTGCTGGGTGGGTCAGGGTTGATGATGCTGGGTGGGTCAGGGTTGGTGTGATGGGTGGGTCAGGTTGGTGGTGCTGGGTGGGTCAGGGTTGGTGATGCTGGGTGGATCAGGGTTGGTGGTGTTGGGTGATCAGGTTGGTGGTGTTGGGTGGGGTCAGGGTTGGTGATGCATGGGTGGGTCAGGTTGGTTATGCTGGGTGGGTCAGGGTTGGTGTGCTGGGTGGGTCAGGCTGTGTGATGCTGGGTGGTTCAGGTTGGTGGTGGGGTGGGTCAGGGTTGGTGTGGCAGGGTTGGGTGGGGTGTCAGGGTTGGTGTGCTGGGTGGGTCAGGTGGTTTCAGGGTTGGGTGTGCTGGGTGGATCAGGGTTGGTGGTGTTGGGTGGGTCAGGGTTGGTGGTGTTGGGTGGGTCAGGGTTGGTGATGCTGGATGGGTCAGGGTTGATAGTGATGGGTGGGTAAGGGTTGGTGGTGCTGGGTCGGTCAGCGTTGATGGTGGGTGGTAAGGGTTGGTGGTGTGGGTGGGTCAGCGTTGATGGTGGGTGGTTAAGGGTTGGTGGTGTTGGGTGGGTCAAGGTTGGTGTGCTGGTGGGTCAGGGTTGGTGGTGTGGGTGGGTCAAGGTTGTGGTGCTGGGTGGGTCAAGGTTGGTGGTGCTGGGTGGATCAAGGGTTGGTGGTGCTGGGTGGGTCAGGGTTGGTGATGCTGGGTGGGTCAAGGTTGGTGGTGCTGGGTGGGTCAGGGTTGGTGGTGTTGGGTGGGTCAAGGTTGGTGGTGCTGGGTGGGCAGGGTTGATGGTGCTGAGTGGGTCAGGGGTTTATGGTGCTGGGTGGGTCAGAGTTAATGGTGCTGGGTTGGTCAGGGTGGGTGCTGGGTGGGTCAAGTTGGTGGTGCTGGTGGGTCAAGGTTGTGGTGCTGTGTGGATCAGGGTTGGTGGTGCTGGTGGGTCAGGTTGATGGTGCTGGGTGGGTAGGGTTGATGGTGCTGGGTGGGTCAGGGTTGATGGTGCTGGGTGGGTCGGGTTGGTGATGTGGGGTGGGTCAGGGTTGATGGTGTTGTGGATCAGGGTTGGTGATGCTGGGTGGGTCAGGGTTGGTGGTGTTGGGTGGGTCAGGGTTGGGTGGGCTGGGGTGGGTCAGGGTTGATGGTGCTGGGTGGGTCAGGGTTGATGGTGTTGGTGGGTCAGGGTTGATGGTGCAGGTGATGGTGTTGGTGGGTCAGGGTTGATGGTGTGGCTGGGTGGGTCGGGTTATGGTTCTGGGTCAGGGTTGATGGTGTTGGGTCAGGAGGGTTGATGGTGTTGGTGGGTCAGGGTTGGTGATGCTGGGTGGGTCGGGTTGGTGATGCTGGGTGGGTCAGGGTGTGTTGGGTGGGTCAGGGTTGGTGATGCTGGGTGGGTCAGGGTTGGTGATGCTGGGTGGGTCAGGATTGGTGGTGTTGGGTGGTCAGGGTTGGTGATGTTGGTGGGTCAGGTGTTGGGTGGGTCAGGGTGATGGTGTTGGTGGGTCAGGGTTGATGGTGCGGTGGGTCAGGGTTTATGGCGATGCTGGGTGGGTCAGGTTGATGGTGTTGGTGGTCAGGGTTGGTGATGCTGGGTGGGTCAGGGTTGATGGTGTTGGTGGGTCAGGGGTTGATTGGTGCTGGGTGGGTCAGGGTTGATGGTGCTGGGTGTGTCAGGGTTGATGGTGTTGGTGGGTCAGGGTTGATGGTGCTGAGTGGGTCAGGGTTGGTGGTGTTGGTAGGTCAGGGTTGGTGGTGCTGGGGATGGGTCAAGGTTGGTTAGATAGAGTGGGTCAGTGTTGGTGAAGCTGTGGGGTCAGACTTGGTGGTACAGAGTGGGTCAGGATTGGTGATGCTGTGTGGGTCAGAGTTGGTGGTACAGGGTGGGGCAGCGTTGGTGGTGCTGTGTGGGGAAGGTCTGGATTGGTGGTACAGATTGGGCAGGGTTGGTGGTGTGGGTGGGTCAGGGTTGGTGATGCTGTGTGGGGAAGGTCAGGGTTGGTTTGACAGGGTGGGGCAGGGTTTGTGATGCTGTGTGGGTCAGAGTTAGTGATGCTGTGTGGGGAGGGTCAGGTTTGGTGGTACAGGGTGTGTCAGGGTTGAAGGCGCTGGGTGGGGTTGGTTAGACAGGGTGGGGCAGGGTTGGTGATGCTGTGTGGGGAAGGTCGGGGTTGGTTTGACAGGATGGGACAGGGTTTGTGGTGCTGTGTGGGTCAGAGTTGGTGATGCTCAGTGGGGAGGGTCAGGGTTGGTGGCACTGTGTGGAGAGGGTCAGGATTTTATGTGGCAGCGTTTAAGTTACTAATCAATTGCTGACTGATTGAAGTATTTAATTATTTGATCCTGGAATGTGTCACTTTCTTCACAAATAAATACCATAACCCCAGAAAGATCTACATGGAGAAATTCAGCAGGAGGGGGACAAGATAACTGCTGAGGAGGAATCATTATAAAATCTATCTCGCTGTCAGTGCAGGAAGTAAGAAGTGTTGAACAGGAAAAGTGTTTGATAGAAGATGATTGAGATGTAATCCAGAAGGAAAGAAAAAAAAGCTTCGGAAGAATGATAGACAGGAAAAGAGCCTTTAGTCCCTCCAGACTGTCTCACACACTCAGGGACCACCACACCCGAAATGAGGTGAACAGTAGGTGTAAATATAGATGCAGGCTTGCACAGCACGTGTCTCGTTTCCCTGAGAACCCGGGGGTGGCTTCCATCTGGCCTGACCACTTTCTTCATTCTCAGCTTCTTAATTCCAACTGAGCAATTTGTTCACTGCTATTAACGTGAGTTTTATCGTTTCCATCATTCAATTCTAACATTGTCTTTAAGAATGAAGATTGATGTCAAGTATTTAATTTTACACTGGGTTCTTCACAACGTGCCCTTGAGCATCAACAGTCCAACAGTCACGCACAGTTCTCAGACTCCTTACGTTACTGGAAACACTTCTCCCATTATTTCCACCGCTCTCACTCATTCCTTTTTCCATTATCCTATGAACTGATCTCGTGGTTCCTCGTAAATAACTCTGTTTAGCTAAGTTTTATATTCCTTTAGTTCATAGAAACAAACCTCTTTAAAGGTCTTATTTATCTTTGTGCATGACCAATTTGCTACCTCGGTGCTTTCTCTCCGTACTCCCTTCATTTGTTTTGGATAGGTATTTGCCTTTCATTTTTATTCTTAATTTAGTTCTTAAAACAATTCTGTTTGTGTTTTATTTTATCTTCATCTTCGCCCAATTAATGAATCATTCTAAACTTTCTGCCATTTTGGCAAAGTTCAGAGCTTCTGGAATCTCAAATGAGTTGCAACTGCATTTATAAAGCACCTTTCACAACATCAGGATGCCCTGAAGGATCTTCTAACCAAAGACGTATTTCTGAAGTGGCTTGATAGCACAGGACTTGAATGTTGCTGAAACTTTTCATCTTGTACTCATCAGGACAAACACAAGAATGTCAAATCTCCAGTAATCACAACAAGGAGAAAAGGTTGTTGATTGGGTGGTGCAATAGTTAGCACTGCTGGCTCATAGTGCGAGGGACCTGGGTTCGATTCCTGGCTCGGGTCACTGTTTATACAGAGTCTGCACGTTCTCCCTCTGTCTACATTAGGTTCTTCCCACAGTCTGAAAGCCATGTTAAATTCTCACTCGGTGTATCCAACGGACGCTGGAGTTGGCGACTAGGGGATTTTCACAGTAACTTCATTGCCGAGTTAAGTCTACTTTTGACACTAATAAATAAACTTTGAAACTTTTTTGATTGATTGGCAACATCAGTCTGATTGGCTGAAACATTGCCATGGAGAATACAACTTGGAAATTTGGCTTCCCCAGATTCTTGGGCAATTAAAAAATAACACATAAGTCTTGAACATATTCTTTTTGTTTGCGGAGGATGGTCTCTATTGCTTCTAGCCAGTGAGCCACATAACAAACTGGATTGTTTATCTAGAAAACACTAGCTGAACAATCCTGAGTGTGCTAATGGCTACACTAAAAACTCATTTTGATAGTCAGCCAAGCCTGTAAAATGGGTGAGATGTCTTTCGAGGACTCAATGCAGACTCGCTGGGATAAATGGCCTCCTTCTTCACTATAGGAATTGTACGAGGACTCTAGCCTATCAGGGTTGACTTGCCAAATAATCAGCACCCTTTTCTCCCATAATAAAAATTGTTGCGATAATTTGAAATCTGGTATCCTTGCACTTAATTAACCTAATGGGTGCAGGGTGAAAAGCTTCAACAACATCTCTCTCTTTTCAGTGATATTTGCAGAGTGCAGTCACTGTTGTAATATAGAATCATAGTATCTAGGAGGCTATTTGGACTATTGAGTCTGCACTGATACAATCCTACCCAGGCCTATCCCCATATATCCCCATGCATTTACAATCATAGAATCCCTACAGTGCAGAAGGAGGCCATTCAGTTCATCGAGACTGCACTGACAACAATTCCATCCTGGCCCTATCTCCATAATTCCATGTATTTACTTTACTAATCTCCCTGGCATTCCCCTGACACCAAGGGACAGTCTAGCATGGCCAATCAACTTAATCTGTACATCTTTAGACTGTGGAAGGAAACCAGAGCACTCGGAGGAAACCCATACAGGCACGGGGAACATGTGCAAACTCCACACAGACAGTGAGCCGAGTCAGGAATTGAACATGCGTCCCTCGCGCTGTGGGGCAACAATGCTAACCACTGTGCCAACATAAGAAGTGTAGCAGTCAAACAGTGATAATAAGATATGCACATATATGGTTATAAAAACTCTGACTAACATAAAAATATACATATATGCATACATATATGGTTACAAAAACTCTGGTTAACATAATGCATTCATAGATTTTTCTTTTGCAAAGAGTATACTTAAGTGATGAGTAATTGAGGGAAGTTATTTGGTGAACTATTTTTCAATACGCTGGCTTTTACCAACCTCTCTGGCACACACACCCACCCGATAAACCAGTAAAACTAAACAACAGCTTCCAATGTGGTCTGTGCACACTTCCAAAAAGCTGCAAGATTTTTTTGTTTTGAAATGCTGAATGTAATGCTCTTGGCATATGGAAAAAAAAACGCTGAAAAATTCCTTACAGCTTCACTGCAAATGTGGAAGAAATTCTGTTGGTGCGCCCGAGCAGTTGTCCCAAGTGTTTCAGGGTAGTGGGACTGGGTTCTTGGGGTAATCATTCCTGGCCAGGGAGCTCGAGTAGAAATGGCCTGGGACACAAGATGAATCTTATTTTAAACTGCAGGCAGGCCAGGAGAAACCCAACGGTTTCGGCTTGTTTCTAATCCAGCAATTCCGAGGTTCCAAACTCTTGTGGGGAGACTGAGGCAATTCCAAAAATGATCGCAGAGGAATGTGAGTGTTGAAGGCATGAGATTCATTATTCATGAAATCTGAATCATGGCAACAATTCTCCGACCTCGTGGTTAACAAAGAGCAAAGAACAAAACAGCACGGGAAACAGGCCCTTCAGCCCAATGAGCCCGCGCCGCCACCCCGATGTTCCCACCTCTACCCGTGATCCCTGTCCATGTTTATAGATCTATGGATTAAAAACCAAATTTGAGACAATTTAGGGAGAATTTGTTTTGCCAATTAGCCTAAGAGCACATCTTTGGGATGTGGGAGGAAACCGGAGCACCCGGAGAAAACCCACGCAAGCACGGGGAGAATGCGCAAACTCCCACAGACACAGGCCCAAATCCATGTATCTGCACAGCACAGCGATAGTCACTGAGTTGTCGTGTTGCCCATCAAATGGTCCAGGTCAAGCGTACACTAACGACGTGAAGCACTAGGATACTCTCGAAAAAAATCCAAGAGCAGCCCTCTCACGACCCATCGCGTGTATGCCCCTTGTTAGACAACAAGGTGGACCAAAGCACCTGTAGGATAAAAACAAGTACATCAATATCATCATCTATTTACACACTTCCCAGGGACTCCCAAGGCTCATGATCCCTATTTTAAATCAGTTTTCTATACCCCTCCATTCCCATTCTGTTCATGTGCCCATCTAAGTATTTCTTAAATAACTCCAGAGTACCTGCCTCCACCACTTTACTTGGCAGCGCATTCCATACCCCCACCACCCTCTGTGTGAAAAAACTCCCTCTAGCATCCAAATTATACCTTACCCCCCTCACCCTAAGCCCGTGACCCCTCGTGCTATTTGAGTCCATCCTAGGAAAAAGCTTAGCCCTGTTTACTCTATCTATCCCCTTCAAAATCTTGTACACCTCTATCAGATCTCCTCTAAGTCTACGTCTTTCTAAGGAAAACAGTCCCAATTTGCCTAATCTCTCCTCGTAACTTAGACCTTCCATACCAGGCATTATCCTGGTAAACTTCCTCTGCACTCTTTCCAGGGTCTCTACGTCCTTCCGGTAGTAATGCCTTAATATTCGAATTCTCAAGCTGGTTTCCAAATCCCTCCATGGCCTCATCCCTGCCTATCTCTGGAATCTCTCTGAGTTATCAACTCCTTTCAATTCTGGCCTTTTGTTTGGCAACATTCCTGTGACACATTTTGGGATGTGTTGGTAGGTTAAGCCACTGTGTAACTGCACAATATTGATATCCACACTTTTTTGTAAACTAAGAAATAGGAGCAGGAGTCGGCCATCCAGCCCCTCGAGCCTGCCTCGCCATTCAATAAGATCATGGCTGATCTGAAGTGGTTCAGTTCCACTTTCCCGCTTTCTCCCCATAACCCTTAATTCCCTTGTCTGTCAGAAATCTACCTACCCATGACTTAAATATATTCAGCGAGGAAGCCTCCACCACTTCAACGGGCAGAGAATTCCAGAGACTCACCATCCTTTGAGTGAAGAAGTTCCTCCTCAACTCTGATCTAAACTGCTCCCCCCTCTTATTTTGAGGCTGTGCCCTCTATTCCTGCTATCCTTTCTAAGAGGGAAGAATCTCTCTACCTCTACCCTATCTAGCCCCTTCATTATCTTATACATCTCTATAAGATCCCCCCTCAGCCTTCTAAACTCCAATGAGTACAAACCCAGTCTACTCAATCTCCCCTCATAGGCTAACCCCTCATCTAACATTGAATAAAACTCATTGCTGTATAAATAATCCCACTCGTTATTCTACATCCAAGTCTTGACAATTCCACAAGTTACAGAAAAACCAGGCCACAGAGGAGATGTGGTGACTGTTCAAAGAGATTCTAAGAAGTCTCTTAAAGGAAGGAAGTGAGGGAAAGAGCTTCAGAGGTGTAGAGAAAGGTTCTGGATTTTGAAATTCTGTAGATGACTACAGCGAGAGCTGGTACAATTTTCTTTATTAGAACATAGAACATAGAACATAGAACAATACAGCACAGAACAGGCCCTTCGGCCTTCGATGTTGTGCCGACCAAAATAAAAAGCAATGCCCCTCCTAACTAAACCATTCCCTTCTCATCCATATACTTATCAACTAACCTCTTAAACGCCACCAAACTTGGCGCATCTACAACAGCTGCAGGCAGGGCATTCCACTCCCTAATCACTCTTTGAGTAAAGAACCTACCTCTGATATCCGTCCTATAACTCATACCCCTTAATTTAAAGTTGTGTCCCCTCGTGCTAGCTTTTTCCATCCTAGGAAAAAGGCTATCACTGTCCACCCTATCCAAACCTCTAATTATCTTATATGTTTCAATAAGATCCCCCCCTTAGCCGCCTCTTTTCTAACGAAAACAACCTCAAATCCTTCAACCTCTCTTCATAGGACCTGCCCTCCATACCAGGCAACATCCTGGTAAACCTCCTCTGTACCCTCTCCAATGCCTCCACATCTTTCTTATAATGTGGGGACCAGAACTGCACACAATACTCCAAGTGCGGCCGCACTAGAGTTTTGTACAGTTGCAACATGACGTTGCGGCTCCGAAATTCAATCCCCCTACCAATAAAAGCTAAGACTCCATATGCCTTCTTAACAACTTTATCCACTTGACTGCCTACTTTCAGGGATCTATGCACATATACACCAAGATCCCTCTGTTCATCAACACTATTAAGAATCCTACCATTAGCCCTATACTCTACACATTTATTATTTCTGCCAAAGTGCATTACCTCACACTTTTCCACATTAAACTCCATTTGCCACCTCTCGGCCCAGCTCTGCAACTTGTCCAAGTCACTCTGCAAACTATAACACCCCTCTTCACTATCTACCACTCCACCGACTTTAGTGTCATCTGCAAATTTACTAATCCATCCTTCAATACCCTCATCCAGATCATTTATAAAAATTACAAACAGCAGGGGCCCCAAAACAGACCCCTGAGGCACACCACTTGTCACCGAACTCCACGATGAATATCTCCCATCAACCACCACCCTCTGTCTTCTATCTGCCAGCCAATTCCTAATCCAATTAGCTAAATCACCCTCTATTCCACACATCTGCATTTTCTGTAGAAGTCTTCCATGGGCCACCTTATCAAAAGCCTTACTAAAGTCCATATATACTACATCAACCGCCTTACCCCCATCCACCTCTCTGGTCACTTTCTCAAAAAACTCAATGAGGTTAGTAAGGCATGACCTATCCTTCACGAAACCATGCTGACTATCCCCAATCAATTCATTTCTCTCTAAATAACTATAAATCCTATCCCTAATAATTCTCTCCAATACCTTGCCCACCACAGAAGTAAGACTCACTGGCCTATAATTCCCAGGAAGGTCTCTCTTCCCCTTCTTAAACAATGGGACCACATTCGCCATCCTCCAGTCCTCCGGAACCACACCCGTAACCAACGAGGACCTGAAGATCAGAGCCAGAGGCTCTGCAATCTCCTCTCTTCCATGGGAACATTCTTCCATGGGATGTGGCTGGGTCAACATTTATTGTCCATCCCTAATTGCCCTAGGGCAGAGTAGGTTGCTAGGCCATTTCAGAGGGCATTCGAAAGCCAACCACATTGCTGTGTCTCTGGAGTCCAGACCAGATAAGAATGGCAGCACAGTACACAGTGGTTGGCACTGCTACCTCCCAGAGACCTGAGGGTTCAATTCTGGCTTGGGGCGGAATTCCCATAGATTCCTATGAGGGATTTTCCATGAATGTCTGTATAGGCTGTGTATGATTATTGATGTCTCTTTTTTTTACATCTACAGGTGCTTTGGTCCACCTTCTTGTCCAACAAGGGGCACACACGTGATGGGTCGTGCGAGGGCTGCTCTTGGATGTTGCATTGAGAGTTGCCCAGGGCTTCATGTCCGTTAGTGTACGCTTAAACTGGACCAATTCTCCCCGTGCTTGCGTGGGTTTTCTCCGGGTGCTCCGGTTTCCTCCCACACCCCAAAAGCATGCTCTTAGGCTGACTGGTGTTAACACATTGTCCCTAAATTAGGTGTCCCTCAATCAGGCTATAATTCTCTAAATTTGCACACCTTTATTGTGGAGTCCATTAGGCGCAGACAAAGGTCAGAGGTAGAATAGGGATTGGAATGAGGCACTCACTGAATGTTAAAATGGCGGCGTGGGCTTGTAGGGCCTGTTTCCTGTGCTGAGTTGTTCTTTGTTCTTTGTCAAGGAAGGTGGGTTTTTACAGCAATCGATGATTGTCTCGTGATTACCATTACCGAGACGTTTAATTCCAGATTTTTATTGAATTCAAAATTTCACCATCTGTCGGGGCGGGAGTTGAATCCGGGTCCACGGAATATTACCCTGGGTTTCTGAGTTGGTCATGTTAAAGTTCACCTGACCATGACAACCAATAGCAAGCCTCCTGTTTCTAATGGGCAGCAGTTACCTAATGCTGATTGGGTATTAGATAACACAGGAAGAAATCTCACAACACCAGGTTAAAATCCAATAAGTTTATTTGATAGTAAACCCACAAGCTTTCGGAAACACTGCTCCTTCATCAGGTGAGTGTGGAAGGTTCTGATCAGAGAAGGGCATATAAAGTTGCACACAGTTTACAGATTACTGATTAGGATGCAACTCTTTATAGCTAACCTGCTATTCAAGTCTTAAAGTCTTCTTTTGACACTAATAAATAAACTTTAAAAAAGTTTTGATTGGTTGGCAAGGTGAGTCTGATTGCCTGAAACATTGCCATGGAGAAGACAACTCAGAAATTTGCAGACAATGAGTGGAAGGAGCATTAAGCCTAGATGGGCACATGAACAGAATGGGAATGGAGGGGTATAGAAAACTGATTTAAAATAGGGATCATGAGCCTTGGGAGGCCCTGGGAAGTGTGTAAATAGATGATGATATTGATGTACTTGTTTTTATCCTACAGGTGCTTTGGTCCACCTTGTTGTCTAATGAGGGGCATACACGCGATGGGTGGTGAGAGGGCTGCTCTTGGATTTTTTTTTTGACAGTATCCTAGTGCTTCACGTTGTTAGTGTACGCTTGACCTGGACCATTTGATGGGCAACACGACAGCTCAGTGACTATCGCTGTGCTGTGCAGATACTTGGATATGGGCCTGTGTCTGGGTATGCCCCTCATGAGAACTCTCCACTGCTGTTGGAGTATTATGGTAGCACAGTGGGTTAGCACTGCTGCTTCACAGCTCCAGGGTCCCTGGTTCGATTCCCGGCTCGGCTCACTGTCTGCACATTCTCCCCATGTCTGCGTGGGTTTCCTCCGGGTGCTCCGGTTTCCTCCCACAGTCCAAAGATGTGCCAGTTAGGTTGATTGGCCGTGCTAAAATTGCCCTTTAGTGTCCAGGGATATGTAGGTTAGTGGGTATAATATGTAGGGATATGGGGAGATAGAGACTGGATGGGATTGTATTCGGTGCAGACTCGATGGGCTGAAGGGCTTCTTTCTGCACTGTAGGGTTTCTATGACTCCAGTTCAAGGCGAAGGAATTCCTCATCTTGTGCCATTCTTTCCAGTCGCGTCTCGGGACTTAGTGAGGCGAGTGTATCTGAGCCTTTGGAGGGTGTGCTTTACCCACATGACAGTCCTTCCTCAGAGTGAGGCTCCTCCTCTGAGGCCTGCACTGCCTCCTCCCTCATCTCTCGCTGCACCTCTGGCAATGCCCCTGCTCGTGGAAAAAGACAATGATCAGAGAGATGAAGCCATTGCATTTCATCAACTCTTCATGTCGATGAACAAGTTCCCTGGATAAATCACACCGAGAAGCTCCGCTGTAATTCCTGTCACTCCGATATTCCCAGCTCTCCATTGGAGACTGGCTGTAGTGATTCCACACTGCCAATCTCCTGGGAGTTTTCATTCACTGGGCGTTAGGATGGCCAAGAATATCACTCCATCCCTGTCTCTATCCTCTTCCCAGTGCTACCTCCCTTCTCCCACAACTGAGAGATTGAGTTTAAAGTTTATTTTATTACTGTCACAAGCAGGTTTACATTAACACTGCAATGAAGTTACTGTGAAAATCCCCCAGTCGCCACACTCTGGCATCTGTTTGGGTACACCAAAGGAGAATTTAGCACGGCCAAAGCGCCCTAACCAGCATATCTTTCGGGAGGACTGTGGGAGGAAACCGGAGGAAACCCACCCAGATATGGGGAGAACATGCAGACTCTGCACAGATAGTGACCCAAGCCGGGAATCCAACCTGTGTCCCCCCAAGACAGCAGGACTTACCATTGTGCCACCGTGAGGGCACTTATGAATTCAGCATCCTTTAGTGCTAAGGACGTAGGTGGAATATTTGAGTGGGTTCACTCTGAGATGGGGGTGGTGGGGGGAGGGAGGGGGTGGTGTCAGGTCGGTGCATTGAGCTGGAGATGGAGGGTTAGGATGTAGCTTGGGCAGGCATTCAGATGTGTGATTACAAATTGTGATGCCTCAGAGTATGTATGAGCTTCTCTTATGTATTCTAATTTGATTCATTATTGTCACATGCATTGGTATACAGTGAAAAGCATTGTTTCCTGCATGCTATACAGACAAAGCATACAATTCATAGAGAAGGAAAGGAAAGAGTGCAGAATGTAGTGTTACAGTCATAGCTAGGTGGTAGAGAAAGATCAACTTAGTGCAAGGTAGGTCCATTCAAAAGTCTGATGGCAGCAGGGAAGAAGCTGTACTTGAGTCGGTTGGTACATGACCCCAGACTTTTGTATCTTTTTCCCAATGGAAGAAGGTGAAAGAGAGAATTCATAGAATCATAGAACCCTACAGTGCAGAAAGAGGCTCTTTGGCCCATCGAGTTTGCACCAAATACAATCCCACCCAAGCCCTACCCCCATATCCCTATATATTATACCCAATAATCCCTCTAACCTACGCATCCCTGGTCACTAAGGGGCAATTTCTTAGCACGGCCAATCAACATAACTCGTACATGTTTGGACAGTGGGAGGCAACCGGAGCACCCGGAAGAAACCCACGCAGACACAAGGAGAATGTGCAAACTCCAGGGTGCTTCATTATGCTGGTTGCTTTGCTGAGACAGCGGGGAGTGTGGACAGTATCATCAGAGAAGGAATTTACAGAGATGAGAGAGTGTGCCTGTCCATCACTGGGCAACGGCACAACACTCACCTCGCAAAAGGTTGTGACCTCTGCAGCATTCCCAAGCTGCCCGCCTACTCTGCGACCTTCTCCTTGGGTAAGAGTGTGTGCCCTGACCTCACACGCTTTCTACTCTGACCTGTACCTGTGGACCTTGGGGCTTGTGCTTTTCCCTCCAGTGCCATGCTTTTCCTGACCCTTCCAGCCAGCTACCCAGAAGGCACAGTCCGTCGGGGCATGACCAGCCTCCCTTTAATCACCCAGCTCCCGTTTCACTTTTCACCCTGCCCGCCACAACCCTCATTAAGTGCCAATCCTCTAGGCTTGTCTCTTAACTGTCTCACCCCTGCAAACTTCCCCTGGCAGACCCACTGGCTGGGTGTCACATCTGGAAACCATCAGTCCCTCCATTGGGCCTGATTAATGGAGGGCCTGATCCAGTTGAATATTGTGCGCAGTTCTGGTCGCCTCATTATAGGAAGGATGTAGGGGCTATTGAGAGGGTTCAGAGGAGATTTACAAGGATGCTGCCTGGATTGGGAGGCAGGCCTTATGAAGATAGGTTGAGGGAGCTGGACTCTTCTCACTGGAGAGACGTAGGTTGAGAGGCGACCTGATAGAGGTTTATAAAATGTTGAGAGGAATAGATAGGGTGGACTCTCAGAGACTATTTCCCCGAGCGGAAATGGTCAATACGAGAGGACACAGATTTAAAGTGCAGGGAAGCAAATACAAAGGAGATGTCAGGGGTGGGTTTTTCACTCAGAGGGTGGTGAGTGAATGGAACCGACTGCCGTCGGAGGTTGTTGAGGCAAACTCACTGGGGTCTTTTAAGATACTTCTGGATGAGTATATGGAAAAGAATAGGATAGGGGGTTATAGATAGGTCTGTGGATTGGTAGATGTGATCGGCGCAACTCGTGGGCCGAAGGGCCTGTTTATGCTGTATTGTTCTATGTTCTACATGAATCCCGTGCCAAGTGACGGCATTATCGGCAAGTGGAGGGGCAGCGGGAAAACGTGGCTAAAATTACGTGCAATAGTAACAGGGCAGAAGATCCATCGCTGTGAGATTAAAACAGCCTAGGATGAGACCTGACAGACAGGAAGTAACGGGAATTGAATCCTAGCTGCAAATCTATTCACGTGTTATAATTATTACGTGGACAATGATCTGTTTTTATTGTACTTTTATCTAAAACTGCGAGGAGAGCACTTCAACGGGTTAATCAACTGGAAGTGGTTTCCAGTCTTTTCATAACTGTAAATATTGTGTGTGTGTGTGTCGCTTGAGAAGCCTTATCATTGTGTGGTATATTTCCCCTGAATCATTTCCTCTGCAATTTGTTTCCTTCTGAAAACATTCTGCCTCTGAATAGACTTGCTGTACAATTATTGTATGTGTAAGTGAGTGAGGCTGTAATAATTCAGAAAGGAATATAGTTTACAGTCCTGGGCCTGTCTTATAACAGACACAGGTTATCATGGAATCCCTACAGTACAGAACACATTCGGCCCATCGGTTCTGCACCAATTACAATCCCACGCAGGTCCTATCCCCATGCATATGGCCCAGCTAGTCCCCCTGACGCTAAGGGGTAATTTAGCATGGCCAATCCACCTAAACCCACACATCTTTGGAGTCTGGGAGGAAACCTACGCAGATTCAGGGAGAACTTGCAAACTTCACACAGACAATGACCCAAGCCAGGAAATGAGCCCATGTCCCTGGTGC
Source organism: Sphyrna mokarran (assembly GCA_024679065.1). Lineage (NCBI taxonomy): Eukaryota > Metazoa > Chordata > Chondrichthyes > Carcharhiniformes > Carcharhinidae > Sphyrna > Sphyrna mokarran. The sequence continues at coordinate 44,502,271 of JAGIQG010000022.1, forward strand.
TGTGAGGCAGCAGCGCTAAACACTGTGTCACTGGGTTTCAGCTGGGGGGGCCTTGACCATTTACCAGGGGGATCAATTAGTGATTCCCCCATGGACCTGGTGGGGCTTTTCACAGTGGCCTGCACATTTTATCAATGTGTACTTGACTGGGTATCTGTCAGTATGTGAGTGTGAGCATACGTGTGTGTGTGTGTGTGTGTGTGTGTGTGTGTGTGTGTGTGTGTGTGTGTGTGTGTGTGTGTGTGTGTGTGTGTGTGGTGTGTGTGTGTGTGTGTGTGAGGTGTGTGTGTGTGTGATATGTTTGTGTATGTGTGCGTGTGTATTGTGTGAGAGTGTACATGTGTGTGATTGTGTGTGTGTGTGTGATTGTGTGTGTGTGTGTGTGTGTGTGAATATGTGTATGTGTGCGTGTGTGATTGTGTGAGAGTGTACATGTGTGTGATTGTGTGTGTGTGCGTGTGTGTGTATGTGTGTGTGTGTGCGTATATGTGCATGTATGAATGTGTGTGTATATGTGTGTGAGTAAGTATATGTGAGTGTGAGTATGCATTGTGTGTGTGAGTGTGAATATATGAATATACGATGGATGTCTCGGCGCTCTACACCAACATCCCCCACGACGATGGTATTGCTGCAACTGCCTCAGTACTCAATGCCAACACCTGCCAGTTTCCGGATGCAATTTTACAACTCATCCGCTTCATCTTGGACCACAATGTCTTCACCTTCAACAATCAGCTTTTCATCCAGACACACGGAACAGCCATGGGGACCAAATTCGCACCTCAATATGCCAACATCTTCATGCACAGTTTTGAACAAGTTTGAACAAGACTTCTCCACCACACAGGATCTCCAACCAAGGTTATATACTAGATACATTGATGACATCTTTTTCCTTTGGACTCATGGTGAACAATCATTGAAACAACTGTTTGATGATATCAACAAGTTCCATCCCACCATCAGACTCACCATGGACTATTCTCCAGAATCAGTTGCATTCTTGGACACACACATCTCCATCAAGGACAGTCACCTCAGCACCTCACTGTACCGCAAACCGACAGACAACCTCACAATGCTCCACTTCTCCTGCTTCCACCCTAAACACGTTAAAGAAGCCATTCCCTATGGACAAGCCCTCTGTATGCACAGAATTTGCTCAGATGAGGAGGATCGTGACAGAGACCTCCAGACGCTGAAAGATGCCCTCATGAGAACAGGATATGGCGCTCGACTCATCGATCGACAGTTCCGACGTGCCACAGCGATAAACCGCACTGACCTCCTCAGAAGACGAACACGGGACACGGTGGACAGAGTACCCTTTGTTGTCCAGTACTTCCCCAGAGTGGAGAAGCTACGACATCTTCTCCGGAGTCTTAACGTATCATTGATGACGATGAACATCTCGCTAGGGCCATTCCCACCCCCCCACTTCTTGCTTTCAGACAACCGCACAACCTCAAACAGATCATTGTTTGCAGCAAACTACCCAACCTTCAGGAGAACAGTGACCACAATACCACACAACCCTGCCACAGCAACCTCTGCAAGACATGCCGGATCATAGACATGGACGACATCATCAAACGTGAGAATACCATTCACGTGAGAATATATGCACGGTACATACTCTTGCAACTCGGCCAACGTTGTCTATCTAATACGTTGCAAGAAAGGATGTCCCGAAGCATGGTACATTTGGGAGACCATGCAGACACTACGACAGCGGATGAATGAACATCGCTCAACAATCACCAGGCAAAACAATTCCCTTCCTGTGGGCGAACACTTCAGCGATCACGGGCATTCGGCCTCCAACCTTTGGATAAATGATCTTCAAGGGGGCTTTCATGACACACAACAGCGCAGAGTTGCTGAGCAGAGACTGATAGCCAAGTTCCGCACACATGAGGACGGTCTTAACAGGGATCTTGGCTTCATGTCACACTATCTGTGACCCCCATGACTTGCCTGGGTTAGCAAAAAATCTCACTTACTGTGCTGTCTGGAGACAATGCGCATTTCTCTAACCAATGCTTCACACACATTTTTAGCCACTTTAAGACTTGAATAGCAGGTTCGGTGTAAGGATTCACATCCTAATCAGCAATCTGTAAACTGTCTGTGCTGATATGTGTGCTATTGCAGACCAGAACACTGAATTTGCCTGACAAAGACGAACATCGAAAGCTCGCTGATTTACTATCAAATAAATTGGTTGGATTTAAAATTGGTGTTGTCAAACTTTACTGAGTGTGAATACGTCAGTGTGTGTGTGTATGATTATGTGCATGTGTGTGTATATGTGTTTGTGTGTGAGTGTGCGTGTGTGCGTGAGTTTGAATGTGTGTATGCATATGTGTGTGTGTATGTGTAAGTGAGTGTGTGAGTGCATGTGAGTATGTGTATGCATGTCTGTGTGTGTGTGTCTGTGTCTCTATGTCTGTCTCTGTATGTGTGTCTGTGTGTGAGTGTGTGTGTGCGTGTGTGCGTGTGTGTTTCTGTGTGTGCGTGTGTGTGTGTGTATGTCTGTGTGTGTGCGTGTGTGTGTGTGTCTGTGTCTCTGTGTGTGTGCCTGTGTGTGTGTGTCTTGTGTGTGTGTGTGTGTCTGTGTGTGTATGTATGTATGTCTGTGTGTGTGTGTGTCTGTGTCTGTGTCTGTGTCTCTATGTGTGTGTCTGTGTGTGTGTGTGTTATGTCTGTGTGTGTGCGTGTGTGTTGTCTGTGTGTGTATGTATGTCTGTTGTGTGTGTCTGTGTCTCTGTGTGTGTGCCTGTGTGTGTTGTGTGTGTGTGTGTGTCCGTGTGTGTATGTGTATGTCTGTGTGTGTGTGTGTGTGTATGTCTGTGTGTATGTCTGTGTCTGTGTGTGTGTGTCTCTGTGTGTGTGTGTGTGTCTGTGTGTCTGTGTCTGTGTGTGTGTGCATCTGTGTCTGTGTGTGTGTGTGTCTGTGTGTGTGTGTGTGTCTTGTGTGTGTGTCTGTGTGTGTGTCTGTATGTGTCTGTGTGTGTGTCTGTGTCTCTGTGTGTGTGTGTGTCTGTGTCTCTGTGTGTGTGTCTGTGTGTATGCCTGTGTCTGTGTGTGTGTGTGTGTGTGTATGTGATGATGATGATTACGTCACTAAGACCTGACTGTGATTGGAATTTCGCTGCTTCCTTCCAGGCCGACCTGGGATAAAGCAGGTTCAGGGTCAACAGGGGCAGGAATTCCCCGGAACCTGCTTCCAAACACAAGATCCTTACAAAGCGGCTCCCAAAACCCAATCCCGCCACATATCGTGCTAAAAATGACCTAAAAATCATTCTGCTGTGCGTGGCCAGAGATGAGTTAATTATGTGTTCCCTTTGAACAAGTGCTGTTTAACCAGTCGTGTCAATCACAAGAGTTCCTGAGGGAAATACAAAGACAAATGATCAAACATGGAATACATTAGCACCTGTCCTGTTGGGATCACAAGATTGTCACTGTCACCTTATTGTGTTACAAAACATTGATAGACTTCAGTGCAGAAGGTGGCACAGTACCAGCTGATTGGCACTTACCCTCAATCACTTCGGGCAATAGCGTGGCTTCAAGGCAACGATTGATTGGTTATCACAGCATGGAGTCCAAGTTAAACTGAAGGAACAATCTCCACTAGCTGGGGTAATTAGATCATAAATAATAGAGTGGCACAGTGGTTAGCACTACTGCCTCACAGCACCAGGAACAGTCGTAGAGCACTCATGATGTTAACATGGCGGGCTCGTTGGGCCGAAGGGCCTGTTTCCCGTGCTGTATTGTTCTTTGTAAACCCGGCTTCGATTCCAACCTTGTTTCACCGTCTGTGTGGAGTTTGCATGTTCTCCCCATGTCTGTGTGGGTTTCCTCTGGGTGCTCCAGTTTCCTCCCACACTCCAAAGCTGTATGAATTTGATTATTTGGCTAAATTGCCTCCTAGTGTCGGGGGATTAACAGGATAAATATGCGGGGTTATGAAGATTGGACTTGGGTGGGATTGTGGTCAGTGCAGACTCAATGGGCAGAATGGCCTCCCTCAGTACTGTATGGGTTAAATATCAATCATCTTATCCCCTCGACATTACTGCATTTGGTTTTAGAGGGCTAAAAAATCATTTAAAATAAGAAGCAAAGAATTGGAGCAATGTGTGCAGTTCTGGTCGCCTCACTATAGGAAGGATGTGGAAGCTATTGAGAGGGTGCAGAGGGGATTTACAAGGATGTTGCCTGGATTGGGGGGCATGCCTTATGAAGATAGGTTGAGGGGAGCTCGGTCTCTTCTCCCTGGAGAGACGAAGGTTGAGAGGCAACCTGATAGAGGTTTATAAGATGTTGAGAGGAATAGATAGAGTGGATTCTCGGAGGCTATTTCCCAGGGCTGAAATGGTCGCTATGAGAGGACACAGGTTTAAGGTGCTGGGGGGCAAGTACAGAGGAGATGTTAGAGGTAAGTTTTTCACTCCGAGGGTGGTGAGGGAATGGAATCGGTTGCCGTCGGTGGTGGTGGAGGCGAACTCGCTGGGGTCTTTTAAGAGACTTCTGGATGAGTACATGGGATTAAGTGGGATTGGGAGTTACAGATAGTTCTATGGCCTGGTAGGTATAGATATGCGCTGTAGTTTCTATGTTCTATGTTCTAATTGATAGGATTCTGAAATTCACAGACAATGAAACCACCCAATGAGTGATTCTTTGGCTGTCTTCTGGGGGTGAAAATCAGCTATGTTTCTCTGGAGCGTCCCTTGAGTTCAGGAAGCTACTCTCCACTGGTTGGGCAATTTGCATCTCGCAGAGTCACACTGGAACTGTTGCCTCGAATTAGCCCTGCTCGCCCAGATTTGCATACTTCCAGGCGTGGTCAGGTTTGTCCGCCCCAGGTTAACTCAACATGGAAATTGTGCCAGAGAGAGAGAGAGAGCGAGGGAGAAAGGGAGAAGGAGAAAGAACAAAGGCACCTAGCTCATACTGGTCACAGCACGTGCGTGCACAGCACGATCCTACAACAGCAGTGTAATAAATGCCCACGTGATACACTTTGAGAGATAAGTATTGAGTCGGGCACTTAGGAAAATTAAACTGCTCTTCTTTAACTAGGTTGGGTGGCACAGTGTTTAGCACTGCTGCCTCACAGTGTCACGAACCCGGGTTCGGCACGGTAGCACAGTGGTTAGCACTGCTGCTTCACAGCTCCAGGATCCTGGGTTCGATTCCTGGCTCACTGTCTGAGTGGAGTTTGCACATTCTCCCAGTGTCTGTGTGGGTTTCCTCTGGGTACTCCGCTTTCCGCCCACAGTCCAAAGATGTGCGGGTTAGGTTAAGAAATTGCCCCTTAGTGTCCAGGGATGTGTAGGTTAGAGGGATTAGTGGGTATAATATGTAAGGATACGGGGGTAGGGCCTGGGTGGGTTTGTGTTCGGTGCAGACTCGATGGGCCGAAGGGCCTCTTTCTGCACTGTAGGGTTTCTATGATTCGATTCCCGGCTCGGGTCACTGTCTGTGTGGTGACTGCACATTCTCCCCATGTCTGCGTGGGTTTTCTCCGGGTGCTCTGGTTTCCTCCCACACTCCGAAGATGTGCGGGTTGGGTGGATTGGTCATGTTAAATTGCCCTTTAGTGTCAGGGGGACTAGTAGAGTAAATGCATAGGGTTATGGGGATTGGGCCTGGGTGGGATTGCGTTCGGTGCAGACTCAATGGGCCGAAGGACCTCTTTCTGCAGCGTCAGGTTCTATGATTCTAAACAAAATAGTGTGGGAACTTTTAGTTCCACCCAGATGAAGCCCCAATATAGTGTTTAATCTAATGGATAGTTATTTACAACAGTGCAACACTCCCCAAAAGTGTCAAGCTCAATTATGTGCTCAAGTTTTTGAACCCATTCTCTCGCCTGGAGGTGAGCGTGATACCACTTTTTAATGTTTTTCTAAAATATCGAATGCTTTGAAATTTTTTTTTCCACTGGCTGCAAAGAAGTTGTGTTAAGTGGAGGATACTGATGGTTTTTATTTACAAGTTTGGCCAAGACGCAGAGTTGTTATACAATAGATCCATCTGCCGCAGCGGGATATAAAACTCAGCGTGGCTATAAAACTCAGGCAGTTTGGAAAATACACGCAGCCACTCCAGAAAACTTTATATCCAGGGAAATTCCCTGGCACAGCCTCATATCGACGTCCCCACCACACATTGAAAATACAGGCTTTTCTTCCAGTTAGGATTCCCTGGGTTGTCAACATAAAGTTATTTATAATGTCAAGCGGCAGATTTCCTTCCTTCTGAACTGAGAGTTCCCAGCCTTTTCCACTGAGCTAAGCACTTATCAGCCACAACCCCGCACCAGCTACGGGGATTCCCTGGAATAAAGTTTTACAATGCCATTAACGAGTTGGTTTTTACTCGTAAAGTCCATGAACCAGACTGGGGTTGGAAAAGATCCCCCCCCCACCTCAAGTCGATGTGTGTGCACAATTTACAGGCCTGTTTTAAATAACCGTGCCATAATTACTTCATGGCAAGTAATATGAAATGACCTCAGCTTTGAGCCATCTGTCCCGCATCAAGATCCAGCAGTGAATAACAAGCGACATCTCTCAATGCAAAACCTTCCATAACGCACGGCCTATTCTATATTTATTCAAATCCACGTCGTCACTTGACTTGAGTTATTTCTTTTCTCCCCTCAGTTTTTTTTAATGTTCTCTAACTGAGATGGATGTTTTAAACAGGGTAATTCTCCTCCGACGCTCGCAGTTTTCTCCCTTTGATGCAGCAACTTTTTCTTTTGAATGCGAGACGCAACGATTTCCGCCGCGTTTCCCACACTGCGTCAGCAGCACCTCGCCCGGGATTGGGGGTGGGGGGTGGGGGGGAGGGATGCTTTGCAGGGAAAGGATTTTTGAGGAAGTGCTGGAAAACGGGCAGACCAGCCCCCTTAATGAGGGGTCAGTTTTGCTGAGGCAAGAGAGGCCTTCCAAATTTGACTCAATGATGGGCCTCTCTCAGTACCCTGTCATTTCATGATTCTGGTCATAGAATCCTACAGTGCGGAAGAAGGCCATTCTGCCCATCAACTCTGCACCGACAACAATACCACTCTACCCTATCCCCATAATCCCATGAATTTACCCTGGTTAGTCCCCCCTGACACTAAGGGCCAACCCACCTAACCTCCACATCTTTGGGAGGAAACTGGAGCACTCAGAGAAAACCCCATGCGGACACGGGGAGAATGTGCAAACTCCCCGCAGACAGTGACCCGAGCCGGGAATCGAACCCAGGCCCCTGGTGCCGTGAGACAACCAACGGTGACGCCCCAAATAATTGGACCGATCTTTTTCTGTAAGCATATGCGAGCACAGTGTCACTCCTGACGTGATTGCTAACTATTAGCCTGGAACACCCCACCACACTCTCTGTCCCTTCGTCTTTATTTTCAGCGGTGGGAGGGGGTGTGGGGGAAGATCACACTCTACCACCCTCCCCCCCCCCTCCACAACCTTCCCTCTACACCCACAACTACCCCACCACCTAACCCATTCCCACAATTTCCTCCACCCCACTACCCCACTACCCACCCGATACCTTCCCCCACCCACCCCACCACCTTCCCCCCGCCCAGTACCTCACCCACCCCAGCCCTTCCACCCACCCCGCATGTCCCCCACCCCACACCCCACCACCTTGCCCCCATGGCCCACCACCTACCTCACCAATTTCCCCTCCCCATCCCACCAACTCCCCCCACACACCACCACCCCCCTCATCCCCACCACCTTCCCCCCCACCCACTACTCCACCACCCATGTAGCCCAACCCAGTGTAGCCCACTCCCAGTGTACCCACCCGCCAGTGTAGCCCACCCCCTGTGTAGCCCACCCCCAGTGTAACCCACTCCCAGTGTAGCCCATCCCCAGTGTAGCCCATCCCTCAAATGTAGCCTATCCCCCAGTGTAGCCCATCCCCAGTGTAGCCCATCATCAGTGTAGCCCATCCCCAGTGTAGCCCACTCCCAGTGTAGCCCACCCCCAGTGTAGCCCAGCCCCAGTGTAGTCCACTCCGTCTAGCCCACCCCAGTGTAGCCCACTCCCAGTGTAGCCCCCCCCCAGTGTAGCCCACCCCCAGTCTAGCCCACCCCAGTGTAGCCCACTCTCAATGTAGCCCTCCCAGTGTAGCCCATCCCAGTGTAGCCCACTCCCAAAGTAGCCTATTCCTCAGTGTAGCCCACTCCCAGTGTAGCCCACCCCCAGTCTAGCCCACCCCCAGTCTAGCCCACCCCACTGTAGCCCACTCTCAATGTAGCCCACTCCCAGTGTAGCCCACTCCCAGTGTAGCCCACTCCCAGTGTAGCCCAGCCCCAGTGTAGCCTAGCCCCAGTGTAGCCCATCCTCAATGAGGCACACCCTCAGTGTAGCCAACTCCTGGTGTAGCACACTCTCAGTGTAGCCCACCCCCAGTGTAGCACACTCTCAATGAGGCACACCCTCAGTGTAGCCCACTCCCAGTGTAGCCCAGCCCCAGTGTAGCCCAGCCCCAGTGTAGCCCACCCTCAATGAGGCACACCCTCAGTGTAGCCAACTCCCGGTGTAGCACACTCTCAGTGTAGCCCACCCCCAGTGTAGCACACTCTCAGTGTAGCCCATCCCCACCATAACCCACCCGCGGTGTCGCCTATCTGCAGTGTTTTATGGCTCTTAAGCTGGGATCACTTGGAGTTGGTCAGCAGCAGTGCAGAAAGAGGCCCTTTAAACTTGCATCAACCACAATCCCATCCAGATCCTATCTCTGTAACTCCCCCATATTTACCCTGCTAATCTCCCCCGACAGGAAGGGAAATTTAGCAACCTAACCCGCACATTTTTGGAGTGTGGGGGAGGAAACCTCGGGGGAGATTGTACAAACTCACTTTGCTTTATGAGGAGAGACTGAATAGACTAGGTTTGTACTCTTTGGAGTTTAGAAGGCTGAGAGGGGATCTTATAGAGACGTATAAGATAATGAAGGGTATGGGTAGGGTAGAGGTTGAGAGACTCTTCCCGCTTAACAAAGATAGCAGGACTAGAGGGCACAGCCTCAAGATTAAGGGGGGGGGGAGCAGTTCAGATCAGAGTTGCGGAGGAATTTCTTCACACAAAGGATGGTGAATCTTTGGAATTCTCTGCCTGATGAGGTGGTGGAGGCTTCCTCGCTGAATATGTTCAAGTCAAGAATGGATAGGTTTTTGATTGACAAGGGAATTAAGGGTTATGGGGAGAAAGCGGGAAAGTGGAACTGATCCACTTCAGATCAGCCATGATCTTATTGAATGACGGGGCAGGCTCGAGGGGCTGGATGGCCGACTCCTGCTCCTATTTCTTATGTTCTATATACACATCTGAAACTCTCTGCCTGAAAGAGGCAGGAACCCTGACAATTGAAGAAGTATTTAGATGAACATTATTGAAATGCCATAGCAGACAAGGCTACCGACCTTGGAAAATGGGATTTGAATAGATAGATGTTTGATGGTCAGACATGATGGGCCGAAAGGCCTCTTCTGAGACTGTAAAACTCTGCGGCCGGAATTTTTATCACCCTTCATGCTGATGGAATTTTCCCATCCTGCTGCGGAGAATGGGGATTTGGTTGGCCACTATATTCTCCTCAGTTGCTGTGAGGGGAGCAAAGTGTGAATAAATCCGTACCTTATGATTCTACACCGCCTGCAAATTGGTTGTCACGGACCCAATCTGTCCCATAATATTCTTGTACAAAATTGATTCTAATTTCATTTTAAAGTGTTTTGTTTGTAATTGTTTTAAATGATTGACTTTATGTATATTCTTTCAATAATAAAATAGAAATATAATCTCAATGCTGAATTATTAGGTGCTAACTTTAAGAACAACACACGTTTCCTGAGTGACTTCCTGTGAACAGAATATTCCTGCCTCCCTCTTTCTCAAACTCTGTTATCCCACTCTACCTCGGCACTGTTTGTCCAGCTTTTACTCTGCTCTCTGCTTCTCTTTTCCTGCCCCCTCCCTATCTGACCCTTTGTGTTTCAATGTTACCCTGTCTGTATTACACCATATCCTGCGATGTAAATGTCCTGCTTTGTGATCTTATCCTGCCTTTGTATTGCTCTGTCCTGTACCTACACTGGCAGGGCTGCACCCTGACAAGGCTCAGCCTACTGCACCCTGACAAGGCTCAGCCTACTGCACCCTGACAAGGCTCAGCCTACTGCACCCTGACAAGCCTCGGCCTACTGCACCCTGACAAGGCTCGGCCTACTGCACCCTGACAAGGCTCGGCCTACTGCACCCTGACAAGGCTCGGCCTACTGCACCCTGACAAGGCTCGGCCCTACTGCACGACAAGGCTCGGCCTACTGCACCCTGACAAGGCTCGGCCTACTGCACCCTGACAAGGCTCGGCCTACTGCACCCTGACAAGGCTCGGCCTACTGCACCTGGACAAGGCTCGGCCTACTGCACCCTGACAAGGCTCGGCCTACTGCACCCTGACAAGGCTCGGCCTACTGCACCCTGACAAGGCTCGGCCTACTGCACCTGGACAAGGCTCGGCCTACTGCACCCTGACAAGGCTCGGCCTACTGCACCCTGACAAGGCTCGGCCTACTGCACCCTGACAAGCCTTGGCCTACTGCACCCTGACAAGCCTTGGCCTACTGCACCCTGACAAGCCTCGGCCTACTGCATCCTGCTCGATTGGCTTACTTCACCTGACCTTACTTGTCTTTTTCCCCTTTTCCCTATATGCCTTACCTTGATGTATCCGTTCTTCCTGACGTGCCCTTCCTTGACGTGGCTCGCTCTGATTCTGTTTAACATATTCTCTCTGTGCTGTAACTTTCATCTGGCTGTTTGCTCGAAGTGAATGCCAGTTTCTGATTTGCTAACTTGCAGGCAGAACAAGGAACACATTTAGATGGAGTCGCTTGGGCTTGAATCCGGAGGACTGAGACACATTGTTCTGATTGCACAATGGAGAGAGAGATGAGAGCGAGACTGTAGTCAGCGGTGAAGTGCAGCAAGTGATGGGATGCTGTCTGCTTTGCTGATTGCTGAAGGTTTGTGCTCGGGGTTGCAGCAGGATATCAGCAACCTTGTGAGGATTTCAGGCATTGGGAACAACAGTAGGCCCCAAAGAGGGTGTAGGATAGACAGGGTACGTGGGCCAGGGAGTAAGCGGGTAGAGTGGGAAAGGAGTTATGGTTGATAAAATGATGTCATAAGGGCCCAGTGATGATAATTTTGGATACAATTGGGTTTAGGCTTGGTCTTTAGTGATAAGTGGTGTATTGTAAGGGGTGTACATGGTGTGTGGTTTATAGGGGTTTAAGGGGTTAGGTTAACATGTTAGTTCTCAGGTGTAGTAGATATACGGGTTTAAGGTTGGGCTAGGTGTGTTCTAATTGATGGATGTAATGTGGGTATCTTATATATAAGCGTTATGGATATTTGGAGGCTAACTAGTGTGTGTGTAGGGTTGTTAATTTGTGGATAATGGGTGTTATAGTGTGGCGTAATTTGGTGGCTTGAATAGTTCGATAAGTCCAAGCTCAAGCTTAATGTTGTACCAGGAGCAGCGCGTTCAAAATTGAATTTCGGGAAAACTTGACTTGTTTGTAGCCATTCCCTCTGATATATGAGGACAGTTTGTGCACTTTATTGGACTACATTCTACCCGACACAGAGCTCAATAAATCATTACTTCATACATCAACACTGATTTCCTACAACTGAGGAACTGGGAGTATATTTAGTTATTGGTGCATATATGTTGCTATGGCAATACTGAAATTTATATATCAATGAACAGTAACTAAACTCACGACTCAAAGAACAAAGAACAAAACAGCACGGGAAACAGGCCCTTTGTCCCAACGAGCCCACGCCGCCACCCCGATGTTCCCACCTCTACCCGTGATCCCTGTCTATGTTTGAAAAAATAGCATGACCATGTGCATTTCTTCCAACCTTCTCCACTTGCTTGCCACCTTCAGAGACTTGTTCACTGCACGCCCGGATGTGCCCTTCTACTTTTCTATATTCTTATAGGTCTACCCCTTTAATCATACCTTTCCCCCTACATTCTTGCATCCCGGAAATGCATGACCTCGGAAGCATTTATCAGGATTGAATTCCATCTGCCATCTGTCTGCCCAAGCTACCGTTTCCTGATAAGCTAGCCTCCAAAAAGCTTTGCGCATTTATATTCTGCTTTTAATGTATAAAAAACAACTAAGATGCTTCATCGAGGCACAATTGGAACTTTCCGACCACCTCATGTTATTCAATATGTCTTACATTTTACTTGTATTTGTTAACCAGGCTTCTGGGTTATTTTATTCACTTGTGGGAGATGGATGTCACTGGTTCCCCTGCATTTATTGTCCATCCCTCTAGCTGTCTGAGGGCAGTTGAGAGTCAAACACATTGCTGTGGCCTTGGATTTTCTTTGCTAAAGGGCATCAAATGGGTCTTTCAGACAATGAACAATGGTTTCATCTGAATCTTAATTCCAAATCATTTTATTCAATTCAGATTTCACCATTCCCCGCCGTGGTTGGATTTGAACCCCGGATCCACTAAGCACTAGTTTCTGGATTAATAGTCTTGCAATAATTTCGTTGGGCCGAAGGGCCTGTTTCCCGTGCTGTTTTGTTCTAATATCACTAGGCCATTATCAATGGTATTATCGCTAGTGGATGGGGGTTAATGGGTGATGTCAAGACCGTATGAGGCTCCCATGTCTCTAAGGATGGGTGAAAGGTCAACATTGGCTACCTTCCTGGAGTTTGCCTCTCAATTGGCTATCTGCTGGGCCCACTGTCCAATAGCGGATGACGGGCAGCCTGTAGATGCTGCTGGCCCAATCAGAGGGCAGCAGCATTACCTTCGGGCATTGAGGGTTCCCCAACCCTGAGATGCCATTGTGAAGGCAAGTTGAATTTTAAAAGTTAGGTGACAGGGTGGTAGGGCCTATGGACGGAGGGGAAGCCTCTTTGTGTGTGTCTTTGGGAGTGTGGGGACGGCCCTTTGTGGTCACAGCCTCCTCCTCTTTGGTTGCCTGGAGACCCTGGCTCTGCCATAGTTAGTCAAAATGGCTGCACCCAAGCAGTTATGCTTAAACACAGCCCCATTGCTGGGAAATTTCCCTCAACAATAAAATTTCAGCCGTCATGTCTGACAGGATCTCACTTAGACAATCAGATATTCACAAACAGACAAGTCCGTTCAAATATTGATTGGATGTGTAATCGCTTAATCAGACCTTGGCTTCAATTGGTAACTGTCAATAGGGAACAGCGAACCTACTCCAATCACATCAAGTCACCTGTTTCTAGAAGATTCCAACGTATCCCTAAATCTTCCCTTACAGGGTAAGTGCTCTAATTGGACGTTGTTTCCAGCCTTGCTCAGGCAGGGCTTACTTGCTCTTTGGCAAAACATTATGGGTTAGTAGAATAGTAATGAGTTAGTGAGCATGATCTGACATCAATCTGGTTTCCAATGTGGATTTCCATAAATGTAGACAAGGGTCATGGGTAGAAGAGGGAACTCACACTGTTAAAATGGCGGCACAGGCTCGTTGGGCTGAAGGGCCTTTTCCCCGTGCTGTGTTGTTCTTTGCTCTTTGTTATCATGAGCTAGAGACTGATGGGACAGTCTGTACTCGTGAGAGATGTACCTACTCTATAGCCTACACGCATCTGGAAGTCACCATTATCCCAGACGACCATAGATCAAGAATAATGTCTCACATTGAACAGGAGGACCATTTTGATTCTAAGGGCTGGATGGGCTTGTTTCACATCCAACTTCTAGACTGTGTTGAGGTGCACGCTGCCTGCAAAAATATCAGTGATTCTGAATCACGCTGCACACGCCCCTGGGTGGGGCTTTTCGCACCTGAAACTCTGCAGCTCTGATTGGTGCCTCCAATTGCGCATGTGCAGAAAAAAAAATGATAGAATGTTTTTCCCCTGCCACATCCCTCCCGGGCTGGATAACACCCATTCCCGCCCCCGGCAAGACATCGCCCCACTCCATCCCCTCCCCCGACAACATTATTGACCCTCTTAACCCCTTACGACCTGCACGTAGCCTGATTGCGGGCCCCTTTCTCCCTTCTCTCTTATTCAGGCAGACTAGCAGCGGATCTCCCTTTCTTTCCCCCAATCTCTGGCAGAGAGGCAGCAGCTTCCCTTCCCTCCCCATTGATCTCGAGCAGAGTGCCACCTCCCCGGCAAACCTCCACTCCATCCCCTCAAACTATAAGACCATAAGGCATAGCAGCAGAATTAGCCCACTCAGTCCATCGAGTCAGCTCCACCATTCAATCATGGTTGATACTTTTCTCATCCCCATTCTCTTGGCTTTTTTTCCATTGATCCCCTTATTAATCAAGAACCTATCTATTTCTATCTTAAAGACACTCAATCACCTGGCCTCCTGCAGCAAAGAGTTCCACAGAATCACCACTCCTGGTTGAAGAAATTCCTTCTCATTTGAAGGATCGTCTCTTTAGCCTGAGGTTGTGCCCTCTGGTTCTTGTTTTTCCTACTTGTAGAAACATCCTCTCCACGTCCACTCTATCCAGGCCTCGCAGTATCCTCTAAGTGTTAATAAGATCCCCCCTCGTCCTTCTAAACTATAATGAGTACAGACCAGAGTCCTCAATGCCACAAGCTCTTCATTCCAGGGATCGTTCTTGTGAACCTTCTCTGGTCCCTTTCCAAGGCCGGCACATGCTTCCCTAAATACAGGGCCCAAAACCGCTCACAATACTCCAAGTGGGGTCCGACCAGAGCCTTATACACCCTCAGGAATACATCCCTATTCTTGTATTCTAACCTTCTCGACATGAATGCTAACATTGCACTTGTTTTCCTAACTGAACCTGTACGTTAGCCTTAAAAAAATCTTGAACAAGGAGTCCCAAGTCCCTTTGCGTTTCCGATTTCCGAAGCATTTCCCCATTTAGACAATAGTCTATGCCTCCACTCCTTCCAAAGTGCATAACCTCCCACTTTTCCACATTGCATTCCATCTGTCACTTCTTCGCCCACTCTCCTAGCCTGCCCAAGTCGTTCTGCAGCCCCCTCACCTCCTCAATACTACCTGTCCCTCTACATAATCTTTGTATCATCTGCAAACTTAGCAACAGTGCCCGCAGTCCCTTTTTCCAAATTGTTAACATATACTGTGAAAAGTTGTGGTCCCAATGCTGACTGATCCCTGAGGCACACCCTAGCCACCGGCTGCCATCCTGAAAAAGACCCCTTTGCCCTCACTCTCTGCCTTCTGCCAGCCAGCCAATCCTCTATCCATGCCAGGATCTTACCCTTAACACCGTTGGCACTTTACTTATTTAACAGTCTCCTATGTGGCACCTTGTCAAAGGCCGTTTGGAAATTTAAATTAATCACATCCACTGGTTCTCCTTTAACTCTGAATACACTTCCCATTGCTTCAGCAAGGCAGCCAGCATAATTAAGGACCCCAAACACCTCGGACATACCTTCTTCCACCTTCTTCTGTCGGGTAAAATATACAAAAGCCTAAGGCCAACTCAAGGACAGCTTCTTCCCTGCTGCTGTTGGACTTTTGAATGGACCAGCCTCACATTAAGTTGATCTTTCTCTAAACCCTCGCTATGACTGTAACACTACATTCTGCACTCGCTCATTTCCTTCTCCATGAACGGTATGCTTTGCCTGTATAGCGCGCAAGAAACAATACTTTTGACTGTATGTTAATACATGTGACAATAATAAGTCAAATCAAATGATTTGTACATGGGATTTAATGGGATTGAGAGTTATAGATAGGCTATGGATATGATTGGTGCAACTTGTGGGCCGAAGGTCCTGTTTGTGCTGTAGAGTTTTATGTTAAACCAAGAATCTAACGTCCTTGTTACCTCCTCAAAGAACTCCAAAAGATTTGTCAGACGTGACCTCCCCTTGATGAAGCCGTGCTGATTCAGTCCTATTTTACCACGCAATTCCAAGTACTCCATGATCTCATCTTTAATAATGGATCTTGCCAATGACTGAAATCAGGCTAACTTGCCGATAATTCCCTGTCTGCTGCTTCCTCCCTTCTTAAACAGCAGTGTTACATCAGTTACTTTCCCAAACTTTGGTATCCTCCCTGCCTCCAATGATTCCTGAAAGAACACTCCGATGCCCCCACAATTTCTAACTTGTAGAATTCTGGTATATATTCCATCCGGTCCAGGTGACTTATCCACCTTCAGATTTCCAGTTTCCCCAGAACCTTCTCCTTGCTGATAGCCACTGCACTCAGCTGTGCCCCCTGACTCTCCTGGAGCTCTGATATCCCACTGGTGAATTCCACCATGAAGACCGATGCAAAGTAATTCTTCAATTCCTCTGCCATTGCTTTGTTTCCTATTATTATTTCTCCAGCTTCATTTTCCAATGGTCCAATGTCTATTTTTGGCAGGAATAATGGGATGAAGGAGTACAATTTATGGGGTAGGAGTCTTAGCTGTGTTGTAGAGCAGAAGGATCTCGCGGTCCGGGTCCATAGGACTCTTAAATCGGCCTCGCAGGTGGAGCAAGTGGTCAAGAAGGTGTACGGTGTACTGGCCTTCATTAATCGAGGAATAGAGTTTAGGAGTCAGAAGGTAATGATGCAGCTCTATAAGACTCTTGTCAGACCCCAGTTGGAGTATTGTGCTCAGTTCTGATCGCCTCATTATAGGAAGGATGTAGAGACTATTGAGAGAGTTCAGAGGAGATTTACAAGGATGCTGCCTGGATTGGGAGGCAGGCCTTATGAAGATAGGTTGAGGGAGCTGGGACTCTTCTCACTGGAGAGACGTAGGTTGAGAGATGACCTGATAGAGGTTTATAAAACGTTGAGAGGAATAGATAGGGTGGACTCTCAGAGGCTATTTCCCCGAGCGGAAATGGTCAATACGAGAGGACACAAAAGCAGGGAAGCAAATACAAAAGAGATGTCAGGGGTAGGTTTTTCACTCAAAGGGTGGTGAGTGAATGGAACTGACTGCCGTCGGAGGTTGTTGAGGCAAACTCACTGGGGTCTTTTAAGAGACTTCTGGATGAGTATATGGAAAAGAATAGGATAGGGGGTTATAGATAGGTCTGTGGATTGGTAGATGTGATCGGCGCAACTCGTGGGCTGAAGGGCCTGTTTGTGCTGTATTGTTCTATGTTCTATGTTCTAATACCATCACCGATCTCAAGCAGAGAGCTCTCGGATGCTAGGCACCTACCTCCTCACTGACTGGAGTGCCTGAGTTGGATTAGAATTGCTTCGTGCCAATTCTGGATGAGCGAATGCAGGGCAAATGCCAGTCAAGTTGGGCGTGGAGCCCATTAAATGCATGCATGCATGAATTTCATAGTAACTTCATTGCAGTGTTAATGTAAGCCTACTTGTGGCTAATGAATAAACTTTCAACTTTAACTTAACTTCATGCAAATGCATTTAAATGGTTGTCACGCCCGTTTTGGGTGCAGTCCCATTTTTTAAAGACTTGGTAAAGGGCGTGGAGGTGGGCACAGATGGTGCTAGTCACCTCGTGCCCAACTTTACCAAGTCTTCTTGAATCTTACACTCAAAAGCAGGCCACTTAGAAGAGAAGTTAGGAAACAGCTCTTGATACCAAGAGTGTAGCAGCCTTCCTCAATAAAGGCAGTGGATGCTGATTTAATTAATAATTTTAACTCTGAGCTCCATCGATTTTTATTAGGCAAGGGTATCGCGATGCAAGCTGGACTTCACCAAATGGCGGAACAGAATGGAGGGGCCGAATGGCCTCCTTCAACTCCAATGTTCTGATGGCATCTGTTGTTGAGAGAATATGTTAGTGTTGGTGAGTTCCTTCTTTTGGAGAGCAAAACGTAGAGAATAGCCAAAGCCCAGAAATAATGAGATAAAGCAGAAGGAGAATCGATGGAGGGACAGCTGGGGAGTTTACTGAGACAAAAACTGCATCGCTATTTTGGTCCTTTCCCTTGGTCAGCGCACCATTCACTACACGATGCTAGTCAACAGAGGCAGAGTCTAGGTTATTAATAATCACATTTGCTTTGAAAGAGAGAATTGAATACATATTGTTTCACTTCCTCTTTTGGAGTGGGAACCGTGTTTCATGAGAATGATTTTACTGAGTTCCTGCCAAAGTGGGGCAGTGCTTAATCGCAGCAAAAGGAAAGGGGCTCGATCAAGGTTTCCTTTCTGTGCGTGTCCCTTTTGAGACTTCTGCAGAGGTTAAAGGGTGCTCACAGTCCCAAATTCTGCCACTCACTACAAGTGCAGCCTACAAGCCCTGGTTTTGGAAACTTGGTGCCACTTCTGTTGAAATGCTCTTACTTGCTACGTAGATGGGAGGTACTAGGGAGGTGGCATGTTGGAACAGTGGATAATACTGCTGTCTCACAGCGCCAGGAACTTCAATTCCAGCCTCGGGTCACTGTCTGTATGGAGATTACAAGTTTGCATGTGTTTCCTCCCAGTGCTCTGGTTTCTTCTCACAGTCCAAAGATGTGCATGTTAGGAGGATTGGCCATGCTAAATTGCCCCTTAGGGTCAACAAAGAACAAAACAGCACAGGAAACAGGCCCTTCGGCCCAACAAGCCCGTGCCACCACCTTGATGTTCCCACTTCTACCCATGGTCCCTGTCTATGTTTATAGATCTATGCATTAGAACCAAATTTGAGACAATTTAGGGAGAATTTGTTCTGCCAATCAGCCTAAGAGCACATCTTTGGGATGTAGGAGGAAACTGGAGCACCCGGAGAAAACCCACGCAAACACGGGGAGAATGCGCAAACTCCCACAGACACAGGCCCAAATCCATGCATCTGCACAGCACAGCTAGTCACTGAGCTGTCGTGTTGCCCATCAATGGTCCAGGTCAAGCGTACACTAACGACGTGAAGCACTAGGATACTCTCGAAAAAAATCCAAGAGCAGTCCTCTCACGACCCATCGCGTGTATGCCCCTTGTTAGACAACAAGGTGGACCAAAGCACCTGTAGGATAAAAACAAGTACATCAATATCATCATCTATTTACACACTTCCCAGGGACTCCCAAGGCTCATGATCCCTATTTTAAATCAGTTTTCTATACCCCTCCATTCCCATTCTGTTCATGTGCCCATCTAAGTATTTCTTAAATAACTCCAGAGTACCTGCCTCCACCACTTTACTTGGCAGCGCATTCCATACCCCCACCACCCTCTGTGTGAAAAAACTCCCTCTAGCATCCAAATTATACCTTACCCCCCTCACCCTAAGCTCGTGACCCCTCGTGCTATTTGAGTCCATCCTAGGAAAAAGCTTAACCCTGTTTACTCTATCTATACCCCTCATAATCTTGTACACCTCTATTAGATCTCCTCTAAGTCTACGTCTTTCTAAGGAAAACAGTCCCAATTTGCCTAACCTCTCCTCGTAACTCAGACCTTCCATACCAGGCAGCATCCTGGTAAACCTCCTCTGCACTCTCTCCAGAGTCTCCATGTTCTTCCGGTAGTAAGGCGACCAGAACTGGACGCAGTATTGAATGAATTCTAACCAGTGTTTTATACAACTACAACATTAAAGGCCAGCTCTTGTACTCTATACCCCTTCCTATAAAGGCTAACATACTATATGCTTTCTTCATAACCTTCTCCACCTGCTCTGCCACCTTCAGAGACTTGTTCACTTGCACCCCCAGGTCCCTCTGCGTTTCTATGCTCTTAATAGGTCTACCCTTTATCATATACCTCCCCCCTACATTCTTTCTCCCAAAATATATCACCTCACATTTATCAGGATTGAATTCCATCTGCCATCTGTCTGCCCAAGCTACCAGCCTATCTATGTCCTGCTGCATCGCCTGACAATGCTCCTCACTATCCGCAAGTCCAGCCATCTTTGTATCGTCTGCAAACTTGCTGATCACTCCACTTACTCCCTCTTCCAAGTCATCTATATGTCAGGGGGATTAGATGTGGGTTTAGTGCTTGGGTGAGATGGTTGTCAGTGCAGACTCGATGGGCCAAATGGCCTCCTTCTGCACTGTAGAGGTTTTCATGATTCCGTGGTTCTCTGCCGGTTCTGTAGTTTCTGCCGGTTCAGGGAGATTTGCATACAGGACTAAAAAATCGTCTTCACACCTGGTGACAAACAGTTTGAGTCTCCTGACTCCTTCCTCATATCATGCCCAGAAATGATGGTTAGAGCCCAATTAGCATATTTCATTTAGCATTTCAAAATAGCCCATTCGAAACCCAGTGCACGGAATTCACTGGCTTTTGGGTGCCATGCGATTCATGCAAGAATCACTGCTGTTTTCCATCAGTGGAGGCCTGATCTTTCGGGAGGAATGTTGGGGAGGGGGTTTTCAGAAGCTATTGAAGTCCTGGGCTGGGTGGGGAACACAGCAAAGGGGGTGCAGTGCTCATCCGACAGGGCACAACTGGCTATGCCCCACTGTGGCGACTGGCAGTGTCAGTTTGGTGCCAACGTGCTTGGGGACCCGTGATGGGGGGGGTCTGTGTATTGGAGGTAGTGATCTGATGGGGGATCGTGCAGGAGTGGATTGTGAAGGCGATCTTGACATAGGGTGGGGGAGGTGGGGTGCAATGTCGGGTATCGAACAGTGGAAGCCATCGGGAGGACCCCAGTTCTAGTATCTCATGTCAGGGAGGGACTAGGGGAACATGACACCAATGGGAGGGAGAGGCGGGGGTGGTCTCCCAGTGCAGCCTGAGATTGGTCGCTCGAGTGATGTGAGGACTGAGTGTGTGTTTAGGAGCCCTGCCCCCAACACCCTTCTCCTCCTACCCACCCCCCCCAGGACTGGCATGGAAGTCCCAAATCTCCAGGAGAGGTTCGGAGGATTCTGGTGTGCTAGTTCCTGAGAGACACTCATGGATCACTCCATTATTCATTCCCGCCTTTATGAAACTTCAAATTATTTTTGGGAGAATTCTGCCCAATTTGCTTCAAGTAGACACTGCATGATCCTGGTGAGGATACTTTACCCTCATGGAGCGCAGACTATCAGAGACTTGTTACCCTACCCTGTTCCTCTTTCCTGCCCAACTATCAGCCAATGTACATTCTCTTCTAGAAAAGCAGCCCCTCCATTTTAAAATATCATCCTTGTGTTCATGTTAGTCTCTATCTCTGTAACCTCCTGAAGTCCCTACAGCCCCCTATCTCTATAACTGCCTCCAGCCCCCACACACCTCCCTATCTCTGTGACCTCTTTCAGCCCTCACAGCCCTCTCTATCTCTGTAATTTCCTCCAGCCCTACACCCCGTCTCTTATCTCTGTGACCTCCTCCAGCTCCTATAACACACCCCGCCATTTCAATCACCTCCTCCAGCTTCAATACCCCCTCCCTATCTCTGGAACCTCCTCCAGCTCCTACACCCTCCCTATCTCTGGAACCTCCTCCAGCCCCTACACCCCTCCCTATCTCTGTAACCTCCTCCAGCCCCTACACCCCTCCCTATCTCTGTAACCTCCTCCAGCCCCACACCCCTCCCTATCTCTGTAACCTCCTCCAACCCCTAAAACCCTCCCTATCTCTGTAACCTCCTCCAGCCCCTACACCCCTCCCTATCTCTGTAACCTCCTCCAGCCCCTACACCCCCTCCCTATCTCTGTAACCTCCTCCAGTCCCTACACCCCTCCCTATCTCTGTAACCTCCTCCAGCCCCTACACCCCCTCCCTATCTCTGTAACCCCCTCCAGCCCTACACACCCTCCCTATCTCTGTAACCTCCTCCAGCCCCTACACACCCTCCTTATCTCTGTAACCTCCTCCAGTCCCTACACACCCTCCCTATCTCTGTAACCTCCTCCAGTCCCTACACACCCTCCCTATCTCTGTAACCTCCTCCAGTCCCTACACTCTCTCCCTATCTCTGTAACCTCCTCCAGCCCCTACACCCTCTCCCTATCTCTGTAACCTCCTCCAGTCCCTACACCCCTTCCCTATCTCTGTAACCTCCTCCAGCCCTACCCCCTCCTATCCTGTAACCTCCTCCAGTCCTACACCCTCCCTATCTCTGTAACTCCTCCAGTCTAACACCCCTCCCTATCTCTGTAACCTCCTCCAGTCCCTACACCCCTCCCTATCTCTGTAACCTCCTTCATCCAGTCCTACACCCCTCCCTATCTCTGTAACCTCCTCCAGTCCCTACACCCCTCCCTATCTCTGTAACCTCCTCCAGCCCCTACACCCTCTCCCTATCTCTGTAACCCCCTCCAGTCCCTACACCCCTCCCTATCTCTGTAACCTCCTCCAGCCCCTACACCCCCTCCCTATCTCTGTAACCTCCTCCAGTCCCTACACGCCCTCCCTATCTCTGTAACCTCCTCCAGCCCCTACACACCCTCCCTATCTCTGTAACCTCCTCCAGTCCCTACACCCCCTCCCTATCTCTGTAACCTCCTCCAGTCCCCTACACCCCTCCCTATCTCTGTAACCTCCTCCAGTCCCTATACCCCTCCCAATTTCTGTAATCTCTTCCAGTTCCTACACTCTTTTCTATCTCTGTAACCTTTTCTAATCCCTACACCCCCTCCCTATTTCTGTAACCTCCTCCAGTTCCTACAACCCTCCTTATCTCTGTATGACAAACTCCAGCTTCTATACTTCTCCCTATCTACCAGCCTCCTTATCCCTCTCTATTCCTGTAATGCCCTGCAACCTCTATATCCCTATCTCTATTCTCTCCTCCAGCCCCTCTACCTCTGCTTATTTATATAACTTCTCCAGCCCCTATAACCCTCCTGATCTCTGTGACCTCCTCCGTATCTCTCCCTTTGCCTGGATGAGGAAATTGAGGGATGGGTTGGTAAGTTTGCCGACGATACGTTTACCAGGATGTTGCCAGGTATGGAGGGCAGGTCTTATGAGGAGAGGCTGAGGGATTTGAGGTTGTTTTCGTTAGAAAGGAGGCGGCTAAGAGGAGACCTTATCGAAACATATAAGATGATTAGAGGTTTAGATAGGGTGGACAGTGATAGCCTTTTCCTAGGATGGAGAAAGCTAGCACGAGGGGACACAGCTTTAAATTAAGGGGTGATAGTTATAGGACGGATATCAGAGGTAGGTTCTTTACCCAGAGGGTGGTAAGGGTATGGAATGCCCTGCCTGCTGCAGCTGTAGATGCGCCAAGTTTGGTGGTGTTTAAGAGGTTAATAGATAAGTTTATGGACAAAAAGGGAATGGTTTAGTTTGGAGTGTCATTGCTTTTTCCTAATTGGTCGGCACAACATCAAAGGCCTAAGGGCCTGTTCTGCGCTGTAATGTTCTATGTTCTGTGATACGAAGGTTAGTGGTATTGTGGATGGTCTGGAGGGATGTCAGAAGTTGCAGTGAGACATAGATAGGATGCAAGATTGGGCGGAGAAGTGGCAGATGGGAGAGAATGCTGTAGCTTTATAAGACCACTATCAGACCCCACTTGAAGTACTGTGCGCAGTTCTGGTCACCTCACTATAGGAAGGATGTGGAAGCTATTGAGAGGGTGCAGAGGAGATTTACAAGGATGTTGCCTGGATTGGGTGGCATGCCTTATGAAGAAAGGTTGAGGGAGCTTGGTCTTTTTAATAAAAATTTAATTAATTTATTAATTTAATAAATTAATAAATTGTTCCTCAATCTTCAACTTAAATGGGAGTTGTTTTATATTTTAAGCTGTGTTCTAGTTTCAGACACCCCCCCTGCAATGAGAAGAGACACCCTCTCAAGATCTACCCTGTGAAAACCCACAAATTCCCTCCCAACTCTGCATCTTCCCCATCCCAGACTCAGTACTTTGGGATGGGGTAGAGACAATCAGTTGTGTGCATCTCGGCGTCTGGGTCCACAGGACTCTTAAATTGGCCTCGCAGGAGGATGTGGTCAAGAAGGCGTATAGTGTACTGGGCTTCATTAATCGAGGGATTGAGTTTAGGAGTCGGGAGATAATGCTGCAACTTTATAAGACCCTTGTCAGACCCCACTTGGAGTATTGTGTGCAGTTCTGGTCGCCTCACTATAGGAAGGATGTGGAAGCTATTGAGAGGGTGCAGAGGAGATTTACAAGGATGTTGCCTGGATTGGGGGGCATGCCTTATGAGAATAGGTTGAGGGAGTTGGTCTCTTCTCCCTGGAGAGATGAAGGTTGAGAGGTGACCTGATAGAGGTTTATAAGATGTTGAGAGGAATAGATAGCGTGGATTCTCGGAGGCTATTTCCCAGGGCTGAAATGGTTGCTACGAGAGGACACAGGTTTAAGGTGCTGGGGAGCAAGTACAGAGGAGATGTCAGAGGTAAGTTTTTCACTCAGAGGGTGGTGGGTGAGTGGAATCGGTTGCCGTCGGTGGTGGTGGAGGCGAACTCGCTGGGGTCTTTTAAGAGCCTTCTAGATGAAGACATGGGATTAAATGGGATTGAGGGTTATAGATAGGCCTGGTAGGTAGGGAAATGATCGGAGCAACTTGTGGGCCGAAGGGCCTGTTTGTCCTGTAGTGTTCTACATTGATGGTGAGTGAAATTAGCAGCTGGGATGAAGCAATGTTAAGTAGTAACGATCAGCAAAAGAACCGGATGAGGATTAAATTTGTAGAAATTGGGAAACGTGCTGGCTGTCCTTCAGCTGGCTGTCTGACTAACTTCCGACACTGTAGATGATGCCGGGGGAGGGGGGGGGGGGGTGGTCAGGGAATGACCACCACTGGCAGTTCGAGAGTGACATCATGCTTTTCCTGCTGTCTCACACAGAATAACAAGTTGTAAGACTGGGCGGTGGAAAATGACCATTCCGCTGGCACTGTAGAGGATGACCTCTTCCTTTTGGAATCATGGCTGATGTTTTCCTGATGTGAATTGCTTCCTGTATCCTATCGCTGCCTGTTAACCATCGCAAATGTGTTGAGAACAGCTTCATTCCGTGAAGCCTCCAGTTTTAATACTTCGCAGCCGAGTTTCCTCTTTCGCACTTGGATTGGAAAGCCTGTCTGCGAATGGAAATCCCCACCGGATCCCGAGACAGTGTGTTTCTGTTTTCCCCTCCCATCTCCACTTCGTTTTTATTCGCTTCAATTCCCTCTACCCTATACCAATCCAGACAGCGAGAGCTGGACGAGAGCAGGAAGTTGGAACTCCCTCCAGTGTTTCAATGTTGAGATCAACAGACTTTTGTTGGGTCAGAGTTTCAAATGTTCCAGAGCAAGTCTGAGCCAATGGGTCTGAGGTTAGATTAGCCATGATTGAACGGAGAAATTGCCTCCAGGGGTTTGTTGGCCAATCCTGATGTTCCAGGCTAACACTTACATAATGTTGCAAAATATTTCCAGCGCAGGCCACCCCCTACAACAGGCCTATACTGCTGTTTCAAACATTAGAAACCAGATCAAGAGTTCGCCCTATGTCTCTCTCAAACCTACCTTGCTATTCAATAAGCTCATAGAAACATAGAAAAACTACAGCTCATTACAGGCCCTTCAGCCCACAACATTGTGCTGAATATGCTCCTACTTTAGAGATTATTAAGCTTACCTATAACTCTCTGTCTTACTAAGTTCCATGTACTTATCTAGAAGTTTCTTAAAAGACCCTATCAAATCCGCCTCCACCATTGTTGCCGGCAGCCCATTCCATGCACCCACCACTCTCTGAGTGAAATACTTACCCCTGACATCTCCTGTGTACCTAATCCCCAGCACCTTAAACCTGTGTCCTCTCGTGGCAACCATTTCAGCCCTAGGGAAAACCTTCTGAGAATCCACTCGATCTATACCTCTTAACATCTTATACATCTCTATCAGGTCACCCCTCATTCTTCATCTCTCCAAGGAGAAAAGACCGAGCTCCCTCAACCTATCCTCATAAGGCATGCCACCATACTTGTAAATCTCCTCTGCACCCTTTCTATGTCTTCCACATCCTTCCTGTAATGAGGCCACCAGAACTGAGCACAGTACTCCAAGTGGGGTCTTACCAGGATCCTATACAGCTGCAACATTATCTCTCGACTCCTGAACTCAATACGGGATTTGGGCACAGCCAGCATTTATTATCCATCCCTAACCGTCCTACATTTCAGAGTCAGTCACATCAGCTCTCACCAACTTTTACAAATGCACCATAGAAAACATTCTTTCTGGTTGTATCACAGCTTGGTATGGACTCCTGCTCTGCCCAAGACTACAAGGAACTACAAAAGGTCATGAATGTAGCCCAATCCATCACGCAAATCAGCCCACCATGCATTGATTTTGTCTATACTTCCCACTGTTTTGGCAAAGCAGCCAGCATAATTAAGGACCCCACGCACCCGAACATTCTTTCTTCCACCTTCTTCTTTTGGGAAAAAGATACAAAAGTCTGAGGTCACATACCAACTGACTCAAGAACAGTTTCTTCCCTGCTCCTGTCAGACTTCTGAATGGACCTACCTCGCATTAAGTTGATCTTTCTCTAATTGCTAGCTATGACTGTAAAAACACATTCTGCACTCTCTCCTTTCCTTCTCTCTGAATGGTATTCCGTGTCAGTATAGCATGCAAGAAATAATACTTTTCACTGTATGCTAATACATGTGATAATAATAAATCAGTTCAAAAATTGCTGATGCTCTGGACTCACATGTAGGCCAGACCAGGTAAGGATGGCAGATTTCCTTCCCTAAAGGACATTGGTGAACCATTTTTATAAATGATCTGGATGAGGGTATTGAGGGATGGATCAGTAAATTTGCAGATGATACTAAAGTTGGTGGAGTGGTAGATAGTGAAGAGGGGTGTTTTAGTTTACAGAGTGACTTGGACAAGTTGCAGAGCTGGGCCGAGAGGTGGCAAATGGAGTTTAATGTGGAAAAGTGTGAGGTAATGCACTTTGGCAGGAACAATAAATGTGTAGAGTATAGGGCTAATGGTAGGGCTCTTAATAGTGTTGAGGAACAGAAGGATCTTGGTGTATGTGTCAATAGATCACTGAAAGTAGGCAGTCAAGTGGATAAAGTTGTTAAGAAGGCATATGGAGTCTTAGCTTTTATTGGTAGGGGGATTGAATTTAGGAGCCGCAGCATCATGTTGCAACTGTACAAAACTCTAGTGCGGCCGCACTTGGAGTATTGTGTGCAGTTCTGGTCCCCACATTATAAGAAAGATGTGGAGGCATTGGAGAGGGTACAGAGGAGGTTTACCAGGATGTTGCTGGTATGGAGGGCAGGTCCTATGAAGAGAGGTTGAAGGATTTGAGGTTGTTTTCGTTAGAAAGGAGGCGGCTAAGAGGGGACCTTATTGAAGCATATAAGATGATTAGAGGTTTAGATATGGTGGACAGTGATAGCCTTTTTCCTAGGATGGAGAAAGCTAGCACGAGGGGACACAGCTTTAAATTAAGGGGTATGAGTTATAGGACGGATATCAGAGGTAGGTTCTTTACTCAAAGAGTGATTAGGGAGTGGAATGCCCTGCCTGCAGCTGTTGTAGATGCGCCAAGTTTGGTGGCGTTTAAGAGGTTAATTGATAAGTATATGGAAGAGAAGGGAATGGTTTAGTTTGGAGGGGCATTGCTTTTTATTTTGGTCGGCACAACATCGAAGGCCGAAGGGCCTGTTCTGTGCTGTATTGTTCTATGTTCTATGTTCTAACCAATGGGTTTTTCCGACAACTGTCAATGGTTTCATCAGTAGATTCTTAATTCCAGGTATTTTTTAATTGGATTCAAATTTGCCCGTCACCCCACACTCCTCGATTCCTGTAGTACCCACAAATCAATTGAATTCAGTCCTGAATATTCTCTGAGTGAAAAACTTACCCCTAACATCCCCTCTGTATTTGCTTCCCTGCACCTTAAATCTGTGTCCTCTCGTAGCGACCATTTCAGCCCTGGGAAGTAGCCTCTGAGAATCCACTCTATCTATTCCTCTCAACATCTTATAAACCTAATAGGATTGAGTGTTATAGGTAACCCTAGTTGGTAGAGATAAGATCAGCGCAACTTGTGGGCCGAAGGGCCTGTTTGTGTTGTAGTTTTTCTATGATTCTATAATCTCAGCAGAAGTCTCATTTTTTAAAAATAAACCTTTAAGTAGCATGGAGTTCAATGTGGCAATATTTATTATAAAATGTTATAATTTAAGAGTCATAATGATCAGCTTAAATATACAGACATATATAGGGTTGGATTCTCCCATCTCATTCGTGGTGGAACCCATTGCGAGCGGGATTGGAAAATTTATCATTCCAACCAAAACTCCATTCACTCTCAACAGTACTGGAAAACTCCAACTGTGCAGGAAGATGGAAAATGTTGGCTTTATTTTATTATAACCACAGTGGGAATGTAATATTTTTCTTTTAATCTTTGATATGATGTGCGTGCTGCTGACAAGACCTTGTTCACATCCCTAATTGCCCTGAGAGGCCTGCTAGAACCATTTCAGAGGTCAGTTCAGAGTCAACCGCAGCACTGTGGAGCCACGTGTCGGCTAGACCAGGTAAGGACAGCAGATTTCCTTCCTTAAAAGTCATTGTTGAACCCAATGGGTTTTTATCACAATCAATAATAATTTCATGCTGACCGTTATTGAGACAAGCTTTCAATTTCAGATTGATTAACTTGAATGTAAATGCCGTGTTGGGATTTGAACTCATGTCCCTAGAACAGTAATCATGACCCCTGTTTACCAGCGCAATGACATTCCCACTGTACTGTCTCCCTAAATTAGTTGTGCTTTGGTTAACTCCTTAAATATGCCAGAGTTTCTCCTATTGCAAACATGAAGATCTATAATTGAAATGTGGCTGAATGAGTTGGCTTGGAGGAACTTAATGGCAGCATCCAACTGAAGCAACATGAGTTGTCCCAGGAATTTTAATTGGTTTTGCATAATCCAGGTGCCACTATCTGACCATACTCCTTCTCCCTATCCCAGCCTCACAATGTCTGACCCTGTTCCTTGCCCCCTTCCCTGTCACCCACTGTCTCACCCTGTTCCTCTTCCCCTTCCCTCTCTCTCAGTGTCTCACCCTATTCCTTCTCCACTTCCCCGTCTCCCACTGTCTCACCCTGTTCCTCTTCCCCTTCCCTCTCTCCCAGTGTCTCACCCTGTTCCTTCTCCTCTCCCTGATCAAACCAGCTGTTCGAACGTAAGTAAAGTAGTAAAGTATTAAATGGATAACCAGAGATCTGATGTGACAGTGAGAATACTGGCCATCTCGGTTCAGGCAGAGCTCTGCTGCACTCACAAGTTAATTGCAAAGTGACCTTCAAGACACAGCTATATTGCAACTTCTAGTCAAAGACAAGGTCTTCTCTCAGATGCCCAGGAAGTTTAGTCTCAGCGAACCAAGGGCAATTTAATATGTAATTTGTCAGAAACGTTTTCTTAAGGAAATTTGCAGTGGCCAATAAAACAGCATCAAAAATACGAGACTCTTTCTACAAGACTATTTCACCCAGCTTGTCTGATCTGCAGTTCTGTCCCACTGTAGCAGAAGCAGAGCCTATAAAATCACCCTTGTATCTCGGTTAAATAGTACTTTCGTGAAATGAATTTTGTAATAGATAAGTAATCCTTGGAACAAAAACAGAAAATGCTGGAAAATCCCAGCAGACCTGAAGCATCTATGGAAACTAGAGTTAATGTTTCAAGTCTACTTGAGTCTTCATCAACCTTCTATTGTTGAGTTAAGTATAAGCAAATTCCAGTGCAACCTGTGAAATAATGACTGATTAAATTGGATAGAAATTCACCCTGAGAGATAACAGATAAGGCAAAGGAGAATCCACAGAGCTTCTACAAATAGATAAAGGGCAAAAGAGCAACTAGAGAGAGAATAGAACCTCTTAAGAATCAACAAAGTCATCTGTCTGCAGATCCACAAGAGATGGGTGAGATCCTAAATGAATATTTCTCATCAGTATTTACTATTGAGAAAGGCATGGATGTTAGGGAATTTGGGGAAATAAATAATGGTGTCTTAATGAGTGTACATATTACACAGAAGTCTTAAAGTGTATTAAGGCAGGTAAGTCCCTGGCATCTGATTAAGTGTATCCCAGAACATTGTGGGAAGCTAGCGAGGAAATTGTGGGTCCCCTAGCAGAGATACTGAATCATCGACATCCACAGCGAGATGCTGAAGATTGGAGGGTGGTAAATGTTGTGCCTTTGTTTAAGAAGTGCTTCAGGGAAAAGCCTGGGAACTACAGACTGGTGAGCCTCATACCTGCAGCGGGTAAGTTGTTAGAAGATATTCTGAGAGACAGGACTTATAGACACTTAGAGAGGCAAGAATTGAATAAGGACAGGCTTTGTAGGTGGAAAATCATGTTTCACGAATTTGCTTGAGGTTTTCAAAGGGGTACGCAAGAAGGTAGATGAGGGCAGTGCAGTCGACATTGTCTTTGACAAGGTACTGTATGTGGGTTGTTGCATAAGGTTAAATCTCACAGGGATCAAGGGTGAGGTAGCCAATTGGATACAAAATTGGCTTGATGATAGAGAGTGTTGTAGAGGGTTGTTTTTCAAATTGGGGGGCCTCTAACTAGTGGTGTGTCTCAGGGATCGGTGCTAGGACCACTGTTATTTGTCGTTTATATTAATGATTTGGATGATAACTTAGGAAACATGATTAGTAAGTTTGCTGATGATACCAAGATTGCCGGCATAGTGGACAGTGAAGAATCTCGGATTGCAATGGGATCTTGATCAATTGGGCCAGTGCGCTGATGAATGGCAGATGGAGTTTAATTTACATAAATGTGAGGTGATGCATTTTGGTAATTCGAATCGGGACAGCACCTATTTAGTTAATGGCAGGGGAAAGTTATAGAATAAAGATATCCAGGGGTACAGATCCATAGCTCCCTGAAAGTGGAGTCACAGATGGACAGGATGGTGGAGAAGGCATTAAGCATGCTTGGTTTCATTGGTCAAAACATTAAATACAGGAGTTGGAATGTCTTATTGATACTGGTAAGGCCAGATTTGGAATTCTGCGTGTAGTTCTGGTCACCCTATTACAGAAAGGGTACTATTAAACTGAAATGATTTACTAGAATGTTATCAGGACTTGATGGATTGAGTTATAAGAAGAGGCTGGATAGACTGTGTAATTTTTCCCTGGAACATAGGAGACTGAGGGGTGATCTTATAGAGCTCTATAAAATAATGATAAGGTAGATAGTCAACATTTTTTGCTCAAAAGTAGGGGAGTCTAAAACAAAAGGGCATAGGTTTAAGGTGAGAGGGGAAAGATACAAAAAGGGGACTTTATTTTCACATAGAGGGTGGTCAGTGTCTAGAATGAGCTGCTGGATGCAATAGTAGAAATGGGTACAATTTTGTCTTTTAAAAAGCATTTAGACAGTTACATGAGGAGGATGGGTATAGAGGGATGTGGGCCAAACGTGGGCAATTGGGACTAGCTTAGGGGTAAAAAGGGGACAAGTTGGGCCGAAGGGTCTGTTTCCATGTTGTTCACCTCTATGACTCATCGACATCAGTCACTTACCAACCCATGATTCAGTTTGAGTGACTTCAGAGATGCTGACTGTGGTGCAACTGATGCAATGCAACCTGATGTGAGACAAATTTCAGGAAGTTCTGATCTGTTCATTGGAAACATGAATGAGCGGATGAATGAGTAAGATGTGAAACATCAGTTTCGAAAAAATGTAGTCTTGAATCCTTTATAAGACTCTTCAGGAATCAGTTCAACACTGGCTTATGTTCTATGGGTCGTTCTGAACTTCTTTGACAAACCTGAGTATTAGAACTCAATAACTGGGCACTAAAAGATAGAACAGTGTCTTTACATACTTCAATTACAGAGATATGTAACATACTGTCCATCTCTAATCAACAAACATGTTCCCAACACAGGAGAGTTCACAATTCATACCCACCACCCATTCAATACCCATTGAATACAAGCCCTCTTTGTTCAGTCGGAATTGCTGGTGGAATATTCCCAGTAGTTAAGGGAAATTGATTGAAAGGTGTCGTACTACTTGGAGTACTGTGCCCAGTTCTGGTTGTCTCACTACAGGAAGGATGTGGAAGCTATTGAGAGGGTGCAGAGGAGATTTACAAGGATGTTGCCTGGATTGGGGGGCAGGCCTTATGAAGATAGGTTGAGGGAGCTAGATCTCTTCTCCCTGGAGAGACGAAGGTTGAGAGGCGACCTGATAGAGGTTTATAAGATGTTGAGAGGAATAGATAGGGTGGATTCTTGGAGGCTATTTCCCAGAGCTGAAATGGTCGCTACGAGAGGACACAGGTTTAAGGTGCTGGGAGGCAAGTACAGAGGAGATGTTAGAGGTAAGTTTTCCACTCAGAGGGTAGTGAGTGAGTGGAATCGGCTGCCATCGGTGGTGGTAAACGTGAGCTCGCTGGGGTCTTTTAAAAAACTTCTAGATGAGTACATGGGATTGAGGGTTATAGATAGGCCTGGTAAGTATGGATACGATCGGTGCAACTTGTGGTTCGAAGGGCCTGAGCACAATACAGGCCCTTCGGCCCTCGATGTTGTGCCGAACTATGTCCAAACCCAAGATCATGCCATCCCACTCCCTATCATAATGTTTGCAGTGGGTAAATTGTTAGAAGGCCTTCTGAGAGACAGGATCAAGAGACATTCAGAGAGATGAGAACTGAACATGGAAGCACGAAGGCAATTTGATGTCATTACCAACAAGTCACCTACTGATCGCCTGGCTTGTTTTGGGTGCAGATGTTGTGAAGGAAAGATGTTGACCTGGATATTTTGTTCATCGGGCAAGTGCAGACTGGCAGGTCTGGAAGTGAGCGTGAAACCTCTTCCCAACTGAGGTCATTCCCAGAGTGAAAAATCAAGCTGGCTGGCCAATTAACAGGCAGTAAGAGCGAATGGTGCTCAGTAATAGGTTGAGACTGCCAGGGAGGGTGGGAAGAGGTGGGACAGGGCTATGTGCTTGGTTGTTTCTTTAAGGGCAACACAACAGCTTGAGGGTCACCAGGCCAGGGGGCCCAACTGGGAAACAACCAGAGGCTGGAGCTCTCTTGGGAAAGGGGACATAAGCTGTAACTACACAGTTGCTGAACAATTCTGATTGATAAATCCTCTCTGTGCTCATTAATGGAATCTGCATCTTCATATCCATGATAAGCTTTCTGCTCTTTCCAACATTTCAATTCAGCATTTTTTTCATCTAAGATTTTTTTCATACTGGTTCTTGTGCTTTGCTGGCAGTGTGACCATGTTAGCAATCTAATTCTGGTTTATAATCTCGGTGTCTTTCCTTGCCTGAATTGCCGATTCTGCTGTTACTTTTCACTGTTTTTACATCTTCAGATAATTCCTCATCGCCGAGATTGCTTTCTTCAAGCTCTTATTCTCCTGATTCAATTCTTCACTGAACTTGTTCCTACTTTTGAGTTACTCTTCATGGAGTTCAGCTTATTTTCCATTGCCTCCTTCGTTTTTCCTTCTTTCTAACTTCACTTTGCAAATTTTTTACAACTTTTTTTCTCCAAATCTGCCATTTCATTTTGCTGCTCTAATGTCTTCCCTAGAGCTTGAATTGTTTTCGCTGATATCTTCTTAGATTTAATCATTCCTAGCTGCTTTTGACGTCTTTCATTTCTGTGTTTTTTTTCTGAGGATGTATACATCCTTTATTTCCATTTGTCTTAACTTGAGCCAAACCACTTTGGTGTCAGTGTTGCCTGATCTATCTCTGATGAAGTGTTGATTTTTTTTTGTTGCAATTCTTTCATTGTTTTTCTTCTGGGCTCTTTCTGTGCCCTCCTTCTGGGGTCTTTCCATGCGCTCCTTCTGGCATCTCTCTTTGCCCTCATTTTGGAGTTTTCCTTTGCTTCTTCTTTCTGAATTTTCTTTAAATTTGTCCTCTATCTGTTTTTCGCCCTCTTTCTGGGGGCTTCTATTGCCTCCCTGTGGATTCTGATCTTGGGGCGACTTACCACGTTCTGTCCGTTGCTCACTCACCTTGTAATAGTCCATCTTTTCTGATTTTATATTATTCAGAGGGTCTGGCGATATCTCACCATCTCGAATCACCTATTCACTCAAAGACAGACAGCTGAGCATTTTTAGACTTAACATAAGAACATTAGAACATAAGAAATAGGAGCAGGAGTCGGCCATCCAGCCCCTCGAGCCTGCCCTGCCATTCAATGAGATCATGGCTGATCTGTAGTGGTTCAGTTCCACTTTCCCGCTTTCTCTCCATAACCCTTCATTCCCTTGTCAATCAAAAACCTATCCACTCTTGACTTGAACATATTCAGCGAGGAAGCCTCCACCACTTCATCAGGCAGAGAATTCCAAAGATTCACCAACCTCTGTGTGAAGAAACCTCTCCGCAACTCTGATCTGAACCACTCCCCCCACTAATCTTGCCCTCTAGTCCTGTTATCTTTGCTAAGCGGGAAGAGTCTCTCAACATCTACCCTATCCAGCCCCTTCATTATCTTATACGTCTCTATAAGATCCCCTCTCAGCCTTCTAAACTCCAAAGAGTACAAACCTAGTCTATTCAGTCTCTCCACATTATCCAACGCCCTCATCTCCGGTATCAGCCTAGTGAACCTTCTCTGCACCCCCTCCAAGGCCAATTTATCCTTCCTCGAATGCAGAGACCAAAACTGCACACAGTACTCCAGCTGTGGCCTCACCAGCACCCTATACAGCTGCAACAGAACCTCCCTGCTTTTATATTCCATCCCCCTTGCTGTAAAGGCCAACATTGCATTTGCCACCTGCTGCACCTGCAGACTGTGTTTTTGTGATTCGTGCACAAGGACCCCCAGGTCCCTCTGCACCGTCGCATGCTGCAGCTTTTCTCATTTAAATAATAATCCTTCCTCCCATTATTCTTGCCAAAGTGGATAACCTCACACTTGCTAACATTGTACTCCATCTGCTAGGTCCTCGCCCACTCACTCAACCTATCCAGTTTAGACTGGTTAGACTTTGAGGATACTCACAGGTGTCGGGCCCAAGGCAGTGTCAGGATAACCCCATCCTCGTCCCCAGATGTAAAGATGCACTTCCACAGACTTCATTAGTAACTTCTATGACTCTTTAAGAACTGTACGTCAACCACATAGCTCCAGAATGTCTCCTTGATCTGAGGACTCCTCCCTCTGGGGTGTTCCGTTCCACACTCTGAGTCCCCACTGATCCTCAAGGCAGCACGTTCAAAAACAAACCTCGGTCTCCAAACACCTTTGTAAATCTCATTTCAGCTCATCAGCTCATCGCGCTTAGGATGGAGGTTGAAGCTAAAGGCTACCTAGCCAATTGGTCCATCCTCTGTCAGGTGGAGAAGGAGATGAGCCGCATAAAATTGCATTCAACTGGCATCTTCATTGGTGAGATCGCTGGCTTGATTGGCGATGGGCACACTTCTGACTCCTGCATGTGCCAGCTGACCAAAATATTGCTCAAGCGTGCCTGAAATTCTAGCCTTGCGTTTGCCTGTCAAAGCTCTCTGAAGGTGGTTTTGCAGTGAGGTTAACTTGACAATGTAGAAAATGAAGCAGCGGCGTCGCGCACAACGCGTTCTCACAAACTGGAGGGTGATCACAACCAGCAAATCAGTGATGCTGGTCGGAAGAGCAAGCAGAACTCCCCGGCTCTTCCTCAAATGGGCACCATGGGATCTTTTACAAGCACTTGAGGTGGCCTCATTTGGAAGATGGCATTGATGATAAAGCACCTCACTTTTGCACTGAAAAGTAAGCCTAGTTTATAAAAACGTAGAAGCATTGAACCCTCTGTAGTGCAGAAGGAGACCATTTGGCCCATCACATCTCCACTGACTTTCCATCAAATCAGCTTACCCAGGCCTTATCCTTGTGACCCCACATATTTACCCATCTAATCACCCTAATCACCTTTTCCTTAGAAAGATGTAGACTTAGAGGAGATCTAATAGAGGTGTACAAGATTATGAGGGGTATAGATAGAGTGAACAGGGTATAGCTTTTTCCTAGGATGGACTCGAATAGCACGAGGGGTCACGGGCTTAGGGTGAGGAGGGTAAGGTATAATTTGGATGCTAGAGGGAGTTTTTTCACACAGAGGATGGTGGGGGTATGGAATGCGCTGCCAAGTAAAGTGGTGGAGGCAGGTACTCTGGAGTTATTTAAGAAATACTTAGATGGGCACATGAACAGAATGGGAATGGAGGGGTATAGAAAACTGATTTAAAATAGGGATCATGAGCTTGGGAGTCCCTGGGAAGTGTGTAAATAGATGATGATATTGATATACTTGTTTTTATCCTACAGGTGCTTTGGTCCACCTTGTTGTCTAAAAAGGGGCATACACACGGTGGGTTGTGAGGGGGCTGCTCTTGGATCTTTTTCGAGAGTATCCTAGTGCTTCACGTCGTTAGCGTATGCTTGACCTGGACCATTTGATGGGCAACATGACAGCTCAGTGACTATCGCTGTGCTGTGCAGATACATGGATTTGGGCCTGTGTCTGTGGGAGTTTGCGCATTCTCCCCGTGCTTGCGTGGGTTTTCTCCGGGTGCTCCGGTTTCCTCCCACATCCCAAAGATGTGCTCTTAGGCTAATTGGCAAAACAAATTCTCCCTAAATTGTCTCAAATTTGGTTTTTAATCCATAGATCTATAAACATGGACAGAGATCACGGGTAGAGGTGGGAACATCGGGGTGGCAGCGAGGGCTCGTTGGGCCGAAGGGCCTGTTTCCTGTGCTGTTTTGTTCTTTGTTCTTGTTCTTAATCTTGAGTCATGAGACAGTAAGGGGAGGCTAGGGGGGAAAAAAAAACAGAGGGCATGGGTTAAGGGTGAAAGGAGAAAAGTTTAAAAGGAATATTAGTTGGGGGCTTCTTCATGCAGAGAGTGGTGGGAGTGTGGAATGACAAATAAAGATAGTGGGGTCAGATAAAGTGGGGTCACTTTCAACATTTAAGAAAAACTTGGATGGGTACATGGATGAGAGGGGTGTGGAGGGATATGGTTCAAGTGCAGGTCAGTGGGACTGGGCAAAAAAATGGATCGGCACAGACAAGAAGGGCCTGTTTCTGAGCTGTAATTTTCTATGGTTCTATGGAGTGGGAATCAACCTTGTGACTCAGAGGTGAGCATTCTCTCCGCTGAATGGTGGTGGACGGAAGTTACAGAGGGAGTGGAAATAATTCAGAAAGGGTCAGTAAGCGAGTTCCTATGGTGATTAGTGATCTGTAATCCGAAAGTAAATTAGCTCAACTTGTTTCTCTGGTTGGATTGGATGCAATGGTATGTTGCACATAATATGATAAATGAACCTCCCCCTTGTTATTCTTGGGAACGTCTCCTGGTATTGTTGTGAACAGGCTGGGTACGTCCTGGATCTTTTATCACTGGGAGGACGCACCCATTCCCACAGCTGCCCCTTAGACAAATTGTTTGATTTCAACACCAGCGTACATTTTTCTAAAGGCATTTATTGTACCTTTGACACTCAACCACTCCGACAGGTTATAGGACGGAAGAGGCAAAGCTTGTCGAAGGGAGTATCTTCAAAGGGGAAAGGGGTAGCAAGGAAAAGAGGTTTTGGGAAGGAATTCCAGGGCTTAATGCAGGGTGAGTGAAGGGCTGTGGAGGCTGGGTCTATTTAAGACAAAGATAGGTACATAGAACATTACAGCACAGTACAGGCCCCATGGACCTCGATGTTGCGCCGACCAATGGAACCAATCTAATGACCCTCTAACTTAAACTATTCCAATGTTATCCATATGCCTATCCACTGACCATCTGAACACCCTTCACGTTGGCGAGTCCACTGCTGCAGGCAGGGCATTCCACGCCCTTACTACCCTCTGAGTAAAGAACCTACCTCTGACATCCGTCCTATAATTATCACCCCTCAATTTAAAGCTATGTCCCATCGAGCAAATCATCACCATCTGAAGAAAAAGGCTCTCACTGTCCGCCCTATCTAACTCTCTGATCATCTTGTATGCCTCAATTAGGTCACCTTCTTCTCTCTAACTCAGCACCCATGAAATGGGTAGGTTCTTGATTGATAAAAGGATCAAAAATTATGGGGTGAAGGCGGGCGAATGGAGTTGAGAAGGCATGAGTGAACGGCGGGACAGAATTAATGACCCAAATGGCCAAATTTTGTGCCCACGTCTTATGGTCTTATAAGATTGAAATCAGGCTTGTTCACTAACCATGAATCAGATTTAATGCATGCCAAATATTCCATAATGAGTTATAGAGAATGCTTAATCATTTATATATTAATAGAACTGTCATCAATTTCAAAAACAAAAGAAATATTGGCACTTTGGACACTTTCTTCAGGACGAAACATTAACAAAACACAGAACTAAACAAGCCCGTTTAGAAATTGGAAATCATTTTCTTCCACAAAGTGTGGTGCAAATTCCTACTGGAAAGTATTGGTTCAGGTTCCGTTTTTGAAGTAGAACTGATTCATTACCTACTTAAAAGGGATAGAATTATTAACAATAACAGGTGGTTCTCTTTTCAAGGGAGACTTAGGAAGACTTCAGCCAGGAAGAAAGTTGGGTTCAGACCTCGCTCCAGATACTTGATAGAAAGCGCCGTATTTTCACTATTGAGATAGGAAAAGACTTGAAAGACTTTAAAGAGCCCCCTATTTTAGAATGGGTAGTGGGATTGAGTTGGGACGTAAATCTGGAGGCAGTTCAGAGAGAGCCATGACAGATAGAGAATTCTAAGACAGGTTGGTTAGAAGACCCACTTTAGTTCCCTGAGATTTCAGTCCAGTCACACTCATCCATTCTCTATCCTCACCCATCATCACCCCCATGCTCATATTACTGCTACTCTGCCTCATATCCTCATGCCACTTCCATTTACCCCCGCACTCTCGTGCAACCTCCACGCTCCCATGCCATCTCCATAATACTCAGGTAGTATCTACTATGGATAGATCTCAGGAATCTTGTGGAGATGAGAAAACATGTCTAATGATCTGAGAGATCTCTCATTCATATGTACCGGATACCGAAAAGAAACTTCCATTCGTGAACCCTTTAAAAAAATAAATCCCTTTATCTGGTCAATCTGTTGGAAAAACAAACAAGCATCAAAAATCATTAATTCTTTAATAGCCTCTTAAAACTAACAACCAAAACATGAACTCAGCACCCATGCAGAAATAACTGGATTTGTAGCTTCTAAAATTCAGCTATACATTCATAATGGGCTCAGTCACAGTAGCACCCTTGGGAATTGCCAACAATAAAGTCTTTTGACTCTGTGAGATCAGATAGCTGACACTTTTTTAAAAAGCTACACCGGATGGCCTGTCAAACATGCCCTCTAGGAGAAGTGTCTTTCATTTTTAGCTCCAACTGAAATCTTTTTTAGCTTTTAACGTTCTGGGGATTTAAATAACTTTAAATCATGACATGTTGACCTCAACTGCCTTTGGGAGGAATTATTGCCTCCTCCATAAATTCATGTCTCTCTTGTTGCATGTTAAGATGCCTGGAAGAGGGAAAACTTTTGAACTCAGCACTGATTTCAAATGGCCTTGCTGTGTTTGGCTTCCTTGCTTATGTGATTAACACCCCGAAGTGCCTTCCCCATCAGCATAAATGGGAGCTGTCAGAAGTATGGACATCAGGGTTGTGCCAGCCATTCTTAAAGGCAGCCAGTGTTGGCATGACTCCTGTAAAATCTGACCCTTAATCTCAGCTGATACTCCAGGGAGAACTGCAACATCATACGTGTCATCTTTTGGATGAGATGTTATACGAAAGCTTTGTCAGCAGTATGCCAAAGAAGACAGTGATTTCTCTAGTTCATGGTCAATATTTATCCTTTAACCAATCAATAACATCATTAAAATAGATATTGGCTGCTGCATTTTCTCCGTATAACAATAATTATACATCAAGAATATGTCATTGGCTGTAAAGTGCCTTGGATTGTCCAAAAAATGCAATTTCTTTTTTTCTATGACCCGATGTGTGTGAGGTTGGTGGGGGGTTCATGATGAGACAATCATATATGAACCTTGAATGGAGAGAGAGATAAGTGAGTTGAAGTTTTTGTTCGCATTCTTTGCCTGTAGTAGTCCGCTTCAATGAGGATTTACAAGTCGTTCTCAATTTGAAACAAACAAATTGGCTCCAATTTACAAAAAGCAGATCAATTCTGGCCCATTGCCTCAGTTTTGGTCCTTAAGCGAATGAGCAAGGATGATTTGTTCCTAACAACAATCCAAAGTAGATTTACGAGGGTGATAATGATGGAATTGCACAGTCAGCGACCGGAACAGTAAAGAGGGAGTGAGATCGGAGAATGTTACTAATGTCCGTCAAATAATATTCCAAAACGGGGAAACCGTCTTCATGAAAGGAAGTCAACAGGAGAGGAAGGATCGGAATTTGTCAAAGAATTGCATGCTTCGTACAAAGCTGGATTCTATCCAACTATACTCCAAATAAAGGACTCATTTTCACTTAGCCTAAGAGCGCATCTTTGGGATGTGGGAGGAAACCGGAGCACCCAGAGAAAACCCACGCAAGCACGGGGAGAATGCGCAAACTCCCACAGACACAGGCCCAAATCCATGTATCTGCACAGCACAGCGATAGTCACTGAGCTGTCGTGTCACCCATCAAATGGTCCAGGTCAAGCGCACACTAACGACGTGAAGCACTAGGATACTCTCAAAAAACAATACAAGAGCAGCCCTCTCACGACATGTATGCCTCTTGTTAGACAACAAGGCGGACCAAAGTACCT
Organism: Sphyrna mokarran; assembly: GCA_024679065.1. Taxonomy (NCBI): domain Eukaryota; kingdom Metazoa; phylum Chordata; class Chondrichthyes; order Carcharhiniformes; family Carcharhinidae; genus Sphyrna; species Sphyrna mokarran. The sequence goes on from JAGIQG010000022.1 coordinate 44,543,070, forward strand.
GTAGGATAAAAACAAATGCATCAATATCATCGACAATTTACCCACTCCCCAGGGAACTCCCAAGGCTCATGATCCCTGGTTCCTGTACGTGTGTCTCTACGCTGCCATACTACATCCTATAATGATGGCAGTATTCCTTTTTTCTGGATTGTTCTTTCATCGCTTTGAGGTCCTGGGATATTGTGTTGGGCCCTGGTTGGCTGTATATTGTTTAATTCCATCTCTGTTATCCCGTGGAGAAGAGTACGCACCTCGGATCTATGTGCTCGTCATTGCACCCTGTTATCCTGAGATTCCCCGCTCTTTCCTTTACACTTTCTTTATTCATACGCGAGGAAGTGCTAATTACAAAGACAACAATGCTTAATAATTGGAATCGTTTAGGTGAATATTTGCCCGTCTTTTCTGTATATTTATGTGGAGTAATGATTACGCTGTACTAGATTTTGGGGGACAGTTGCATTTTTTTCAAATATGAAAACTTCTAATAACAATGTCATTAAAATTCAATGTCGTTGGGTCAAAGTCCTGGCACTCCCTCCCTACACCACAAGGAGTGAAGCAGCTTAAGAAGGCAGCTAACTACCACATTCTCAAGGACATTCAGGGACGGACACTAAATAAATGCCAGCATTCCAAGGAAAGATAAAAGAAAATTGAGATGATAGGATACATGGTAACAAATCAAATTAGATTTTCTTGAAGCTGCTTAGGACATTCTAGAAGAGTTGCGAATGATAATATATACCTGTTAGGAATATTACCCTTTGATTGCTGTCCTTGTTGTTTCTAAGGTAGCAATGAGAGTTGTGTCTTGGTTTTACTAATTTTTAATCATTTTTAAACATAAATGTCTTGAATTTTTCATTTTTCATGTTTAGAAACACACATCAGAACGCTTGGAAGTAAAAATATTCAAAACCTGAGGGTTAGCTTAGGAGGAGAGATCGAATAGAGATTGAATAGATCCTACGGTGCAGGAGGCCATTTGGCCCATTGGGTCTGCACCGACCACGATCCCACCCAAGTAGGGAGGTCTTGCTGTAACTGTACAGGGCACTGGTGAGGCCGCAGCTGGAGTACTGTGTGCAGTTTTGGTCGCCGCATTTATGTAAGGATATATTGACCTTGGAGGGAGTACAGAGAAGGTCCACTAAGCTGATACGGGAAATGAGGGGGGTTAGCCTTTGAGGAGAGATTGAATAGAGTGGGCCTGTACTCGTTGGAGTTTAGAAGGCTGAGGGGGGGATCTAGTAGAGACTTACAAGATAATGAAGGGGCTAGATAGGGTAGACGTAGAGAGATTCTTCCCACTTAGAAAGGAAACCAGAACTAGAGGGCACAGCCTCAAAATAAGAGGGGGGGAGATCGTTTAGAACGGAGTTGAGGAGGAACTTCTTCACTCAGAGGATGGTGAATCTCTGGAATTCTCTGCCTATTGAAGGGGTGGAGGCTACCTCGCTGAATATATTTAAGTCACGGGTAGATAGATTTCTGATAGACAAGGGAATTAAGGGTTATAGGGAGCCAGCGGGAAAGTGGAACTGATCCACTTCAGATCAGCCATGATCTTATTGAATGGCGAGGCAGGCTTGAGGGGCCAGATGGCTGATTCCTGCTCCTATTTCTTATGTTCTTATAACCCCATGCATTTACTCTAGCTAGTCCCCCTCACACTCAGGGCCAATCCACCGAACCCACACATCTTAGGACCGTGGGAGGAAAGCGGAGCACCCACGCAGACACGAGGAGAATGTGCAAACTCCAGACACACAGTAACGCAAGCCAGGAATCCAACCCAGGTCTCTGAAGCTGTGAAGCAGCAGTGCTACCGTGCCACCTGTATCAGTCTGTATATGGACAGTGCCAAATCTTGTTAAAGGGGGATGGCGGAGAGTGAATGTTAGGAAGGTGACGGACTCCCACATGGGTTACCTTCTATGTGCAAATGTGCTTTGTGGACAATGAACCTTATTTGGAATTGAGGAGAATCACCACGATAACAAGAACTATCTCCATTTTCGCGACCATAAACTTGGTTACGTGTCTTGACACAGGATAATTAATAAATAGCTTATTAATTAAACCCAGACTTCTAGGTATCTCTGTTGTGTCTCAGAACCCCACGTATATTGTTACCCAATCCCTTGTGATATCACACATCCTTTCAACATTTGTGTTCCCTCAGGATTTTTGGTTTTAATGAGATCACCTTTCAACTCTTTGAGACTTGAGTATTGCACATTCTGTGTGGGCATGGAAACCAGGTGTTTAACAAACTTAGGTGGGGTTTGACACACCGGTTGAGTCAGCTTTTCCCACGACTTTTGTCAGTTCAGGGGCCCCTGTGATGACAGTTCTGTAAATGTTCCAGCTGCGTATTAGACACGTTGATAAGGCGGCAACTTGTTCCTGAAAATTGGAGCAGGTGTTCACTATGGAAGATTATTCCGTTCCAATAATATGGAAAATTATTGCACGTGGGCACGATGTGCTAAACTTTTTTTTGGGTCTTTCTGCAGATTCCGAAAATCTGAGACCAGGCCAAAGTTAAACTGGAGTTGAACGGAACAGAGAATGAGGCAGAAGTTGGTTGTGTCTGAACGCTGGCTCCTTTTTCCAGCAAGAGGTCTGACAACACCAATTTTAAAACCAACCAATTTATTTGATAGTAAACTTGCAAGCTTTCAGCCTTTGTAGCCTTCGTCAGGCGAATGAGGTGTTCTGGTCTGCAATAGCACACATCCCAGCACAGTTTACAGATTGCTGATTAGAATGCGAATCCTTACACCTAACCTGCTATTCAAGTCTTAAAGTGGTTAACAATGTGAGTGGAAGGAGCACTGAGCACAGGTTAGAGAGATGTGTATTGTCCTTTTCCAGCTCCAGATATACTTGGGGGCATACTGCGGGCATTCTATAATTAACTTAGGAATTTGATTCTTTGGGGTTTTTTTGTACCCATTCTATACTTCATATCTTTAAGGTGCACAAAATATGAAGAACAGAGCCGCAACTTTCGCAAAAAGGGGTAAGTTTTTCACTCAGGAGGTGGTGAGTGAGTGGAATCGGCTGCCATCAATGGTGGTAGAGGCGAACTCGTTGGGGTCTTTTAAGAGACTTCTGGATGAGTACATGGGATTTAATGGGATTGAGGGTTATAGATAGGCCTGGTAGGTATGGATATAGAACATAGAACATAGAACATAGAACATTACAGCACAGAACAGGCCCTTCGGCCTTTGATGTTGTGCCGACCAAAATAAAAAGCAATGCCCCTCCAAACTAAACCAGTTTGGTTGGCACATATGGTTGGCACAATTTATGGGCTGAAGGGCCTGTTGGTGCTGTACCGTTCTATGTTAAAAAATAGGAAGTGCTGAATGATTGAGAAAACGAGAGAGTTTCAGACACATCATTGTGCAGGTATTGCAATCTCCCACTGCACTGGGAGATCTCCTGCAAACACCCCCTCCCCCCACCCCCTTCACCCAGCCCTCATAGACATCACTTGCCCCTAAGTCATCCCCTACCAATTGCTCCATCTGCCAGTCCCTACACCCACACCCCTTATTGCCCAGGCAGAACTCTCCCCTGCCAATCACCAACCTATGCCTAATGCTCTTTCCACTCACATTGTCTGTATCTTTAAGACTTGAATAGCAGGTTAGCTGTAAAGATTCACATTCTAATCAGTAATCTGTAAACTGTGTGTGCTGTTAGCATCGGAAAGGGTGCAGAGGAGGTTTACCAGGATGTTGCCTGGTGTGGTGGGAAGGTCTTATGAGGAAAGGCTGAGGGACTTGATTTTCATTAGAGAGAAGAAGGTTAAGAGGTGACTTAATTGAGGCACACAAGATGATCAGAGGGTTAGATAGGGTGGATAGTGAGAGCCTTTTTCCTCGGATGGAGATGGATAACACAAGGGGATAGAGCTTTGAATTGAGTGGTAATAATTGTAGGATGGATGTCAGAGGTAGATTCTTTACTCAGAGGGTAGTAAGGGCGTGGAATGCCCTGCCTGCAGCAGTTGTGGATTTGCCAACTTTAAGGGCGTTCAAATGATCAGTGGATAGGCATATGGGTAACATTGGAATAGTTTAGGATAGAGAGTCATTAGATTGGTTCCCCTGGTTGGTGCAACATCGAGGGCTGAAGGGCCTGTACTGCGCTATAATGTTCTATGTTCTATGCTCTGTCTGAGACCAGAACTCTCCACTCACCTGAAGGGGCAAACCTCAAAAGCTTGCGGGCTTACTACCAAATAAACTGGTTGGACAATTTGGTGTTTTGAGAATTCTTACAGTAATCACCCATCCTGTGTGAGCTCTCCGCTCTTGCAGAGTTCCCTGCCCCCGACACCGCGAAGCTTCACCCTTGTTCCCCCTCCAACCCGACCTCATCATTGTCACACCCCCACACAGGCTCCTTCCCTTGGCATTGCCCCAGCTATGGTGCTCGGTGGCCAATGCCAGGCTCTGGATGTAGGCACAAGTGGATTTTTCTGTCTGATTGAGAGATTATTATTAGATAGTGACATAATAGTTAATGGAGAAAGTGCGGTTAAATCGGCTTGAATCAACCAGATCTAATTAAATAGCTAAGCAGGCTCAAGAGGCTGAATAGTCTAATCCTGCTCCTGTATTCTGATCGCACTTATAATTAGAATGACTAGAAGCTATTTAATGTGGTGATTGTATCTCATTGGTGATTTGCAGTGCAGAGACTTGCTCAGGCTGCCAGCTCACATCCTGTTTCTGGTATGTTTTTCACTTGAGAATATCAATTAAGAGGAGGCCATTCAGCCCTTCTAGCCTGCTCCCCCCCACTTCAGTTAAACCATGGCTGATCTGACTGTAGCCTCTCTCTTCCTGCACCTCCATAACCTCCTACTCCCTTGTTAAGCAAGATTCTATCTTCCTCTGCTTTAAAAATATTCAAGTATTTGGGTGGCACAGTGGTTAGCACTGCTGTTTCACGAGTCCCGGGTTCGATGCTCAGGTCACTGTCTGTGTGGGGTTTGCACATTCTCCTCGTGTCCACATGGGTTTCCTCTGGTTTCCTCCCACAGTCCAAAGGACAAAGAACAAGACAGCACGGGAAACAGGCCCTTCGGCCCAACGAGCCCGTGCCGCCACCCCGATGTTCCCACCTCTACCCGTGATCCCTGTCTATGTTTATAGATGTATGGATTAAAAACCAAATTTGAGACAATTTAGGGAGAATTTGTTTTGCCAATTAGCCTAAGAGCACATCTTTGGGATGTGGGAGGAAACCGGAGCACCCGGAGAATGCGCAAACTCCCACAGACACAGGCCCAAATCCATGTATCTGCACAGCACAGCGATAGTCACTGAGCTGTCGTGTTGCCCATCAAATGGTCCAGGTCAAGCGTACACTAACGACGTGAAGCACTAGGATACTCTCGAAAAAATCCAAGAGCAGCCCTCTCACGACCCATCGCGTGTATGCCCCTCGTTAGACAACAAGGTGGACCAAAGCACCTGTAGGATAAAAACAAGTACATCAATATCATCATCTATTTACACACTTCCCAGGGAACTCCCAAGGCTCATGACCCCTATTTTAAATCAGTTTTCTATACCCCTCCATTCCCATTCTGTTCATGTGCCCATCTAAGCATTTCTTAAATAACTCCAGAGTGCCTGCCTCCACCACTTTACTTGGCAGCGCGTTCCATACCCCCACCACCCTCTGTGAAGATGTGCGGGTTAGGTTGATTGACCACGCTAAGAAATTGTCCCTTAGTGTCCAGAGATGCTTAGGTTAGAGGGATTAGTGGGTATAAGATGTAGGGATGTGGCGGTAGGTCCTGGGTGGGATTGTGTTCGGTGTAGTCTCCAAGGTCCTTCTTCTATCATAGGGTTCTATGATTAATACATGCCCCTTTTTTAATTATCCTAACTTTTCTTTATAATGGCCCTACTTGCTTCTCACCTTTGATTACCTTGTCTACAGTGTTTTGCATTTTAGTATTTACCTTTAGTACTGTCCTTGTTTTCTTTCACTTGTCACCCTGTTTAGCTTTCCATTTCTCCTTCCATTCCAAGTTACACCCTCCCCAACCACTCTAGCGAATATTCACACCGGGATATCAGTCCCAATCCTGCCTAGGTGTCCAGTTTGTACTGGTCCCACCTCCTCCAGAGCAGGTCCCGATATCCTCTGAATCTTTCCAGCCGTGTATTCATCTGCTATATCCTGCCGTTTCTACTCTACCTGGCATGTGGCACTGGTAGCACTTCCGCGGTCACTACCTTTGAGGTCTTACTTTTCAACTTACGCCCTACTCGGCTTTTAGAAACTCACTTTTTTTTAACATTTACATCATTGGAATCAAGGTGCACTGTTGAACCTACATTTCTAGAATGTTCTGGAGCCAAAGAATGTTCTGGAGACAAAGAAACGTAGAATGTAGAAACAGAAGTAGGCCATTCGGCCCTTCGAACTTGCTCCACCGTTCTTTATGATCGTGGCTGATCATCAAATTCAATATCCTGATACACAACCCTCCCCCCCCCCCTTTAGCCCCAAGAGCTACACATAAGTTCTTCTCAAAATCAAAGTTTTGGCCCCAACTACTTTTGTGGTCATGAATTCCACACTTTCACAACTCTCTGGGTAAAGAAGTTCCAGTTCTAAAACATTTACCCCTTATTCTCAAACTGTGACTCCTAGATCTAGACTATTGGGATCACTCTTTCTTCATCTATCTTGTTAGAATTTTATAAGTTTCTATGAAATCCCCTCGTGCTCCAGTGAATATAATCCTGACCGATTTAGTCTCTCCTCATATGTAGACCTATCATCCTAGGAATCAGCCTGGTGAACCTCTAGTAGCAAGGACATCTTTACTCAGATAAGGACACCAATACTGCAGACAATATTCCAGGTGTGGCCTCACCAACCCCTGATACAATTGCAGTAAAACATCCTTATCCCTATACTCATGCTATTTGCTTTCTGTACTGCTTGCTATATCAGCACATTTATTTTCAGTGAGTGAAGGGTGTTTAGCACTGCTGCCTCACAGCGCCAGGGTCCTGGGTTTAATTGTGCGTAGATCCCTAAAAGTTGGCAATCAAGTCGATAAGGTTGTTAAGAAGGCATACGGAGTCTTGGCTTTTATTGGTTAGGGGGATTGAATTTCGGAGCCGCAACGTCACGTTGCAACTGTACAAAACTCTAGTGCGGCCGCACTTGGAGTATTGTGTATAGTTCTGGTCGCCACATTATAAGAAAGATGTGGAGACATTGGAGAGGGTACAGAGGAGGTTTACCAGGATGTTGCCTGGTATGGAGGGCAGGTCTTATGAGGAGAGGCTGAGGGATTTGAGATGGTTTTCCTTCGAAAGAAGGCGGCTAAGAGGAGACCTTATTGAAGCATATAAGATGATTAGAGGTTTAGATAGGGTGGACAGTGATAGCCTTTTTCCTAGGATGGAGAAAGCTAGCACGAGGGGACATAGCTTTAAATTAAGGGGTGATAGTTATAGGACGGATGTCAGAGGTAGGTTCTTTACCAAGAGGGTGGTAAGGGTATGGAATGCCCTGCCTGCTGCAGTTGTAGATGCGCCAAGTTTGGTGGCGTTTAAGAGATCAGTAGATAGGTTTATGGATGAAAAGGGAATGGTTTAGGTTAGAGGGTCATTGCTTTTTGTTAATTGGTCGGCGCAACATCGAAGGCCGAAGGGCCTGTTCTGCGCTGTAATGTTCTATGTTCTAATTCCTGGCCAGGATCAATGTCTGTGTGGAATCTGCACATTCTCCCCATGTCTGTGAGGGTTTCTTCACACAGTCCGGAAGATGGGCTAGTTAGGTGTATTGGCCATGATAAATTCTTCCTCAGTGTACCCGAACAGGTGCTGGAGTGTGGCAACTAGGGGATTTTCACAGTAACTTTATTGCAGTGTTACTGTGACACTGATAAAACTGATGCACGAGGTTACCAAGGTCTCACTGAGTATCCATCTTTTCTTAATTTACACTTATTCGACTAATAAACTGTCTTCCTATTATTGCTATCAAAGTGGATAATCTCACATTTATCCACAATATATTGCATCTGCTATAAGATGCCCACACATTCAGCCTGTTCAAATCACACTGCAGCATCTCTGCATTATCCTCACAGCTCACTCACCAGCCAACTTTGTCTCGTCTGCAAATTTGATATAATACATTCAGTTCCCTCTTCCAAATTATTTATATAATGTGAACAGTTGCAATCCTAGTACCGATCCCTGTGGAGCCCCAGTAGTCATTCTATCAATCTCAAGACATTGTCCCTGCAAACACACGTACTTTACCTTTATATTGAATCCCTACAACACAGAAGAAGACCATCCAGCCCTCCAAGCTTGCACCGACCACAATCCCACCCAGGGTCTTTCACCGTAACCTCATGTAGTTATCTGCTAACGCCCTTGACATTAAGGAATAATTTAGCACCGCTAATCCACCTAACCTGCACATCTTTGGCACGTGGGAGGAAAAACAGAAAGAAATCCCACAACACCAGTTTAAAGTCCAAACAGGTTTATTTGTAGCAAAAGCCCCAAGCTTTCGGGACAGCCTGTTTGGACTTTAAACTGGTGTTGTGGGATTCCTTTTTGTTTTACCCCAGTCCAACGCCGGCATCTCCACATCGTGTGGGAGGAAACCAGAGCACCTGGAAGAATCCCAGGCAAACACAGGGAGAATGTGCAAACTCCATAGACAGACCAGAATGGAACGAAGCTCTGTGGTGCTGTGAGGCAGCAACGCTAACCACTGTGCGACGCATAAGTCTATTATGAGAGTTCTTGCTGAAGGCCTTCTAGAAGTCTAAATAAACCGCATCCACCAGTTCTCCTTGGTCAACTCTATTAGATATATCCTGGAAGAATTCTATTAGAATTGTCAAGCATTATTTTCCTTTTGTAAATGCATGCCGACTTTTAGACATCCTTGACCTTAGCAGCAATGAGGCAACATATCACACTGGACTCCTGTTTGATTATCTGTTTCTCTTACAATTGAATCCCCTGCAATGTGCCTTCCCACATGTTCTCTTCCTCTCTAACATAGCAGAATCAACTGTGGTGCAACAAATTTGGAATATCTGCACTGTCTGCCCAGTCCCCTTACTTTGCTTGGTAATCACCCTTCATGTCTGGGGAGTCTCAGCCTGCTATGTGACCATCTCTCCGTATGTGTACCCACAATACTCTTTTTCTGGTTGCTGCTCCAGTTTCCCCAGCTGCTGCTCCAGCTCCGAAACCCAGGAGCTGCGGCTGGAGACACTTCCTGCACACATGCTAGCCTCAGGCACTGGAAATGTTCCTGGCTTCCCACGTGAGCATAAGGGGCACACCAAGGCTTTGTGCTCTCCTGCCATAGCTTAGCCCTTTAAATTAAACCTTTGGAAGAACACACGAGGGCACATTTCACTTTCCCCTTTTTGTCAGTTTGATAAACTAAGGTTGGACGCAGGCTGATAGAGGGATGTGATTGTGGTGTCACCACTGATTCTTCAATCTGATAGAAGTTAGAGAAATGTTATAGTGGCAACAAGGATCAATAAAAGTTAAGACTGACTGATAGACTTGCAAGGGGGAGTCAATGGTAGTGGTGGAGAATGTGTGAAAGGACCAAGGACAGCAATTTCAATACTCTCTCCAGTTTAAGCTGTGACTCACACAGCTCTTGATGCGGGAGTAGTCAAGGGATTGAATTACCATTAATATTTCTGTGAAGGTGGATGACTGAGGATTGGGTGATGTGGTAGAAATAAGAAGCGGCATACAAGCTGACCTCTGCCTGCGCACGCAATATTGAACACAGCAGGTTTTATCTGATAAGAAGCAGTAGGTTAGCCAGCCTCTGGAGAAAGAGAGGCTGTGCTCAACATTTCAACTGGACGTCTGAAAATAGGCAGGTAAGGTTCCGGAAAATCTGAGGGACTTAGTGGAGGAAAAAAGAATGTAGCAAAATAGGGCCCAATAGGTTATTGACTTTTAGTCCACTGAGGAATCAAAAAGTAGCATCAGTGATAATATATAGACAGAGCAAAGACAAAATGTGAGTCATTGAAGAAATGTGTCTCAGCAGAAACTTGGTAAATATAATATTCAGCAGAGAATAAATGAAGCAGAGACATTGTGAGATTGCATGTTGTGCCAGGACTGTGAGGCTGGTGTTGGCACAATGATGTGCACCATCTCAGAGACTTCACTGAGGACAGGGTGCTGGTAAGGGCGCTATCAGAGGGCCACCCAATTCAAGGGCACTCACACTGACACTGGCAGAGGGCACTCAGGGTGCTCCTTTGGCAACGTGGGTGCCCCTCTGACAATATGGGTGCAGCACAATCAGAGGAACACCCATGTTGCCAGAGGAACACCCAGACTGTGGCAGTCAGAGAGATACCCGCACTGCGAGAGGAATACCCGCACTGTTAGAGGGACACCCACACAGTCAGGGGGACACCCAGAATGTGGCAGTCAGGCCTTCAACCGGTGCCATGCCCTAGATACATAAGATATCTCACTGAAGTTACTGTAGACAACATCCACTGCCCTACCCTCATCAATCATCTTGGTCACTTCCTCGAAAAACTCAATCAAGTTTGTGAGACACAACCTCCCCTTTTCTTTCTTTGGACTCATGGTGAACAATCACTGAAATAACTATATGATGACACCAACAAGTTCCATCCCACCATCAGACTCACCATGGACTATTCTCCAGAATCGGATGCGTGCTTGGACACACACATCTCCATCAAGGACAGTCACCTCAAGCACCTTAAGCCCACAAACAACCTCACGATGCTCCACTTCTCCAGCTTCGTATACACAGAATTTGCTCAGATGAGGAGGATCGCAACAGACACCTCCAGACGCTGAAAGATGCCTTCATAAGTATTTGTTGCTCGACTCACTGATCGCCAATTCCGATGCGCCACAGCGAAGGACTGCATCAACCTCTTCAGAAGACAAACACAGGACACAATGGGCAGAGTACCCTTCATCTTCCAGTACTTCCCCGGAGCGGAGAAGCTATGACATCTTCTCTGGAGCCTTCAACAAGTCATTGATGAAGATGAACATCTCACTAGGGCCATCCCCACCCCCCCAACTTCTTGCCTTCAAACAACCGCACAACCTCAAACAGACCATTGCCTGCAGGAAAATACCCAGCCTTCAGAAGAACAGTGAACTCGACACTTCTGCAAGATGTGCCAGATCGTCAACACAGATGCCATCAATTCAAATGAGAACACCAGGTACATACATTTGCAAAATCTGCCCCGTACATCTTTAAACCTTACCCCTCACACCTTAAACCTGTGTCCCCTAGTAATTGATTCTTCCACCCTGGGAAAAGGCTAGTAATTGACTATCCACCCTGTCCATGCCTCTCAGATTCTTGTAGACTTCTATTAGGTCACCCCTCAACCTCCAGTGAGAATAAACCAAGTTTCTCCAACCTCTCATCATAGCTAATGGCCTCCATACCAGGCCTGGTAAATCTTTTCTGTACCCTCTCCAAAGCCTCCACATCCTTCTGGTAGTGTGGCGACCACTATATTCCAAGCGCAGTCTAACTAAGGTTCTATAAGCCATTACTTTAACATTCTATAAAGCATGACTTGCCAATTGTGAACTCAAATGCCTCGGCCAATGAAGGCAAGCATACCATATGTTTGCTTGACTACCTTCTCCATCTGCATTGCCACTTCCAGTGACCTGTGTACCTGTATGCCCAGATCCCTCTGCCTATCAATACTCTTAAGGATTCTGCCATTTACTGTGTATTTCCTATCTGTATTAGACCTTCCAAAATTCATTACCTCACATTTGTCCGGATTAAACTCCATCTGCCATCTCTCCATCCAAATCTCCAACTGATCTATATCCTGCTATATGCTCTGATGGTCCTCATCGCTATCTGCAAATCCACCAACCGTTGTGCCATCCACAAACTTACCAATCAATCCAGTTACATTTTTCTCCAAATGATTTATGTACTACAAACAGCAAAGGTCCCAGCACTGATCCCTGTGGAATACCACTTGTCACAGCCCTCCATTCAGAAATGCACCCTTCCACTGCTACCCTCTATCTACTTTGAACCAGTTTTGTATCCATATTGCTAACTCACGTCTGATCCTATGTAACTTCAACTTCTGCGCCAATATGCTATGAGATATCTTGTTGAAGTCCACATAGACAACATCCACTGCCCTACCCTCATCAATCATCTTCATCACTTCCTCAAAAAAATCGATCAGAGGGTGGTGGTTGATGGAAATTATTCATCATGGAGTTCGGTTACAAGTGGTGTACCTAAGGGATCTGTTTTGGGGCCCCTGCTGTTTGTAATTTTTATAAATGATCTGGATGAGGGTATTGAAGGATGGATTAGTAAATTTGCGGATGACACCAAAGTCGGAGGAGTGGTAGATAGTGAAGAGGGGTATTATAGTTTGCAGAGAGACTTGGACAAGTTGCAGAGCTGGGCCGAGAGGTGGCAAATGGAGTTTAATGTGGAAAAGTGTGAGGTAATGTACTTTGGCAGGAATAACAAATGTGTAGAGTATAGGGCTAATGGTAGGATTCTTAATAGTGTTGATGAACAGAGGGATCTTGGTGTATATGTGCATAGATCCCTGAAAGTAGGCAGTCAAGTCGATAAGGTTGTTAAGAAGGCATACGGAGTCTTAGCTTTTATTGGTAGGGGGATTGAATTTCGGAGCCGCAACGTCATGTTGCAACTGTACAAAACTCTAGTGCGGCCGCACTTGGAGTATTGTGTGCAGTTCTGGTCCCCACATTATAAGAAAGATGTGGAGGCATTGGAGAGGGTACAGAGGAGGTTTACCAGGATGTTGCCTGGTATGGAGGGCAGGTCTTATGAAGAGAGGCTGAGGGATTTGAGGTTGTTTTTGTTGGAAAGAAGGCGGCTAAGAGGAGACCTTATTGAAACATATAAGATGATTAGAGGTTTAGATAGGGTGGACAGTGATAGCCTTTTTCCTAGGATGGAGAAAGCTAGCACGAGGGGACATAGCTTTAAATTAAGGGGTGGTAGTTATAGGACGGATGTCAGAGGTAGTTCTTTACCCAGAGGGTGGTAAGGGTATGGAATGCCCTGCCTGCTGCAGTTGTAGATGCGCCAAGTTTGGTGGCGTTTAAGAGGTTAATAGATAAGTTTATGGATGAAAAGGGAATGGTTTAGATTAGACAGTCATTGCTTTTTGTTAATTGGTCGGCGCAACATCGAGGGCCGATGGGCCTATTCTGCGCTGTAACGTTCTATGTTCTATGTTCTAAGTTCATGAGACACGAACTCCCCTTCACAGAACCAGGTTGCTTTTCACTAAGAAATCCACTTATTTCCAAGTGAGAATAAATCCTGTCTCGAAGAATCCTCTCCAATAATTTCCTTACCACTGGTATAAGGCTCACCGGCCTGTAATTACCTGGATTATTCTTGCTACCTTTCTTAAATAAAGGAACGACATTGGCTATTCTCCAATCTTCTGGGATCTCCCCTGTAGCCAGTAAGGATACAAAGATTTCACTCAAGCCCCAGCAATTTATCCCCTGATCTTTTAGTGTTCTGGGGTATATCCCATCAGGCCCTGGGGACTTGTCTACCTTAATGTTTCTCAAGAACCCCAATACCTCCTCCTTTTTGATCTCAACATGACTCAAACTATCTACATATTCTTTCCCAGACTCATCATCCACCAAGACCTTCTCTTGTCCAGAGTGTGGCAGTCAGAGGGACACCCACACTGCCAGAGGGAATACCGCACTGCCAGAGGGAATCCCACACTGTCAGGAGGAATCCCGCACTGTCAGGGAGAATCCCACACTGTCAGGGGGAATCCCGCACTGCCAGAGGGAATCCTGCACTGTCAGAGGGAATCCCGCAGTGTCAGGGGGAATCCCGCACTGCCAGGGGGAATCCTGCACTGTCAGGGAGAATTCTGCACTACCAGAGGGAATCCTACATTGTCAGAGGGAATCCCGCAGTGTCGGAGGGGAATCCCACACTGTCAGGGGGAATCCCGCGCTGTCAGGGGAATCCTGCACTGTGAGAGAGAATCCCGCATTGTCAGAGGGAATCCCACACTGTCAGAGGGAATCCCGCACTGTCAGAAGGAATCCTGCACTGTCAGAGGAAATCCCGCACTGTCAGATGGAATCCCGCACTGTCAGAGGGAATCCTGCACTGTTGGGGGAATCCCGCACTGTCAGGGGAAATCCTGCACTGTCAGGGGGAATCCTGCACTGTCAGATGGAATCCCGCACTGCTGGAGGGAATCCCGCACTGTCAGGGGGAATCCTGCACTGTCAGGGGGAATCCCACACTGTCAGGGGTATCCCGCACTGTCAGGGGGAATCCCGCAGTGTCGGAGGGAATCCCGCACTGTCGGAGGGAATCTCGCACTGTCAGAGGGGATCCCGCACTGTCAGGGGGAATCCCACACTGTCAGGGGAAATCCCGTGCTGTCAGGGGGATTCCCGCACTTTCGGGGGTATCCCGCACTGTCAGGGGAAATCCCGCAGTGTCGGAGGGAATCCCGCACTGTCAGAGGGAATCTCGCACTGTCAGAGGGAATCCCGCACTGTAAGGGGGAATGCCACACTGTCGGGGGAATCCCACACTGTCAGGGGAAATCCCGTGCTGTCAGGGGGAATCCCGCACTGTCAGGGGGATTCCCGCACTTTCGGGGGTATCCCGCACTGTCAGGGGAAATCCCGCAGTGTCGGAGGGAATCCCGCACTGTCAGAGGGAATCTTGCACTGTCAGAGGGGATCCCGCACTGTCAGGGGGAATGCCACACTGTCGGGGGAATCCCACACTGTCAGGGGAAATCCCGTGCTGTCAGGGGGAATCCCGCACTGTCAGGGGGAATCCCGCAGTGTTGGAGGGAATCCCGCACTGTCAGAGGGAATCCCGTACTGTCAGAGGGAATCCCACACTGTCGGGGAATCCTGTGCTGTCAGAGGGAATCCCGCACTGTTGGGGGAATCCCGTGCTGTCAGGGGGAATCCCGCACTGTTGGGGGAATCCCGTGCTGTCAGGGGGAATCCCGCACTGTTGGGGGAATCCCGTGCTGTCAGGGGGAATCCCGCATTGTCAGAGGGAATCCCGCACTGTCATGGGGAATCCCACACTGTCAGAGGGAATCCCGCACTGTCATGGGGAATCCCACACTGTCAGCAGGAATCCCACACTGTCGAGGGAATCCCGCACTGTCAGGGGGAATCCCACACTGTCGAGGGAATCCCACACTGTCGAGGGAATCCCGCACTGTCAGGGGGAATCCCGTGCTGTCAGGGGGAATCCCGCACTGTCAGAGGGAATCCCACACTGTAAGGGGGAATGTCGCACTGTCAGGGGGAATCCCGCACTGTCATGGGGAATCCCACACTGTCAGCAGGAATCCCACACTGTCGAGGGAATCCCGCACTGTCAGGGGGAATCCTGCACAGTTAGGGGAAATCCCACACTGTCAGCAGGAATCCCACACTGTCGAGGGAATCCCGCACTGTCAGGGGGAATCCCGTGCTGTCAGGGGGAATCCCGCACTGTCAGGGGGAATCCCGCACTGTCAGGGGGGATACCGCACTGTCAGCAGGAATCCCGCACTGTCAGGGGGAATCCCGCACTGTCAGAGGGAATCCCGCACTGTCAGGGGGAATCCCGCACTGTCAGGGGGAATCACGCACTGTCAGGGGGAATCCCACATTGTCAGGGGGGATACCGCACTGTTGGAGGGAATCCCGCAATGTCGGGGGAATCCCGTGCTGTCAGGGGGAATCCCACAATTTCAGAGGGAATCCCGCACTGTCAGGGGGAATCTCGCACTGTCAGGGGGAATCTCGCACTGTCAGGGGGAATCCCGCACTGTCAGAGGGAATCCCGCACTGTCAGGGGGGATCCCACACTGTTGGGGGAATCCCGCACTGTCAGAGGGAATCCCGCACTGTCGGGGAATGCCGTGCTGTCAGAGGGAATCCCGCGCTGTCAGAGGGAATCCTGCACTGTTGAGGGAATCACGTGCTGTCAGGGGGAATCCCGCACTGTCAGAGGGAATCCCACACTGTAAGGGGGAATCTCGCACTGTCAGGGGGAATCCCACACTGTAAGGGGGAATCTCGCACTGTAAGGGGGAATCTCGCACTGTCAGGGGGAATCCCGCACTGTCGGGGGAATCCCGCACTGTCAGCGGGAATCCTGCACTGTCAGAAGGAATCCCGCACTGTCAGGGGGAATCCCACACTGTCGGAGGGAATCCCGCACTGTCAGCGGGAATTCCGCACTGTCAGAGGGAATACTGCACTGTTAGGGGGAATCCCGCACTGTCAGAGGCAATCCTGCACTGTCAGAGGGATCCCACACTGTCAGAGGGAATCCCGCACTGTTAGGGGGATTCCCGCACTGTCGGGGGAATCCCGCACTGTCAGCGGGAATCCTGCACTGTCAGAGGGAATTGTGCACTGTCAGAGGGAATTCCGCACTGTCAGAGAGAATCCCGCACTGTCAGAGAAAATCCCGCACTGTTAGGGGGAATCCCACACTGTCAGAAGGAATCCCACACTGTCACGGGAAATCCGGCACTGTCAGATGCAATCCTGCTTCACTACAGGAAAGGAGAGCAGTCACCCTGTTACACTGATAGCCCATCAGAGGCTGGAGCTGATGATGACATGCCCTGTGAAAGGGACTGGGGTAAACCCAGTATGAAGTATCACAACACCAGGTTAAAGTCCAACAGGTGTATTTGGTGGTCAATGCCATGAGCTTTCTGAGTGCTGCTCCTTCGTCAGGTGAATGGGATAAAGGAGCAGCACTCTGAAAGCTACTGGGTTTTGCAACCAAATATATAAAGCTGTTGGACTTTAACCTGGTGTTGTGAGACTTCACACTGGGATTACCCCCAGTCCAACACCAACATTTTTGTTGGTGTTCCAATACCAACAGTCCAACTTTTTTGAAAAAGTGACCAAAGAGGTGGATGGGGGTAAGGCGGTTGATGTGGTATATATGGACTTTAGTAAGGCGTTCGATAAGGTGTCCCATGGAAGGCTTCTGCAGAAAATGCAGATCTATGGGATAGAGGGTGATTTAGCTAATTGGATTAGGAATTGGCTAGCAGATAGAAGACAGAGGGTGGTGGTTGATGGGAGATATTCATCGTGGAGTTCGGTGACAAGTGGTGTACCTCAGGGGTCTGTTTTGGGGCCCCTGCTGTTTGTAATTTTTATAAATGATCTGGATGAGGGTATTGAAGGATGGATTAGTAAATTTGCAGATGACACTAAAGTCGGTGGAGTGGTAGATAGTGAAGAGGGGTGTTATAGTTTGCAGAGGGACTTGGACAAGTTGCAGAGCTGGGCCGAGAGGTGGCAAATGGAGTTTAATGTGGAAAAGTGTGAGGTAATGCACTTTGGCAGGAATAATAAATGTGTAGAGTATAGGGCTAATGGTAGGATTCTTAATAGTGTTGATGAACAGAGGGATCTTGGTGTATATGTGCATAGATCCCTGAAAGTAGGCAGTCAAGTCGATAAGGTTGTTAAGAAGGCATATGGAGTCTTAGCTTTTATTGGTAGGGGGATTGAATTTCGGAGCCGCAGCATCATGTTGCAACTGTACAAAACTCTAGTGCGGCCGCACTTGGAGTATTGTGTGCAGTTCTGGTCCCCACATTATAAGAAAGATGTGGAGGCATTGGAGAGGGTACAGAGGAGGTTTACCAGGATGTTGCCTGGTATGGAGGGCAGGTCTTATGAAGAGAGGCTGAGGGATTTGAGGTTGTTTTCTTTAGAAAGGAGGCGGCTAAGAGGGGACCTAATCGAAACATATAAGATGATTAGAGGTTTAGATAGGGTGGACAGTGATAGCCTTTTTCCTAGGATGGAGAAAGCTAGCACGAGGGGACACAGCTTTAAATTAAGGGGTATGAGTTATAGGACGGATATCAGAGGTAGGTTCTTTACTCAAAGAGTGATTAGGGAGTGGAATGCCCTGCCTGCAGCTGTTGTAGATGCGCCAAGTTTGGTGGCGTTTAAGAGGTTAGTTGATAAGTATATGGAAGAGAAGGGAATGGTTTAGTTTGGAGGGGCATTGCTTTTTATATTGGTCGGCGCAACATCGAAGGCCGAAGGGCCTGTTCTGTGCTGTAATGTTCTATGTTGTACGGTCTAACATCACAGGGGCGGAGCTCAGAGTGCAGGGGAGGGGCCAGTGTGAGTGGGCGTGGTTGAATTGTGCGGCTGGGGAAATGGAGACGGGAAACGGGGGGGGGCTAAGACTGGGGGGGGGGTCTCAGATGGGGGGGGGGGGCTCAGACGTGGGGGCGGGTCTAGCGAGGAGGCGGGTTCTGCGGGGCGAACCGGGATTGGCCAGAAGGGAGAGGCGGGGAGCGCTGGAAGAGGAGGGGCCTGTTGAAGAGGGCGGGGTCAGTTAAAGGGGGCAGGGCCTGTTCGGGTGGGGCCTGTTCCAGGGGCGGGACGTACACGAGGGGGCGGAGTCTGCCCGAGGGGTGGGGTCGGGAAAAGGGGAGGGGCCTATTGAAGAGTATGTTCGAGCGGGCGCGGGGGAGGTCGCTCGAGGGGGCGGAGCTTGTTCAGGGGGCGGGGCTCACTCGAGGGGGCGGTGATTGTTTATAGGGCGGGGCCTACACGAGGGGGCGGAGCCTACACGAGGGGACAGTTATTGTTTATAGGGCGGGGCCTATTCGAGGGGGCGGAGCTTGTTCAGGGGGCGGGGCCTACACGAGGGGGGGGCGTGATTGTTTATAGGGCGGGCCTACACGAGGGGCGGGCTTGTCGGGGGCGGGGCCTAATCGAGGAGGCGTGCTTGTTTATGGGGTGGGGCCTACACGAGGGGGCGTTGCGTGTTCAGGGGGCGGGACCTACTCGAAGGGGCGGTGCTTGTTTATGGGGTGGGGCCTACACGAGGGGGCGTTGCGTGTTCAGGGGGCGGGACCTACTCGAAGGGGCGGTGCTTGTTTATGGGGTGGGGCCTACACGAGGGGGCGGTGCTTGTTTATGGGGCGGAATCGACGAGAGGGGGCGGTGCTTGTTTATGGGGCGGAGCGTGCTCGAGGGGGCGGAGTCTATTTGAGGGGATGGTTCCTGTTGGAGGGGCGGGCCCTACTTGAGGGGGCGGTGCCTGCTCATGGGGCGGGGCCTACTGTACGGGGCGGTACTTGTTCAGGGGCGTGGCCTACATGAGTGGGCGGAGCCTGTTCGAGGGGAGGGTGTCCGTACGAGCGGGCCGCGGGCTGTCCCGTTGGAGGGGTGGGGCGTACTGGAGTGGGCGGTGCTTGCTGAAGGGGTGGGACCTACGGGAAGGGGTGGCACCTAAGGGAGGGGGCGGGGCTGTGTCGGCAGTGCCGCCGAGCCAAACACACCTGCGGCTGGAGACTGAGCAGCGGCAGCGCCGGAGAGCGGAGCGGGGCTGGAAGAGAGAGAGAGCCGGAACCGGGCTGCAGGGTGCTCCCGGAGCGGGGCTGTGTGTGTGTGTGTGTGAGCTGGAGCCGGAGTGCGGGGCAGTGCCGAAGAGGAGCGGCAGTGTGAGCCCGTAGCCGGAGGCAGGAGTGCGGGGCAAACCCAGACCCAGAGCCGGAGTGCGGGAGCACGCAGCCCGCAGCAATGGAGAAAGCGCACAGCAAGCCGGTGGAGGAAGTTCTCTCTTACTTCTCAGTGAACGAGAACACGGGGCTGAGTCCGGAGCAAGTGAAACAGAACGCCGAGAGATGGGGACCCAACGGTGAGTGTACAGCACCCAGGGGTGCGGGAGAGAGGGGAGAGTGCAGCACCCAGGGGTGCGGGAGAGAGGGGAGAGTGCAGCACCCAGGGGTGCGGGAGAGAGGGGAGAGTGCAGCACCCAGGGGTGCGAGAGAGAGGGGAGAGTGCAGCACCCAGGGGTGCGGGAGAGAGGGGAGAGTGCAGCACCCAGGGGTGCGGGAGAGAGGGGAGAGTGCAGCACCCAGGGGTGCGGGAGAGAGGGGAGAGTGCAGCACCCAGGGGTGCGGGAGAGAGGGGAGAGTGCAGCACCCAGGGGTGCGGGGAGAGGGGGAGGCCAGGGGTGCGGGAGAGAGGGGAGAGTGCAGCACCCAGGGGTGCGGGAGAGAGGGGAGAGTGCAGCACCCAGGGGTGCGGGAGAGAGGGGAGAGTGCAGCACCCAGGGGTGCGGGAGAGAGGGGAGAGTGCAGCACCCAGGGGTGCGGGAGAGAGGGGAGAGTGCAGCACCCAGGGGTGCGGGAGAGAGGGGAGAGTGCAGCACCCAGGGGTGCGGGAGAGAGGGGAGAGTGCAGCACCCAGGGGTGCGAGAGAGAGGGGAGAGTGCAGCACCCAGGGGTGCGGGAGAGAGGGGAGAGTGCAGCACCCAGGGGGCGAGAGAGAGGGGCAGAGTGCAGCACCCAGGGGGCGAGAGAGAGTGGGGGGGAGACGTGCAGCAGAGAGAGAGTGTGGGGGGGGGGCGTGCGGAGGCGAGAGAGAGGGGGGAGGAGTGCAGCACCCAGGGGGCGAAGCGAGAGAGAGTGGGGGGAGAGTGGGGGGAGAGAGTGCAGCACCCCAGGGAGAGAGAGAGAGGTGGGGGCGAGAGGCAGCACCCAGTGGGCGGGGGAGAGTGCCGCACCCAGGGGGGCGAGAGAGGTGGGGGGAGAGTGCAGAGAGGTGGGGATAGTGCAACCAGGGGGGCGAGAGAGAGTGGGGGTGAGAGTGCAGCACCCAGGGGGGCGAGGAGCGAGAGTGGGGGGAGAGCGCAGCACCCAGGGGGGCTGGGGCGAGAGAGAGTGGGGGTGAGCACCCCAGTGGGCGAGAGAGTGGGGGTAGAGTGCAGTCACCCCGGGGGCGAGAGAGGTGGGGGGAGAGTGCAGCACCCAGGGGCGAGGACGAGAGAGTGGGGGGGGCGAGAGAGAGTGGGGGGAGAGGGCACCCAGGGGGCGTCGAGAGCGTGGGGTGAGAGTGCAGCACCCAGACCCGAGGGGGGGCCGAGAGAGAGTGGGGGGGAGAGTGCAGCACCCAGGGGGGCAGAGATGAGGGGGGAGGAGAGTGGGGCACCCAGAGGGCGAGAGAAGTGAGGGGGAGAGCAGCACCCAGGGGGCGAGAGAGAGTGGGGGTGAGAGTGCAGCACCCAGGGGGCGAGAGACGAGAGGGGGGGAGGAGGCAGCACCCAGGGGGGCGAGAGAGAGTGGGGGGAGAGTGCAGCACCCAGGGGGGCGAGAGAGAGTGGGGGGAGAGTGCAGCACACAGGGGGGCGAGAGAGAGTGGGGGGAGAGTGCAGCACCAGGGGGGCGCTGAGAGAGATGGGGGGTGGAGAGAGAGTGGGGAGAGTGCAGCACCCAGGGGGGCGAGAGAGAGTGGGGGGAGAGTGCATCACCCCAGGGGGGCGAAGAGAGAGTTGGGGGGAGAGTGCAGCACCAGGGGGGCGAGAGAGAGAGATGAGAGTGGGGGGAGAGTGCAGCACCCAGGGGGGCGAGAAGAGAGGGGGGGAGAGTGCAGCACCCAGGGGGGCGACGGAGCGGGGGGAGAGTGCAGCACCCAGGGAGGGCCGAGAGAGAGTGGGGGGAGAGTGTCCAGCACCCAGGGGTGCGAGAGAGAGTGGGGGGAGAGTGCAGCACCCCAGGGGGGGGGCGACGAGAGAGTGGGGGATGAGTGCAGCACCCAGGGGGGCGAGGACAGAGAGTGGGGGGAGAGGCAGCAACAAGGGGTGTACGGGCGAGAGAGAGGGGGGGGTAGCGCAGCACCCAGGGAGTGTTACGGGCGAGAGAGAGGCGGGGGGGAGCGCAGCACCCAGGGGTGTGTAAGGGGCGAGAAAGAGGGAGGGGTGATCGAGCACCCAGGGGTGTACGGGCGAGAGAGAGGGAGGGGGAGCGCAGCACCCAGGGGTGTACGGGCGAGAGAGAGGGAGGGGGAGCGCAGCACCCAGGGGTGTACGGGCGAGAGAGAGCGCTGCACCCAGGGGTGAGGGGGAGAGAGAGAGAGAGCGATGCACCACGGGTGAGGGGCGAGAGAGAGAGGAGAGCGCAGCACCCACGGGTGAGGGGCGAGAGAGAGAGGGGGAGCGCCAGCACCCAGGGGGCGAGAGAGAGAGGGGGAGCGCAGCACCCCAGGGGGGCGAGAGAGAGAGGGGGAGCGCAGCACCAGGGGCGAGAAGAGAGAGAGCGCGCAGCACCAGGGGGGCGAGAGAGAGAGAGAGAGCGCAGCACCAGGGGAGAGAGGAGAGAGAGAGAGAGAGAGCGCAGCACCCAGGGTGAGGAGGAGAGAGAGAGAGCGCAGCACCCAGGGTGAGGGGGAGAGAGAGAGAGCCGCAGCACCAGGGGTGAGGGGGAGAGAGAGAGAGCGCAGCACCCAGGGTGAGGGGGAGAGAGAGAGCGCTGCACCCAGGGGTGAGGGGGAGAGAGGGAGGCGCTGCACCCAGGGTGAGGGGAGAGAGGGCGAGCGCAGCACCCAGGGGGAGCGGAGAGAGGGCGAGCGCAGCAACCCAGGGGACGAGGAGAGAGGGCGAGCGCAGCACCCAGGGGGACGAGAGAGAGGGCGAGCGCAGCACCCAGGGGGACGAGAGAGAGGGCGAGCGCAGCACCCAGGGGGACGAGAGAGAGGAGGAGCGCAGCACCCAGGGGGGCGAGAGAGAGGGGGAGCGCAGCACCCAGGCATGAGGGAAAGAGAGAGGTAGGGGGAGTGCAGAATCCAGGGGTGTATGAGCGAGAGAGAGCGCTGCACCCAGGGGTGCGGGTGAGGGGGCGGGAGAGAGAGCGCTGCACCCAGGGGTGAGGGGGAGAGAGAGAGAGTGATGCACCCACGGGTGAGGGGGTGAGAGAGGGAGGGAGAGCGCGGCCCCCAGGGGCGAGGGAGGGAGAGAGGGAGAGCGCGGCCCCAGAGCGAGGAGGGAGAGAGAGGGAGGGCGCGGCCCCAGGGCGAGGAAGGGAGAGAGAGGGAGAGCGCGGCCCCCAGGGGTGAGGGAGGGAGAGAGAGGGAGAGCGCGGCCCCCAGGGGCGAGGGAGGGAGGGAGAGAGAGGGAGGGCGCTGCCCCCAGGGGCGAGGGAGGGAGAGAGAGGGAGGGCGCTGCCCCCAGGGGCGAGGGAGGGAGAGAGAGGGAGGTAGGGGAGTGCAGAACCCAGGGATGTATGAGCGAGAGAGAGCGCTGCCCCCAGGGGTGTATGAGCGAGAGAGAGCGCTGCACCCAGGGGTGAGGGAGGGAGCGAGAGAGAGCGCTGCACCCAGAGTTGGTGAGAGGGAGAGACAGTGATGCACCCAGTGTTGTGTGAGTGAGAAAGGGAGACAGAGATGAGCACCCAGGGATGGCTGTAAAAGAAACACCCAAATGTGTCTGAGGGTGAATGGAGCACACGTTGATGTGAGAGAGCGATGAGGTGTCTATGGGTGTACATAGGGAGTGAGGGACAGAGGGCACTCCTGGGTGATTGAGGAGATGGGGACGGCTCATTGGTGTATGCGTGGGGGAAACTGGAGCGTCCAGTATGGATTAGAGGGGAGAGGAGCACCCAATGGGGAGAGGGTGATTCAGGAAGTGGGGGGGAGGGAGTGAGAGTTGTGGGATTGGGGAAACGTGCAGGTAGGGAGTGTGAGAGATCCAAGGACAGTCTCACCTGTACCTGTCCCTGACAGAGAGAACAGGCCAGTGCCAGTGAAGGTGCGAGTTTTGACAGGAGAAGGGGCTGGTGTTTTCCCAATACTCTGCATCATTCCTAAACACTCTGATTTCCCTAACTGCGAGTGGCACTACCCTGGATACTGGGTCACAATCTGACACCCAGTTCAGCATAGACTTCATGGATTTGACAGCTTGTGGGTGTCGGGGTGGAGGAGTGTATATGAGGGCTCTGTGTGTGTTTGTGCGTGCGGGGTTTTGGGAGTGTGGGGGTATGTGTGTTTTGTGGGGGGTTTGAGGATATGTTTCTTTGTGGGGGGGGGGTTGTGTTTGTAATCGTTTTTATGGACAGTATGTTTTTCTATGCATACAGAAACGTGTGCAGATGATGCTGGAATGTAGCGATGGCCTGCGTGATGCGGTTTTTATTTACCATTTGTGTTAATTTAAGGATGAGTGATAAAATCTCGGAGTGTGCGGTGCGGTGGGGGGATGGAATTGGTGGCTCCGGTTCTGAGCAAACGTTCACCGAATTGTGTCTTGGATGAGGAGATCAAGTAGGTCAGTTCCAGGTGACGGAGGCTGGTGACAGTGAAGGAGATTGATGTGGAATTAACGCAGGGCGTTACTTCGTTTGAAGAATAGCTTAACCAATTAGTAGTCGCCAAAGCGATAGTTCTAACTAATCTTTTAATTAATCCATCAAACCCATCAAAGTTGAGCACAGTGTGACAATGAGTTCAGCCAGGCAAAAGCTGTCAGGTTTCTCTCTTTAGGAGTGAGATATTCTGTCTTGGTTTTTTTTGACTCAAATTTTGTTACGTTGCCACTTACTGATCAGCCCAAAATATTAAACAGGGGGATAAATATGACTGTTAACACTGCCCTCTCTGGCATTGGGGGTGGAGGAGGGGGTGGGTGGGTGGCAAAGGTTTGTTGCGGGGTGGAGGAGGTCGTGGGTGGGTGGGTCACCAAGGTGTGTGAGGATGGAGAAGAAGGGGTGGGTGGATGGCGAAGGTTTGTTGGGGGGTTGGAGGAAGGGGAGGGTGGGTGGGTGGCAAAGGTTTGTTGCGGGGTGGAGGAGGTGGTAGGTGGATGGGTCACCAAGGCGTGTGAGGATGGAGGAGAAGGGGTGGGTGGATGGCGAAGGTTTGTTGGGGGGTTGGAGGAGGGGGTGGGTGGGTGTCGAAGGTTTGTTGGGGGGGTGGAGGAGAGGGTGAGTGGGTGGCGAAGGTTTGTTGGGGGGGTGGAGGAGAGGGTGGGTGGGTGGCGAAGGTTGTTGGGGGGGTTGGAGGAGAGGGTGGGTGGGTTGGTGAAGGTTTGTGGTGGGGTGGAGGAGAGGGGGGATGGGTGGTGAAGGTTTGTTGGGGGGGGTGGATTGGAGGAGAGGGTGAGTGGGGTGGCGAAGGTTTGTTGGGGGGGTTGGAGGAGAGGGTGGGTGGGGGTGAAGGGTTTGTTGGGGGGGGTTGGAGGAGAGGGTGGGTGGGTGGTGAAGGTTTGTTGGGGGGGGTTGGAGAGAGAGAGAGGGTGGGTGGGTGGTGAAGGTTTGGGGGTGAGGTGGAGGAGGGGGTGGATGGGTGGCGAAGGTTTGTGGAGGAGGGGGTGGATAGGTGGCGAAGGTTTGTGGTGGGGTTGGAGGAGAGGGTGGGTGGGTGGCGAAGGTTTGTGGGGGTGGAGGAGGGGAGGAAGGGACATAGGGAAGGGGAATATTGAATATTGAAGCGACAACAAACAGGGTGGTTCGGATTGACCTGCAGTTGGCAATGAGTTGGTTGGTTGATGGAGCTTCCAACTTGTGCGCCAGTGTGGCATCTCCCCCCCCCCCCACCTCTCCCCATGCTCTGTGCATTCTTCAATCTCAACCCAATGCACTTTCCAAGGTGGCCCCATTACAGGCGAGTGCACACTCCCTGTTTGGTCTCAGGCACCTTTATCTCATGTGGCATGGGAACAATCGCAGCTCCAGACACACACACGCTGACCAACACGACAGCCTCTGATCCACTCCAAACTAATTACCTTTAATCTTTTTGGGAGGACAGTTTAAAATTCATCAGCTGCTGATAAGCTTTTAGTGCAAATATTTCTGTTTCTGTCTGAGTAGCTTTGATCTTGCTGTGTGATTGAATGGACAGACTGGGATTCTCTGAGATCCGTGTACAATCTTACTTCAGCACGATTCCTGATTAAAGACAAAAACCAAGTGAGATGGGGTCATTAAGCTGTGAGAGGGTGCTGGATTTGCTAAATGCTGCACATATTGCCCTCCTGTTTGCCATTGGCTGCACCTTCTCCGGTGTAACAGGATATTGGGATGGGGTTTTTTGCTCCATTGTAAAATGGTGGTGGTGTTGGAGCTGCTGGTTACATTGCTTATTGATTGTAAACTGATTAGACTGGCTGGGTGCTGCAGGGTTTGGACATCCCTTTTGGGAAGGAGCAGGTGGCATGGGTGATACTGGTGAGGTCAGGTCATAAGTGTGTCTGTGTGTCTGTGACTATACTGAGAAATCATCAAACAACACTGCACGGCTGGCTTATTTTATTACAACAAGAACATTGAATAAGTGTGTCTGTGTGTGTGAGAGAAGACAAGGTTGTAGGAAGCTAGAACCCAACAAACTGGCAGCAGAAAAATGAATCGGCAAGCTAGTGATAAACACAACTCTCTCTGCACTCTAACCTTTGAGGAAGTATTTACTAACACCAGCTATACTCTGTGAAGTAGGAAGTGATCGTTTAGTCCGGGGAGTACTGAGGAGGAGGGGCAGCAACAGCAGAATGTGTGTTAGTGTGGCCATGCCTTAACAACAGTTGCTCATTTATAGATGTTAAATTTGCCTCCGTCAATCTATTCTGTCTCCTTTCTCCTCCTTACATAGAACATAGAACATTACAGCACAGAACAGGCCCTTCGGCCTTCGATGTTGCGCCGACCAATATAAAAAGCAATGCCCCTCCAAACTAAACCATTCCCTTCTCTTCCATATACTTATCAACTAACCTCTTAAACGCCACCAAACTTGGCGCATCTACAACCGCTGCAGGCAGGGCATTCCACTCCCGAACCACCCTTTGGGTAAAGAACCTGCCTCTGATATCCGTCCTATAACTATCACCCCTTAATTTAAAGCTGTGTCCCCTCGTGCTAGCTTTTTCCATCCTAGGAAAAAGGCTATCACTGTCCACCCTATCTAAACCTCTAATCATCTTATATGTTTCGATAAGGTCTCCTCTTAGCCTCCTCCTTTCTAACGAAAACAACCTCAAATCCCTCAGCCTCTCCTCATAAGACCTGCAATGGGTCTTTAGTCCTTTAGTCAAGTTCGTCCTTGTTCCTATATTATAAACATTTTAAACTGGGTGTGGTGGTGAACCTGCTGTAAATAATAATAAGAAACAAGCAATGCTGCTTTCTTGGGTGAGAAATATTGGGCCAAGCACTAACTTTGCCAGGAGCTGGTCACCACCTCCTCTTAGTGCTGCTGCTTGGTCCGTGTGTGTGTCTGCTATCAACTATTTCTCAGTAATCTATGGGGCATTTGAACTTTTTCAAAAGCTGCAGGGGGGCCTTTAGACATGAGATTGGCTAGGCATGCCATGCTGTAGAGATGTGTTTTTAAAAAAAACAGTGGTAGAAAAGTGCGTGTTAGGTGGAAGTAGGACTGGAAAATGGGGATAAGGTACAGATTAGCCATGATCCAGTTGAATGGCAGGATGGGTTAGAGAGGCTGAACGTCCTCCTCATGTTTCTCTGTTCTATCTACTGACAGGCATTTAATCCTGTTGATTGCATACTCTACAAATTGTTTAATCTGATCGTTCAACCATTCTCATTTTGCTTAGTTCATATTATTGGGAATATTTTTAGTATACTAAGCCCTGCTAGTTTATTTTTTGCCTATCTTTACACCCACGCTGTTTTTTTTCCCTTTGGGGAATAATGGGGGAAGTGTTGAAAGGATTCCCGAGCTGACTGTTTGGAACAGTTTGGAGGTCCCTCCCGTTGACTGGGACTCAGTTTCTGCTCCAGTGGCAGGGATGCTAAGCACACATCTACCTTCTCCTGTATACATGCCGTACACAGAGTGAAGGAGCTGAAATGGTTATGTAATGTCATGTCACCTCACTGCGTGCTCACGTACAGCTCGAAGCGGATTGCGGTGAATTTATCAAACCTTTCCAAGGCAGAGATGTGAGTTTGAAGAGAGCTTCCGAGTCAGCATTAACCTGGGATTCCGAATGGAGTGGCGGACAGTGTGTCAGTGACTTGATTTCTTGGATCTCACTGCGTTAAGTGACAGGGCAAAGAGCTCGCTCAGCTCTGGGCTGCGACCTGTTGAGGCATCTCACACAGCATGAGGAAAAAAGCACCAAGAATAGAAACTAATTGTTCCTGATCCTGCTGCTTGGCAACAATTGTGAGTGTTACAAAAGAGAGTGTTATCAACATTATATAATCCTGTGAGTTAACCAGTGTCTTCAAAAGTACATTCTTCTGGGTGACCATCATCACTTGATGTCACTTTCCATTGCCATTAAGATGCTAACACCTGTAAGCACCAGCAACAATATTTTCTATTTAAATACATTTGATGAAAGGTAACAGAAAACCATTTCCATCTCCTTGCTGTAGAGGAAACCAACACTAAAGCAAAAGCGGGGGGGGATATTTAGGACAAGTGACCAAAATTGTTTCTTCCATCGGGAAAAAGATACCAAAGTCTGAGGTCACGTACCAACCGACTCAAGAGCAGCTTCTTCCCTGCTGCCGTCAGACTTTTGAATGGACCCACCTCGCATTGAGTTGATCTTTCTCTAGCTATGACTGTAACTATATTCTGCACTCTCTCTTCTCCATACTTTGTGTAGCATGCAAGAAACTGTACTTTTCTCTATGCCAATACGTGTGACAAATCAAATCTTTTGAGAAGGAAGCAGAGCCGGGTCCGTGGTGGGATTAGCTGAAGGCACGATCACCAATTGGGGAAGTGAGGGGACTACAAGTAGTGTAGAAGGTGGGATCTGGAGGAACACGTTTCATGGAGGGGGGAAATTGAGAGCTTGAAGAGGGTGTGGAGACTGGGATTTGTGAAGATTGGGATGTTTACATTGAGATGATGAGTGACTGGAATGTGGATGACAGAGTTTGGGATGAACTGGGTTTTATTGGGGGTGGGGGAAGGTAGAAGATGGGAAGCTTGCCCAGAGAGCATTGAATCATAGAGTCACAGTGCAGAAGGGGGCCATTCAGCCCATCGAGTCTTACCAACTACAATCCCACCTAGTCCCTGTTCTTGTAACCCCACATATTTACCCTACCAATCCCCCTGATACAAGGGTCAATTTAGCATGGCCGACCTGTGCCATCTTTGGACTGTGGGGGGAAACCGGAGCACCCGGAAGAAACCCACACAGACACGGGGAGAACGTGCAGCCTCGCGGACAGTGACCCGAGGCTGGAATTAACTCGGGTCCCTGGCGCCGTGAGGCAGCAGCGCTAACCACTGCTGCTGTGTGACAAGATTGATTTACACAGGAGTCTTTCAACCGCGTAACTCTGCTCGTCAAAATATCTGAACTCATTTTCTTGGAAATTGCTCGAAATGTCCTCAGATGCTGCGTTTGATCTGGTGCAGTGGGAATCCAATTTCACGAAGGATTGCGTGCGTTAGCTGATGAGATGAAATGTGCACTATCACTCAAAGTTTTTTTTTTAACAAGGTGTTTAATCAAGGATGACCGGAGCAGTGCGAATGATATTCTTTTGCTTTCGGATTCATTTTTATCTTCCATTCTGAAATGTTAAGCTCCGCGTAGAGCATGGAGCGGGAGTAAATGCAGTGAATTTCAAAAGAGAGAGATAATTACACCACTGGGTTCTGGGGACAACTATCGAGTCAAAACAATCTGCTCAGTTCAAGCTGTGACCTTTCAGTTTGTATGTGTGTGTGTGTCACCCTCTCAGAGAAACATCACTAAATATATTCTGTGGTGGAAGGACTGAGATCGTGTGCCGCTTAATGCTGATGTTCAATAATGTTTAGTAAACAAATCTTACAATTCTACCATTTTAACCCTACTTGTGACACTAATAAGTAAGGATAGGTTGAGGGAGCTCGGTCTTTTCTCCTTGGAGAGACAAAGGATGAGGGGTGACCTGATAGAAGTATATAAGATGTTGAGAGGTATAGATTGGGTGGATTCTCGAGGCTTTTTCCCAAGGCTGGAATGGTTGCTACCAGGGGTTTAAGGTGCTGGGGAGTAGGTACAGAGAAGACGTCAGGGGTATGTTTTTCATCCAGAGGGTGGTGGGTGAGTGGAATCGGCTGCTGTCGGTGGTAGTGGAGGCAAATTCGATAGGGTCTTCTAAGAGACTTCTAGATGAGTACGTGGGACTTAATAGAATTGAGGGTTATAGGTAAGGCTAGTAGATATGTATATCATCAGTGCAACTTGTGGGCCAAAGGGCCTGTTTGTGCTGTAGTTTTTCTATGTTCTACCAAAATTGAAAGGCAGAATTTGCAAATAGGAAATGATTACCACACACACAAGGAGCAGCAGTAGATCATTTGGCTCACTCAAGTCTGCTCTCCCATTCATTAAGATCCTGGCTGATCTGATTGTAATCTCAACGTGACACTAATAAGGATTAGTAAATTTGTGGATGACACCAAAGTCGGTGGAGTGGTAGATAGTGAAGAGGGGTGTTATAGTTTGCAGAGAGACTTGGACAAGTTGCAGAGCTGGGCCGAGAGGTGGCAAATGGAGTTTAATGTGGAAAAGTGTGAGGTAATGCACTTTGGCAGGAATAATAAATGTGTAGAGTATAGGGCTAATGGTAGGACTCTTAATAGTGTTGATGAACAGAGGGATCTTGGTGTATATGTGCAAAGATCCCTGAAAGTAGGCAGTCAAGTCGATAAGGTTGTTAAGAAGGCATACGGAGTCTTAGCTTTTATAGGTAGGGGGATTGAATTTCGGAGCCGCAACGTCATGTTGCAACTGTACAAAACTCTAGTGCGGCCGCACTTGGAGTATTGTGTGCAGTTCTGGTCCCCGCATTATAAGAAAGATGTGGAGGCATTGGAGAGGGTACAGAGGAGGTTTACCAGGATGTTGCCTGGTATGGAGGGCAGGTCTTATGAAGAGAGGCTGAGGGATTTGAGGTTGTTTTCGTTAGAAAGAAGGCGGCTAAGAGGAGACCTTATTGAAACATATAAGATGATTAGAGGTTTAGATAGGGTGGACAGTGATAGCCTTTTTCCTAGGATGGAGAAAGCTAGCACTAGGGGACATAGCTTTAAATTAAGGGGTGGTGGTTATAGGACGGATGTCAGACGTAGGTTCTTTACCCAGAGGGTGGTAAGAGTATGGAATGCCCTGCCTGTGGCAGTTGTAGATGCGCCAAGTTTGGTGGCGTTTGAGGTTAGTAGATAAGTTTATGGACGAAAAGGGAATGGTTTAGGTTAGAGGGTCATTGCTTTTTCCTAATTGGTCGGCGCAACATCGAAGGCCGAAAGGCCTGTTCTGCGCTGTAATGTTCTATGTGACATTCCTGCCTATCCGGATAACTTTTCACCCCATCATTAATCACGAATCTATCCACCTCTGCCTTAAAAAAAAATTCAGAGACTTTGCACTCACTACCTCCCAGAGACCGACCCTCCAAGAAATCATTTCTCCTCACCATCATCTTAATTGAGTGACTCCTTGTTTTTAAATAGTCACCCGTAGTTCTAAACTCTCCAAGAAGAATCATTCTCTCTACATCCACCCTGTCAATACCTCTCATGATCTTAAGGATGACACTGGTTAGCACTGCTGCCTTCACAGCGCCAGGGACCTAGAGTTCGATTCCTGGCTTGGGTCATTGTCTGTGCGGTATCTAGACGTTCTCCCACTGTCTGCATGTGTTTCCTGTGGATGCTCCGGATTCCTCCCCCAGTCCAAAAGATGTGCCGGTTAGGTGTGTTGACCATGCTCAATTTTCCCTCACTGTGCCCAAAGAGGTGCTGGAGTGTGGGGGTGAGGGGATTTTCACAGTAACAACATTGCAGTGTTAATATAAGCCTATAAGGTTGTTAAGAAGGCGTACGGTGTGTTAGCTTTTATTGGCAGAGGGATTGAATTTCAGAGCTGAGAGATCAATTGCAACTGTACAAAACTCTGGTGTGGCCGCACTTGGAGTATTGTGTACAGTTCTGGTCGCCGCATTATAAGAAAGATGTGGAGGCATTGGAAAGGGTACAGAGGAGGTTTACCAGGATGTTGCCTGGTATTGTGGGAAGGTCTTATGAGGAAAGGCTAAGGGATTTGAGGTTATTTTCATTAGAGAGAAGAAGGTTATGAGGTGACTTAATTGAGGCATACAAGATGATCAGAGGGTTAGATAGGGTGGATAGTGAGAGCCTTTTTCCTCAGATGGAGATGGCTAACACAAGGGGACATAGCTTTAAATTGAGGGGTGATAATTATAGGACAGATATCAGAGGTAGGTTCTTTACTCAGAGGGTAGCAAGGGCGTGGAATGCCCTGCCTACAGCAGTTGTGGACTCACCAACTTTAAGGGTGTTCGCATGGTCAATGGATAGGCATATGGATAACATTGGAATAATTTAGGTTAGAGGGTCATTAGATTGGTGGGCGCAACGTCGAGGGCCGAAGGGCCTGTACTGCGCTGTAATGTTCTATGTTCTACTTATGACACTAATAAATGCTAAACGTTAATAAGTTTCAATCAAGTCACCTCTTCTAACTCCAGTTGATACAGACCTTGTCTCTGTAACCTTTGCTCATAAGGCCACACACCCGTTCCATGTATTAGCCTGGTAAACCTTCTCTGAACTGCCTCTGATGCATTCCCTTAAATAAGGAGACCAAGACAGTATTCCAGCTGTGGTCTCACCATAGCCTTGTACAGCTGAAGCAGAACATCCCTACTTTTGTATTCACTTCCCCTCACAGTAATTGATTGCATTTTATTAGCTTCCCTAATGACTTTTGTGATTTACACACTAGGATATTTATTGTCATTTCCAAATGGACAAAGTTTTCTAGTTATTGATCTACATCGATATTAGATTTACGAGCACCAGTGTCTGTTTTCACATCTCCAGTGGGGACAATAGATCAGCGCATTACTCCCTGATAGGAATCACATTCAGTACGTCACACTCTCATTCACAGTAACTGGATACGGTCACCTGGCTCTCTCCCTGGAGTAACTTGTGCGTTTCCTTCCCCTGATCCCTGGGTAAATGGCAACTTATTTTTATTGCTGTGTACCAATAAAAATACTTCCTCTGTCTCTGTAGATAGCAGCTGGAGTGCATTCTTCAGGAGTGTGAATATGCTGGGTAATCCAACCATTATTTTGTAAATTGAGTTTGTGTCTTTGTATGCCCCGTTTGTGAACAGAACTCCCAAACGAAGCTCCTTCACCTAACGAAGGAGCAGTGCTCCAAAAGCTTTTGGACTTGATGTTGAGACTTCTTGCTAATCCTACAGTGCCAGTATTTACACGGTGAGGGTGAGAGGGGGTGTGTTGCTTGTGTCCCCTTATGGCCTCTGGATTAGGGCTGGAGAGGGTGGGTAGTTATTTTGTTGGGGTCCCAAGAGTGTCGGTATTTACGTGTTGTAGGGAGTATTTTGGAACTCGGGAACGCGCAAGAAATCTGGTGGAACGCAGTCCTTGAAGGGTTGTTAACTTGAGGAGGGGTTAGAGAAACCGAGGATGAGACTTTGGAGAGATTGGCGTTGGGTGGGGGAGGGTGTGCGGTTACTAAATCGGGAAGCAATGGGTATGTGGGTGAGGCTGTCCTGGGAGCGTGTAAAGCAAACCTGTGCAAGTGGCAAGCCCAAATTTGTGACCCTGCAGGGATGGTGCGGTGGCACAGTGGGTTAGCATTGCTGCCTCGCAACACCAGGGACCTGGATTCAATTCCTGACTTGGGTCACTCTCTGTGGAGTTTGCACGTTCTGTGTGGGTTTCCTCCGGATACTCCAGTTTCCTTCCAGAATCCAAAGGGTTAGGTTGATTGGCCATGCTAAAATTGGGTGACTTGGAGGGTGAATGAGGTTACAGGAATAGGACAGGACATGACATGACATCCCAAAGATGTGCTCTTAGGCTGATTGGGTAACAAATTGTCCCTATATGGGAATCTTCAACAATAGGCATAGCCTAAAGACAAGGATATGTCATTAGGACGTCAGCGCGGGCTCGTTGGGCCGAAGGGCCTGTTTCCCGTGCTGTGTTGCTCTTTGTTCTTTGTATGACCTGGATAGGATTGTTGTTGATGCAGGCTGGGGCCGAATGGCCACCTTCTGCGCTGTAAGGATTCTGTTGCTTATAAATCTGGAAATTGTTTAACAAAAACAAGTTAAGCATGACTTTAATATTAATAATAAGGAAAATCACGCAAGTATTCCCCGACATCATCTATCCAATCCATTGTAATTTTTTTCAAATATAACTACTATACTGCTTAACAGAATTCCCCAGAGCATTTCACTGTACACTGAACTTTTCCCTTGAATGGTCTCGATGTGCTCGCTGCTGAATATTGTCTTTGTGAACACAGTTCAGAGATCAGTGCTTTTCCTTCATTTGAAATCTGAAGAATGTCACGTGCTTACACAAAGCCTTCCTCTGCAGGGACACCTGCCCAGGGAGGGCCACAGAGGGTGGGATATTTACTCAGAAATACTATCAAAACAGGAAGAGGTTATTCAATGCTTCTGCTATTCAGTTAGATCCTGGTTTGTCTATAATTTGATTCCACTTACTCATTTTGGTTAAAGGACCCCGAATTCCCATTTGTATTCATTCTCCTTCTGTCCCACCATCTTGTATCTCTCCTGTGTGGAGAATTGTAGAAATGTGCATTGCGAGCGAGCGAGTAAAATAGGATGAAGAATGACGAATATGCCAAACCAACAATAAAGTTTTATTATAAAACATGAGGCTACGGTCACATGGCTGACCACTCGCACCAATTGGTTTTGTGAAGGGTAGGTCGTGCCTTACTAACCTCATTGAGTTTTTTGAAAAAGTGACTAAAGAGGTGGATGGGGGTAAGGCGGTTGACGTGGTATATATGGACTTTAGTAAGGCGTTTGATAAGGTGGCCCATGGAAGACTTCTGCAGAAAATGCAGACGTATGGGATAGAGGGTGATTTAGCTAATTGGGTTAGGAATTGGCTAGCAGATAGAAGACAGAGGGTGGTGGTTGATGGGAGATATTCATCTTGGAGTTCGGTGACAAGTGGTGTACCTCAGGGGTCTGTTTTGGGGCCCCTGCTGTTTGTAATTTTTATAAATGATCTGGATGAGGGTATTGAAGGATGGATTAGTAAATTTGCAGATGACACTAAAGTCGGTGGAGTGGTAGATAGTGAAAGAGGGGTGTTATAGTTTGCAGAGAGACTTGGACAAGTTGCAGAGCTGGGCCGAGAGGTGGCAAATGGAGTTTAATGTGGAAAAGTGTGAGGTAATGCACTTTGGCAGGAATAATAAATGTGTAGAATATAGGGCTAATGGTAGGATTCTTAATAGTGTTGATGAACAGAGGGATCTTGGTGTATATGTGCATAGATCCCTGAAAGTAGGCAGTCAAGTCGAGAAGGTTGTTAAGAAGGCATATGGAGTCTTAGCTTTTATTGGTAGGGGGATTGAATTTCGGAGCCGCAACGTCATGTTGCAACTGTACAAAACTCTAGTGCGGCCGCACTTGGAGTATTGTGTGCAGTTCTGGTCCCCACATTATAAGAAAGATGTGGAGGCATTGGAGAGGGTACAGAGGAGGTTTACCAGGATGTTGCCTGGTATGGAGGGCAGGTCTTATGAAGAGAGGCTGAGGGATTTGAGGTTGTTTTCGTTAGAAAGGAGGCGGCTAAGAGGGGACCTAATCGAAACATATAAGATGATTAGAGGTTTAGATAGGGTGGACAGTGATAGCCTTTTTCCTAGGATGGAAAAAGCTAGCACGAGGGGACACAGCTTTAAATTAAGGGGTGATAGTTATAGGACGGATATCAGAGGCAGGTTCTTTACCCAAAGGGTGGTTCGGGAGTGGAATGCCCTGCCTGCAGCGGTTGTAGATGCGCCAAGTTTGGTGGCGTTTAAGAGGTTAGTTGATAAGTATATGGAAGAGAAGGGAATGGTTTAGTTTGGAGGGGCATTGCTTTTTATATTGGTCGGCGCAACATCGAAGGCCGAAGAGCCTGTTCTGTGCTGTAATGTTCTATGTTCTAATTCCAGCTGGCAGCACTAATACCATTCTTGAACCAGTTACAGCTGGCAGCATTAACAGCTGACCATTCTTGGGCCAGGTACAGCTGGCACCTCTGGCCGCTGACCATTCTTGGGCCAGGTACAGCTGGCAGCTCTGGCTGCTGACCATTCTCGGGCCAGGTACAACTGGCAGCATTAACAGCTGACCATTCTTGGGCCAGGTACAGCTGGCACCTCTGGCCGCTGACCATTCTCGGGCCAGGTACAACTGGCAGCTCTGGCCGCTGACCATTCTTGGGCCAGGTACAGGTGGCACCTCTGGCCGCTGACCATTCTCGGGCCAGGTACAACTGGCAGCTCTGGCCGCTGACCATTCTCGGGCCAGGTACAACTGGCAGCATTAACAGCTGACCATTCTTGGGCCAGGTACAGGTGGCACCTCTGGCCGCTGACCATTCTCGGGCCAGGTACAACTGGCAGCATTAACAGCCGGCCAATCTTGGGTCAGGTGGAGCTGGTAGCTCCAGCTGGTGCTCGACGGTAATGGGTCTTTATGTTACACTTCATCTTTCAGTCGCAGTCTTTTTCGTGCAAAATAGAAGCAAATAAAAAGTACCTGAACCAGAGCTGAACAAAACCAAACTAAGTTGGAAAGTTCCAGTGAAGATTTTCTGCCCTTTTCTGGTTACTGGCGATTACTGCACTTTAACAAGGCCCATGTCATTTCCTCTTCAGGATTTGTCAACGCAATATGGGTGTTGTATATATCTAGTTTTTTTTGACTGAGGGGCACCTCCAAGCGTGTGCTATTCTAGGGTTCATTCTGAAGACCGAAGCCATTCAGACAGGATCCTAACTTTCCTGTTCACGTGGCACACAAACAACTGGCTTTGGGATTCTGGGCTAAGGCATGGGCAGAATTAATGGAGTTTCTATTCTTGCTGATCCTCCAGCAGCCCCTGTTCGTGCACATAAAGGAAGATTGACTGGCCTCTTGATATCTAGACTTGCACCATGATAGAATGGTTCCAGCAGAGGAGGGGGCCCATTTTGTCTGCCTTGGCTCTCTGCAGGAGCACCTTCCCTGGGGCGGGATTCTCCGATTGCATCCGTGCCCCGCGCTGCTGCTGCAACCAGAACAGGGAATCTGTCTTCCAGCCACAACTCCGTTCCCTTCCAGTGACACCAGAAAATTCCCAGCTCCAAACAGGAACGGAAGCTTTCGGCATCGCACTCTCACGCCCACCTCTTCCCCTGCAGTGCTGCTGGTCCGATTCCCTCGGCTTTGATTTAATCCGTTTCCATTACGCTCCCATCTCAGAGTCGGATTGTGGATTGTGAAGCATCGCAGTACCATGGGAGCATTGCACTGTCAGAGGAGCCAAGAGGTGAAATGGTAAACCAAGGCTTTGCCAGCTCCATTGCACTCTCGGGCAGTGCATTTCCATTCTAACCACTTGCTGCATTTCTAAAAAAATAAGCTTTTTTTCCCCCATGTTGCTATTGCTTGTTTTGCCAATCACTAAACCAGTGCCCCCTGGTTCTTAATCACTGTACCAATGAGAAGAGTTTCTCCCTGTCTACACTCCAGTTCCCTCTCAACTTTGAATACGTCTATCAAATCTCCTCTCAACCTCTTTTCCCAGGTAAACAGTTCTCCAATATCCGTGTGACTGAAATCCCTCATTCCTGGAACCATTCTTGCGCACCTTTGCTGCTCTTTTCCCTCCTTTACTTGCAGACGTGGAATATTAATGCTAATTATCGAAATGACGTACCTATCTCCGATTACCTCGACTGCCTCTTGTATATTTCATTTTCAGATGGCGAATGGAAACCCGTTTTCCCTTGCTGAAATGAGTTCTTTGAGCATTTTAGGAATTGATAATCCTTCAGGGGTTTTTAGTCACGGACTTTCAATCCGGCCAACCTTCTGAGGTGATTTTGTTAAAATTGGATGGTAGTTCTACTGGGAACGTGAACTGGGATTGAGCTGGCACATTCTCGAATCCTTCTGGCCCAGCCTTTTCAAATCATTCGTTCACCACGTTTGACAGTCGGCCACCCTGACTGGGAAACTGAACAGAAGCTGTTGGCTGGCGTAAGAAGTGTTCTGTATCGGTGATTGGTCTCCCACCGTGCGGGAGAGGGAGGAAAACGAAGAGGATTAGTACCGCAGTACAAGCTAGGGTGGCTACAGACCTTGTGGAAGGAACGGACCAGTTCCGTACCTGTAATCCCCCACTAACACAAATAGTCTTTGCAACTAAAAGCAAATAGCGCGGTGGTGAGCATTGCTGCATCTCAGTGCTAGGGATCTAGGTTTGATTGTGTGGAGTTTGCACATTCTCCCCACGTCTGCGTGGGTTTCCTCCAGGCGCTCTAGTTTCCTCCCGCAGTCTGAAAGACATGCTGGTTAGATGCATTGACCAGAATGGGCACCAAAG
The DNA here is from genome assembly GCA_024679065.1 of Sphyrna mokarran. NCBI lineage: Eukaryota > Metazoa > Chordata > Chondrichthyes > Carcharhiniformes > Carcharhinidae > Sphyrna > Sphyrna mokarran. Next base: position 44,581,405 of record JAGIQG010000022.1, read on the forward strand.
TGTGACAATAGGGGAATTTCACAGTAACTTCATTGCAGTGTTAATGTAAGCCTTACTTATGCCTAATAAATAAACTTTATGTAACAGAATTCCAACAGTGCCTTGGCAGCTAGTCATATTTGCTCACACTCAAACTTCAAAGTTCAGTTAATTTGGAAATTGTACATTTTTTTGCATTTGTGTAGTGCCTATCGCAATTTTAGAACATGCCTCGCAGCAAAGAAGGATTTTCATTGTTATAACATAGAGAAATGAAACTAATTAATAGCGCACAGTAAGCTTCAATAAACAACAGCGTGACTCTACCCAAATCATCATTTCAGTGATATTGATTGAGGGGCTAAATATTGGTCAGAAAGCCAGGAAGAATTTCCTGCTTTTTAAATAGTGCCATAGGATCTTTCCACTTCCCCGGTGAACTGGAAATCTGTGATTTCCTCATAGTTCCTCTGGTAGTGTAATGCTCCCGTGCTACTGCTTTGAAGCATGAGTCAATGTTCTCATGTGCGTGGCTCTGAATACACAACCGTTTCTCTCTGAGATGAGAGTGTTGACTCTGAGTCACAGGCGACACCTGGGTGGCAAGGGGATCGTCCTTCGCTGCTAGCTTCTGTTTAATAATATGTAGCATTTCTGTCAGGGATAAAGATTTTTCAATCATGACCTTGCACACTCATCATTTATATCATCGAGTTGTAAAGGTGACACTAAAGAGTGCAGTAATTTGCCCATTGTGCCACTCTATGCTAACTCTTAAGTCTCTAACCTGACTCTTAGATCGGCCTCCCAGGTAGAGAATGTGGTTAAGGAGGTGTACTGGCCGCCTTCAATTCTGGGATTGAGTTTAGGAATGGGGAGATAATGCTGCAACTTTATAAGACCCTTGTCAGACCCCACTTGGAGTACTGTGTGCAATTCTGGTCGCCTCGTTACAGGAAGGATGTGGAAGCTATTGAAAGGGTGCAGAGGAGATTTACAAGGATGTTGCCTGGATTGGGGGGCATGCCTTATGAAGATAGGCAGAGGGAGATCGGTCTTTTCTCCTTGGAGAGACGAAGGACGAGAGGGGACCTGTGAAAATTGTATAAGACGTTGAGAGGTATGGATTGGATGGATTCTCGGAGGCTATTTCCAAGGGTTGGAATGATTGCTACGAGAGGACTCAGGTTTAAGATGCCGGGGAGTAGGTACAGAGGAGATATCAAGGGTAAGTTTTTCACTCAGAGAATGTTGGGTGAGTGGAATCGGCTGCCATCGGTGGGGTGGAGGCAAATTCGAGAGGGTCTTTCAAGAGACTTTTGGATGAATACATGGAACTTAATAGAATTGAGGGTTATAGGTAGGCCTAATGGGTAGGGGTATCATCAGTGCAACTTGTGGGCCTAAGGGCCTGTTTGTGTTGTAGTTTTTCTATGTTCTATTTTTCCATGTTCTAACTCTTTGGCTAGTTCAGTTCAATTTTACTGAATATTATCAGTCTTCAGGATATTGGTACACTCTGGCACCTCCCGTTGGGGAACAGTTCCCCAACTGGACTGAAGGTGGTCCAGTTGGAGGTCAGATGGGAAGACAAGTTTTTAGTATCATGCAACACAAATGAACATTCATCCCACAGTGACTGTGCTGATCTTTTGCTCTTCACTCCATTCCTGGCTCTGTTCCCTTAATCAAATATTTCCATCCATCTTTTTTTTTTTATCCTTTTGTGGGATGTGAATGGCAAGGCCAATCCCTAATTACCCTTGAACTTGCTGAGCTGTTTCAGGGGGGCAGTTGAGAGTCAGCCTCCTTGCTGTGGCTCTGGAGTCACATGCGGGCCAGACTCGGTAAGGATGGCAGATTTTCTGTGAAGGAAATTAGTGAACCCGGCTGGGTTTTTACACAGCGGTGCCTAAGTGGGACTAGCTTTCTCTTTCCAAATTATGAATCAAATTTAAATCCCACCAGTTGCTGTGGGATTTGAATCCATGACCCAACAACATCAGCCTGGGTCTCTGGTTAACTAGTTATATTGTTCCCTCCATTATTTACTGTATAGATTAGTTAAACAGTGAGTATTTCCCTCTACCTTTTCATAACCAGTTACCTTAAATCTGCATTCCCTGTTTGCTAACCCTTCTCCCAGCAGAAATTAGTTTTTTTTCCCCCATCTACACTCAAAAATGCCTCCAAATCTTTAGGTCATTAGTCACAGCTTTTTTGCTCCTGGTACAGTTCCAGTTGCACACCTTGGTCTCGATTTAACCAGGTGTGTTCTGGTTTTTTTTTTTTTTGCAACAGCTTCCTCTCAAATAAAGCAGCAGAACAAGTGTCCAGAGACCGTGACTGGAATTTTAGTGTTCTCCGTTGGCCTCGGGGAGAATCCTATGAAATAGGGCTGGCGAGATGGTAAAATTCAAGTTCAAATCCTATCGTTCACCATTTAAGGAGAATTAAATTCAGTTTTCCAAAAGTTGGCATCAGTAATTGTGACTAGGAAAGCTCTCGTTTGTCATAAAAACATAACTGGTTCACTAAGACCTTTAGGTCAGGAGGCCTGTGGTCCTTGTCTGCTCTACCCTGTGTGTGACTCCTGACTCCCAGCAATGTGATTGGAGTGGCCTCACTAACACTATTGAAGGGCAGCTAGGGTTACACAATAAATGTCAACCTTGTCAGTGACGCCTGAGAATGAATTGTACAGTAAGGAATGTTCTTGATTCACCACTGTCGACCTTTATTCCAACCCCCGCTCTAATTAGTCCCGTCACCACCCCCTCCGTCCATTCTCCTCCTCAGCTTTCTCTCATTTACATCTTGTGCACTTTCTCTTGGTTCAGACTTTGACAATTGTGGAAGCAACAAGATGCGTTTAGTACCTCATGAAGAGAAGCTGAGGTATTAAACTTTTGTAACAACACAAGAAAGCAGGAGTACCTATTTTACTCCAAGTCTATTCCATGATTCAGTATCCTTTGGGCGGCACGGTGGCACAGTGGTTAGCAGTGCTGTCTTACAGCACCAGGGACCCGAGTTTGATTCCGGACTTGGGTCACTGTCTATGTGGAGTTTGCATGTTCTCCCCATATCTGTGTGGGCTTCCTCCGGGTGCTCCAGTTTCCTCCCACACTCCGAAGATGTGTGAATTAGGTCACACCAAAGTACCTCTTAGAGTAAATATATCTGGGTTACAGGGCGTAAGGTGTGGTTGATGTTTGGTGCAGGCTCGATGGGTTGAATGGTCTCTCTCTGCACTATAGGGGGTTTGATCATTCTCAAGTGCGTCTTATTTGCACAAGTGAATATTTACAGCAGTCCTTCAGCTCAACTTGTCCATGCTGTCCAGGTTTTATCATTAAGCTAGTCCCAACTGCCCACATTTGGTCTATATCCCTCTACAGCAATCTTATCCGTGTAACCGTCTAAATGCTTTTTAAAAGACGATTGTCTCTACTACTACCCCTGGCAGCTTCTTCGCCCCGCTGACCCTTAGTCTTGAGTCTTGAGTCTCATGCCTCTGAGCTCATCTCAGTGCGCTGCGTTTTCTCCTCAGTGGAAAGTGGACAGCAACTGAAGTTGGGCTTAGGGCACAGCTCTGTGCCCTCCCTGGGTGAGCAGACAAGCTCCTAACAAAGATCTCAGGCCTGGCCGCTTTCCACGGCTTACCAGAAAACCGCAGGTGCCTCGGGGGCCAAAAAGAAATAGATTGCAAATGGTTCCCAACATTCCTTCCTCCCCCACCATTTCAATTTACTTCAAAGAATCTTGACACTTTGTTAAAGGAATGCGTCCTCTTGTGTTCCCTCGTTACAAGTGTGGGATTGAGAGAGAGTGAGTGTTGCAGCATAAGGTGACGGGGGAACTGATGCAATTGCACGCACACCGTCTGACCTGCTGCATCCAGGAGTGGTTGTGAATTTAAATAACCCTCCCCAAGCAGCAAGGTTGCGAGCTGGACTCGAGCTTCCTGCAGACAGCCACGGTGGGAATCACTGAACTTGCTTATCACGCTGTAGTGTCATTGGAATCAATAGCATCACATCCCCCGTTGCAAAGCTGCTCTGACCTTTTACCACCCTTTGTCAGCGCTCAGCCTATTTATTCTGTTAGATAGGTGATCAGAATGAAGGACGCGTCTGAAGCGGTTGTTGAGTCACCGCCGTGAGTTGTTTGATTCTCACTGCGCTGAAGGTCTTTTCTAGAACCTGCGATGCCGAAAGTCCCGCAGGACGTTTTAATATGATGGCGCTTCCCTCTTGCAGACCAGATGTCGGGCACGCAGATGCCACACACTGATTGAATTCTCATTTATTTTCACGATCACTGTCAGATTGTCACACGCTACAGCAAGGGGCAATTGTCTTCTGATTTCTCCAGGCTATGAAACTGTGACAGCAATACTTTTAAAATTGTGCAGTCTCTCCAGGCGAGGGTATTTAAACAAACTGAGACGGACCAGGAATAATCATCAAGGCAGGGAGAAGAAAAGGTTCAAAGTGTTAACATAATCAAGGCATTTGCTCCATTTGTGTGTCCGGAATTGCAAAATTCTGTAATTCTGATCCACTCCTGAATTGTTTTAAAAATTGCTCTTGTTTCTCCTTCCTTAAACATGTCCGTCAATGCAATTATAAATCTTGCACGCAATGTGCATCAGTTGCCCCTCACATCTGAGGAGTGACCCCGACAATGCACAACCTGCCCATTGCACCAAAGTATTTTAATTGGCTCATTTAATCACGTCTTTTGAACTGCCAAATAACCGGTTGACTAGAGGGATGAATCAAAGTACCAATGAAGGATGATTATCCGGTAGAAAGTGAGCTAGCTTTTTTCTTTCAACCCTCTCGTCTGTTAAACCAGTAAGTTAAAAAGTCTCAACACCAGGTTAAAGTCCAACAGGTTTATTTGATAGCACAAGCCACTAGCTTTCGGAGCACTGCCCCTTCAGTTGCGTGGGAGTTCTGTTCACAAACAGGGTATATAAAGACACAAACTCAATTTACAAAATAATGATTGGAATGCGAGTCTTTGCAGGTAATCAAGTCTTAAAGGTACAGACAGTGTGAGTGGAGAGAGCGTTAAGAACAAGTTAGAGATGTGTATTGTCTCCAGCCAGGACAGTTAGTGAGATTTTGCAAGCCCAGGCAAGTATGGTGGTTACAGATAGTGTGACATGAACACAAGATCCCAGTTGAGATCATCCTCGTGTGTGGAACTTGGCTATCAGTCTCTGCTCAGTGACTCTGCGCTGTCATATGTCATGAAGGCCGCCTTAGAGAATGCTTATCTGAAGTTCAGAGACTGAATGCTCATGAAATGTTCCCCAACAGGGAGAGAACAGTTTTGCCTAGTGATTGTCAAGCAATGTTCATTTATCTGTTGTTGTAGCGTCTGCATGGTCTCCCCAGTATACCATGCTTCGGGACATCCTTTCCTGCAGTGTAGATGACAACATTGACCAAGGTGTGTACCTGGTGGATGATGTTCTCACGTGAAATGATGTTATCCATGTCGATGATCCGGCGTGTCTTGCAGAGGTTGCTGTGACAGGGTTGGGTGATATTGTGGTCGCTGTTCTCCTCAAGGCTCCTGAAGGTAGTTTGCTGCGAACCGTGGTCTGTTTGAGGTTGTGCAGTTCTTTGAAGGCAAGAAGTGGGGGTGTGGACATGGCCTTGACGAGATGTTCGTCTTCGTCAATGACGTGTTGAAAGCTCTGAAGAAGATGTTTAGCTTCTGTGCTCCTGAGAAGTACTGGACGACGAAGTGCCATGTCTATCTGCCGTGTCCCATGTTTGTCTTCTGAGGAGGTCGGTGTGGTTTTTTGGCTGTGGCAGAACTGTCGATGGATGAGTTGGGTGCCGTACCCTGTTCTTATGAGGGCATCTTTCAGCGTCTGGAGGTGTTGGTCACTATTCTTCTCATCTGAGCAGAGGAGGGCTTGTCCTTAGGGGATGGCTTCTTTAACGTGTTTAGGATGGAAGCTGGAGAAGTGGAGCATCGTGAGGTTATCTGTGGGCTTGCAGTACAGTGAGGTGCTGAAGTGACCATCCTTAATGGAGATGCGTGTGCCCAAGAATGCCAGTGATTCCGGAGAGTAGTCCATGGTGACTCTGATGGTGAGATGGAACTTGTAGACGTCGTCATATAGTTGTTTCAGCAATTGTTCACCATGAGTCCAAAAGAAGAAAATATCATGGATGTATCTAGTGTATAGCATCGGTTGAAGGTCCTGTGTGGTGGAGGTCTTGTTTGAACCTGTGCATGAAGATGTTGGCATATTGAGGTGCGAATTTGGTCCCTGTGGCTGTTCCGTGTATCTGGATGAAGAACTGGTTGTTGAAGGTGAAGACATTGTGGTGCAGGATGAAGCAGATGAGTTGTAAAATTGCATCTGGAAACAGGCAGTTGTCGGCGTTGAGTACTGAGGCAGTTGTAGCAATGCCATTATCATGGGACGTGCCGGCATAGAGTGCCGAGACATCCATTGTGACAAGGAATGTCCAGTTCAATTGCTCCATGTGTGCTGAGTTTCTGTAGGTACCTATGCTTAATTCTGTCTCCAATCACATTTCTGTACCTTTTTAAGACTTGATTATGTGCATTCCATTATTTTGTAAATTGAGTTTGTATCTTTATATGCCCTGTTTGTGAACAGAACTCCCACTCACCTGACGAAGGAGCAGCGCTCTGAAAGCTAGTGGCTTTTGCTACCAAATAAACCTGTTGGACTTTAACCTGGTGTTGTGAGACTTCTTACTGTGTTTATGCCAGTCCAACGCCGGCATCTCCACATCAACAATAAGTACCAGAGATAACACTACGATGATGCCATAGTTTCATAACAGGACAGAGAATCCAAGAAGGCAAGTTCAAATCTTATCAGAACAGTGAGAATGTACAGATCTGTACAATCAGAGCAATTGGCTTACTAAAATATAAAGCAGACATGTTCGGCAGGACTGGCAGCATCCGTGGAGAGAGAATGGAGGGAATTTTCCAGTCCACCCAGGGTTGATGATGGATCATTTACAAGTCAGATTTTCCATCCAATCCATGACAATTCCTGTGGCAGGCGGGAGTGGAAAATATATCCCCAGTGTTAATATTTTGGGTTGTTGACCTTTCATCTCCGAAGATGTTACCAGACCCTGCTGAATATTGACACTATTTTCTGTTCTCATTTCGGTATTTTATTCTTGGAGCAGTTAGCGATAGATTAAAAAAAGATGCTGCATTGGCCAGCAATGCTCACAGTCTGAGAATTAAATTATATTTAAAAAAAACACCCCGATTTTTGAAAGTTGATTTTTTTTAGTGCATTTCCATTTTTTTTTTATTCCAATTAATGTGAACTGCAGGAGAGGACTCCCCATCCTTGACAATTGTAGATCCCATGCTTTGGAATTCTCTTCCCAAATCCATTCTGCTTCTCTATTCCCTCTTTCATATTTCTTGTAACTCACCTCCTTAGTGATGCTTTAGCCTCCCTTCCAATGACTCGGTTCCCACTGTTCGGTTACGCGCCTCGCAATTGTTTTTGTGTGCACGCTGGAAGATGGTAACTTGCATTTATATAACAACCTTCTAGTGGAAAAATCTTCTGTTGCACTTTATACAGGATGAAAGAAATGGGCGGCTACCCTTTGCATGGGTGGCGCTGTGGTTGGTCCTGCTAGCTCGCAGTGCTGGGAACCCGGATTCGAATCTGACCTTGGGTCACTGATTGTGTGGGGTTTGCACATTCTCCCCGTGTCTGCGTGGGTTTCCTCAAGGTGCTTTGGTTTCCTCCCACAGTCCCAAGGATGTGCGGGGTGGGTTGATTGTGTTGTAGGTAAAATAATACTTGTGAGACAATAAGTTAAAATACAGTGGGTTTTATCCCAAAGCTTTGGGAAGAAACTGGCTCCAATTACGGCTTGCCAGAGTTCTCATAGAACACAAACACAGGTGGATATTATGACCTCCAGCAGGAATCGTGAGTCAAAGTTCCAATTCCTGCCAAACCTCCAGTTCTTCCTTCCTGGGTGGTGACGCAGCCTCAGAGTTAATCAGGAATGATACAGGGTTATAGAGAGGGTGGGACACTGGATTCATTTGGGATTGATGCAGGATTATTAGAGAGGAGGCAGCACAGTGGGATTAGTTTTAGGATTGATGCAGGGCTGTGGGGAATGGGACAGTGGGATTAATTTTGGGATTGATGCAGAGCTGTGGGGAATGGGACAGTGGGATTAGTTTTGGGATTGATGCAGGGCTGTGGGGAATGGGACAGTGGGATTGATTTGCGATTGATGCAGGGTTATAAAGAAGAAGCAGCACAGTGGGATTGATGCAGGGCTGTAGAATGTACTGAAAAATTTTGGATTGCTCTATCAGAGAGGTGGTTTAACCATTCCTGTGCTGTTGAACTATGGGCAGCATGGTGACAGAGTGGTTAACACTGCTGCCCACAGCGCCAGGGATCTGAGTTCGATTCCTGTCTTGTCACTGTCTGTGTGGAGTTTGCACATTCTCCTCATGTTTCCTCCGGGTGCTCCGGTTTCCTCCCACAGTTCAAAGATGTGCTCTTTAGGTGGATTGGCCACGCTAAGAAATTGCTCCTTAATATCAGGGAGACCAGCTAGGGTAAATGAATGGGGTTATGGAGATGGGGTCTGGGGTGAGATTGTGGTCGGTGCAGACTCGATGGGCTGAAAGGCCTCCTTTCTGTGCTGTATGACTCTAATTTGACAAGTTTAACAGAAGTGCCACACCTAAGTTGAGTTAGAAACTGCAATCTGAACCGGTTACTAGTGACAGGAAACGCCTAACAGTGGCGGGGTACGTGTGGTATCAACTGACTGAACACCTTGTAAAACAAAACCGATGCAAAAATGGTTTGCCCTTGCTGTCTGAATATAGCATTTGATCCTGCAGAGGCTGAACTAGCCATGTTGATGAGGATAAGCTTCTGTGAGGCATTGAGAAAGGGACAACTTTCCTTCGTTAACACCCCCGCTCCCCAAACTACTTGTAATCTCTCGTGAACTAGGGTTTAAAGAAGACAGTTTGCGTTCCTTTTGTTTACCATTGTACAAATTCCACAGGGTGGGATTCCTGCTTGTTTTAGTCTTGCAGGGACTGGCTGTGCACGTTCACGGAACCTGCGAGTCATCTGGCTTTACCCTCTGTTTCACTGTGTGTATTAATGGGGCATGCATTTGTTGTAGAAAGCTGTCTATGAATTGCGCTGATTACAGAAGCTGTACCCTGCATGTTATTTATAAGAACTTGCTTGCAGGAATACCGAGGGGAGCTTTGCTGAGCCGACTGTTTGTAATGCAGTATTTCCTGTCTGTGTAGAACAACAGCCGTTTGGGCTGCGATATTAAGCGGTTGAGAGAGAAGTCACATCCTTCTCAGAATGCCTCACTGGTGCTTAATTCTGCACTTGCCACTGGCCATCTTCCTTCAGTCTGCGCTCATTCCTCCCTGAGAGTGAGCAGACTGCTGGGGCTTCCCACGTGAACTTGGTCATGTTCTCGTCTAACATCCATGTACCAGCAGCTGTTCCAGCAGGAAACACTCGTTGTTTGGAGGATCCTCAATCTAGTGATTGTAGTGTTTGTTGCCAAGAGCCAGGTTTGTGGAACACTATGTCAGACTCCTTTTTATTGGCTGTAACTCAGCCTTCAATGCCATTAGAACATTACAGCACAAACAGGCCCTTTGGCGCAACTTGTGGGCCGATCATACCCATTATCCTGACAAAACTCATTTCAGAACACTGTGGTCCAGAGCTCAGCACTTGCCTCTGCACCGGATCCTGGATTTCTTAACCCACAGACCACAATCTGTAAGGATAAGTACAATGCTCTCTGCATGATTGTAGAATCCCTATAGTGCAGGAGGAGGCAGTTTGGTCCATGCCTTATGAAGATAGGTTGAGGGAGATAGGTCTCTTCTCCCTGGAGAGATGAAGGTTGAGAGGCGACCTGATAGAGGTTTATAAGATGTCGAGAGGATTAGGTAGAGTGGATTCTCGGAGGCTATTTCCCAGGGCTGAAATAGAACGTAGAACATTACAGCACAGAACAGGCCCTTCGGCCTTCGATGTTACGCCGACCAAAATAAAAAGCAATGCCCCTCCATACTAAACCATTCCCTTCTCTTCCATATACTTATCAACTAACCTCTTAAACGCCACCAAACTTGGCGCATCTACAACTGCTGCAGGCAGGGCATTCCACTCCCGAACCACCCTTTGGGTAAAGAACCTACCTCTGATATCCGTCCTATAACTATCACCCCTTAATTTAAAGCTGTGTCCCCTCGTGCTAGCTTTCTCCATCCTAGGAAAAAGGCTATCACTGTCCACCCTATCTAAACCTCTAATCATCTTATATGTTTCGATAAGGTCCCCTCTTAGCCGCCTCCTTTCTAACGAAAACAACCTCAAATCCTTCAACCTCTCTTCATAGGACCTGCCCTCCATACCAGGCAACATCCTGGTAAACCTCCTCTGTACCCTCTCCAATGCCTCCACATCTTTCTTATAATGCGGGACCAGAACTGCACACAATACTCCAAGTGCGGCCGCACTAGAGTTTTGTACAGTTGCAACATGACGTTGCGGCTCCGAAATTCAATCCCCCTACCAATAAAAGCTAAGACTCCATATGCCTTCTTAACAACCTTCTCGACTTGACTGCCTACTTTCAGGGATCTATGCACATACACACCAAGATCCCTCTGTTCATCAAGACTACTAAGAATCCTACCATTAGCCCTATACTCTACACATTTATTATTTCTGCCATAGTGCATTACCTCACACTTTTCCACATTAAACTCCATTTGCCACCTCTCGGCCCAGCTCTGCAACTTGTCCAAGTCCCTCTGCAAACTATAACACCCCTCTTCACTATCTACCACTCCACCGACTTAGTGTCATCTGCAAATTTACTAATCCATCCTTCAATACCCTCATCCAGATCATTTATAAAAATTACAAACAGCAGGGGCCCCAAAACAGACCCCTGAGGTACACCACTTGTCACCGAACTCCACGATGAATATCTCCCATCAACCACCACTCTGTCTTCTATCTGCTAGCCAATTCCTAACCCAATTAGCTAAATCACCCTCTATCCCACACATCTGAATTTTCTGCAGAAGTCTTCCATGGGCCACCTTCTCAAATGCCTTACTAAAGTCCATGGTTGCTACGAGAGGACACAGGTTTAAAGTGCTGGGGGGCAAGTACAGAGGAGATGTTAGAGGTAAGTTTTTCACTCAGAGGGTGGTGAGTGAGTGGAATCAGCTGCTGTCAGTGGTGGTGGAGGCGAACTCGCTGGGGTCTTCTAAAAGACTTCTGGACGAGTACGTGGGATTTAATGGGATTGGGAGTTACAGACAGTTCTATGGCCTGGTAGGTATAGAAATGATCGGCACAACTTGTGGGCTGAAGGGCCTGTTTGTGCTGTAGTGTTCTATGTAATCAAGTCTGCACCAACCATAATCTTACCCAGATGTCTATCACTGTAATCCCATGCGTCTACCCCAGCTAGTCCCCCTGACACCAAGGGACAATTTAGCTTGGCCAATCCACGTTTTTGGACTGCGGGAGGAAGTTGGAGGAAACCCAGGCAGACATGGGGAGAATGTGCAAACTCCAGACAGACAGTGACCCAAGCCAGGAATCGAACCCAGGACCCTGGTGCTGTGAGGCAGCAGTGTTGACCACTGTGCCACCTTGCCACCCCAGCTCCCTCAGCACTGGTGCCCTGCAAGCCTGCGTCCTCAATCCCTTATTATACTCCTTATATATACATGACTGGCCAAATTCTACTCCAACTCCATCTTCAAGTTTGCTGATTACACCATCATAGTGGGTCAGACCTCAAACAATGATGAGATGGAGTACAGGAAGGAGATAAGGAATCTGGTGAACTCTTAGGATAACAATCTCACTCTCAATATCAGTAAAATGAAGATGATAGTCATTGATTTCAAGAAATATAGTGGAGAACATACATCAAAGGAGATGGTTGAGAGCTTCATGTTTCCAAATGGTTAGATTATGAACAATCTTTCTTGGTCCCTCCACACAAACGCTATAGTCCAAGAAAACCAACCATTGCCTGTACTTGTTCAGAAGGCTAAGGAAATTCAGCATGTCCGCTACAACTCTCTCCAATTTTTACAGATGCACCATAGAGAGCATCCTTTAATGATGCATCACATTTTGATATGGCTCCTGCTCTCTGACCAAGACTGCAAGAAATTAGAAAGAATTGTGAATGTCACCCAGCCCATCACACAAACCAGCCTCCCATCCTTTGACTCCATCTACACTTCCCATTGCCTGAGGAAAACAGCCAGCATAATCAAAAACCTCACGCAACCCGGGCATATCTCCTTCCACCTTCTTCCGTTGGGAAAAAGGTACAAAATTCTGAAAACACGTACCAACCCTCGAAAACAGCTTCTTTCCTGCTGCCATCAGACCTTGAATGATCCTACCGCGTGTTAAATTTCTCTTCACTCAATTGGTAATTGTAACACTACATTCTGCACCCTCTTTTCCTTCTTATGAACTCTATGAAAGGTATGTTTAGTCTATATAGCTCACAAGAAACAATACTTTTACGGTATCCCAATACATAAATATTCCTTTATGAAGAGTGAAGAAGGATTGACAACCTGCAGTCCTCAGCAGTCCAGATTTCTGATGTGACTCTTCACGATTACCCTCCCTTCTCCCCACTGCCACCTCATCTCATCTGAAAAGAGCTCTCACTTCCTCAGTACCTTGTACAAAATCCAGGCTTGTCTTCTCTTGGTTTCCTTATCTTGCTCTCTCTGCTTTCCTGGAAAATGGGGTAGAATGGAGGAAGGAAGCTGTACGCAGGAATGGGCAGAATGAAGGGTACACTTCCTGACCACCTCCCCGTCAGTGGAGTGTCACTGCATTTTTGATGCAGGGCGGGCTCTTTTGGGTTGGTTTGAAGTGTGGCCGCAGGGTGGGGAAGGAGAAGGGTTCAAACGAGCCCTAGCAAAAGAGAGTCTTATCAGATCTTGTGCGGCCAGCTTAATTTGCTACGTTTTGGAAGGTGCTTTTTGAGCATCGCCAGGAACTGCTCCCACGTAACCATTCAGCTATTGCTGAGTTAGAGATGCCAGCGTTGGACTGGAGTGGGCACGGTAAGAAGTCTCTCAACCTAGGTTAAAGTCCAACAGGTTTATTTGGGAGCACTGCCCCTTCACCCACCTGAGCGGTGCTCGGAAAGCTCGTGCTACCAAATAAAAATATTAGATCGAGAGACTTCTTACTTTAAGCTAATTGGTGTGACTCAGTGGGTAGCACCCCTGTCCTCATTCATGTGAGAGATTGCCTGGGCCAACATCTGTTGCCCACCTTTGAGAAGGTGCTGGTGAACTGTTTCTTGAATCGCTGCAGTCCATGTAGTGTACGAACACCCACAGTGCTGTCAGGAAGAGAGAGCCAGCACGTTGACCCAGTGACAGGAAGGAATGAGTAGCAAAGGCATTGACAAAGTTGATGTAGAATGGGTGCTCCGTCTTGTGGGGCAATCTGGAACGTGAGGTCTGGGATAAAGGGTAGCAGATTTGAGGAGAAACTATTTTGGAAAGGTGTTGAATCTGTGGAATTCATTACCCCCGAGTGAGGTGGATGCCAGGACATGGAGTAAATGTGAGGAGGAGATAGATTTTTAATTAATAGATTGAAGGGTTATGGGGAATGGGATGTGGAGTTGAGGCCAAGACAAGATTGACAATGATCGTATGGGATGGTGAAGAAAGTTCGAGGCTGAATTGCTGACTCCTAGTTATGTTGTTATTTGGGGAGAGGATGTGGAGGGGGGAAACTTCCAAGTACCCTTGCATCTGCTGCCCTCGCCCCTCCAGATGGTGTGGCGGTGGGTTTGGAAGATGCTATCTAAGAGATCTTGGAGCCCGAGTAAGAGTGCCGTGAATTCCAGCCCCGCTTGAGTGGTTTGAGAACCTAATCCAGGCTGCCATTTCAGTGCGACACTGTCAGAAGTGTGGCCTTTTCAAATGAAAAACTCTGAGCTCTAAAAGATTTGTTGGAGATTCGAAGGCTGAGAGGGGATCTTATAGAGCTGTATAAGATAATGAAGGGGGTAGAGGTAGAGAGATTCTTCCCGCTTCGAAAGGATAGCAGAACGAGAGAGCACAGCCTCAAAATAAGGCGGGGGGGGGGGGGACAGTTTAGATCAGAGGAACTTCTTCACTCAAAGGATGGTGAGTCTCTGGAATTCTCTGCCCATTGAAGTGGTGGAGGCTTCCTCGCTGAATATATTTAAGTCACGGGTTGATAGATTTCTGATAGACAAGGGAATTAAGGGTTATGGGGAGAAAGCGGGAAAGTGGAACTGATCCACTTCAGATCAGCCAGGATCTTATTGAATGGCAGGGCAGGCTCGAGGGGCTGGATGGCCGACTCCTGCTTCAATTTCTTATGTTCTTATTCCATGCTACTACTTGTAGAAGTGATATGGAGATGCTGGAGTTGGATTAGGGTGGACATAGTACAAAGCAGCTCTCCGAGAACTCGTGATTCCAAATAAACCTCTTGAACGTTAACTGGTGTGAGACTTCTTACTGTACTGCGTGTTGAAAATGAGATGCAGTATTGCTAATAGTTATCCCTCAAACAATACCTAAAAGAAAATGATTTAGCAAATGTCTCATTAGCAGTCGTGGCAGTTTGGTCTATGTGAGTTGGCTGCCAATATTCCCACTGGGATCTCACTGAAGTTGAATGTGTACAAGAATCTGTTTCAGCATCAGTTCTGGGCAGTACACTTGAGAAAAGATGTGAAGGCATTGGAGTAGAGAAGAGGGATGTTTCCAGGGATGCGGAACTTCATGGATTGGGATAGCAGGGTTTGCTTTCCTTGGAGGAGAGAGGGACGGGAGGAGATGGTATTCAGAATCATGAGGGACTGGGCAGTAGACGGGGAGAAATTGTTCCAAAGACCAAAAGGATTGGAAATAAGAGATCATAGTTTAAAAATAATTGGCAAAAGAAGCGGAAACTGCATAACTTTTTTTTCACGCAGCGAGTGGGTCAGGTCCTATGTGTGTGGAGGCTGGTTTAGTGGAGACATTATGGATTGTTTCTATTCAAATAGGGGTTACGGGAGAAAAGCTCAAAGTGAAATGTTCCTTCAAAGAGCTGGTACAGACACAATGGGCCGAATGGCTTCCTTTTGCTCTGTGATCTGTCAGCGGCCAATTTCCTGAACGGTGCTTTGGGAGGCTCTAAAGATTGTGTCATCCACAGATCTGCCTTCTGTTCTTTACCACACCTTGTGTAGCATTTTTTCCTCTCGCTAGAAGTTCCCAACTTGTTCTTTAACGATTCCTCTGTACACGCATGGCTGGCAAATAAAATGGCAAGCTGAATTCCTTCCTACCTCAGAGGAGATGGACCTCTGGGCTGGCAACAGCTTGTGTACTGCGTGCAAGAGGAGGAAACACATTCCTGAGCAAGGCAAGAGCCAATTGTGGGCTGGAGTCCTGAGCACCAGTGATAATCGGAACCTTCGGGCTGCCAGTAACAGGAAAAAACAAGCAAGTGACGAAGGGTTTCCCCAGCCCAGGCTTGTACAGAATCCCTCTCGCTGGAATTAAAGCCAGCTGACAACTACAGGCCCCAACTTGTTCAACCCTCCTATCTGTGGAATTAGGTTACAAAAGGCGGCTAGCTCAGTCAGCACCAAGCTTGCTCTCTGTGTACAAAGGACACACAGTTATACTATGTCCCCTCACTGCCTTGACTTGTAGGAACAGAAGTATGCTCAGGTTTCTCTTGATCCTATCCTATAAATAAAAAGTTTACATCTTGGCTTTTGACATGATAATATGTAATGTCGTATGTGTGATGAGCTCGTAACTGAGTAAACTCTGTACTTGACTCTGGTTCTATTTACTGTTCTTGAGTGAGAAAGAACAAAACAGCATGGGAAACACGACAGCTCAGTGACTATCGCTGTGCTGTGCAGATACATGGATTTGGGCCTGTGTCTGTGGGAGTTCGCGCATTCTCCCCGTGCTTGCGTGGGTTTTCTCCGGGTGCTCCGGTTTCTTCCCACATCCCAAAGATGTGCTCTTAGGCTGATTGGCAAAATAAATTCTCCCTAAATTGTCTCAAATTTGGTTTTTAATCCATGGATCTATAAACATGGACAGGGATCACGGGTAGAGGTGGGAACATCGGGGTGGCGGCACGGGCTCGTTGGGCTGAAGGGCCTGTTTCCCGTGCTGTTTTGTTCTTTGAAACAGGCCCTTCGGCCCAACGAGCCCGTGCTGCCACCCCGATGTTCCCACTTCTACCCGCGATCCCTGTCCATGTTTATAGATCCATGGATTAAAAACCAAACTGGAGACAATTTAGGGAGAATTTGTTTTGCCAATTAGCCTAAGAGCACATCTTTGGGATGTGGGAGGAATGCGGAGCACCCGGAGAAAACCCATGCAAGCACCGTGAGAACGCGCAAACTCCCACAGACACAGGCCCAAATCCATGTATCTGCACAGCACAGCGATAGTCACTGAGCTGTCGTGTTGCCCATCAAATGGTCCAGGTCAAGCGTACACTAACGACGTGAAGCACTAGGATACTCTCGAAAAAGATCCAAGAGTAGCCCTCTCACGACCCATTTGACTAATCTGTCTCCTGCCTCTCTTTAAGACTGCTTTTATTCCTCCTTGATGTACTTCTGTGATAAAGCACTTTGTAAATCCCAGGCATAGTTAATGATTGAAGTTTGACTGTGGCATACTAACTTTATATCATATTTCTACATTCAAAAGTTGTTTAACGTATTCCGAATTGAGTAGCAGATCTGTGGTGTCACTCAGCATCAGGGCAAATGTTGGTTAGTAACAAATGGACTGTTAATCTCAGTGGGGTGAGTGTTGCAGGAGGTGACATATTCAAGAAGTAAATGCTACACGTTTTTGAAAAGAGACAAGTTGTTGAAGTTTTTCCATTCTGTACTCATCAGGACGAATACAAGAATGCCAAGTGCAAGCTTTCAATGAAATTGGAATAATTAGTTCATAGCATTTGGACATAGTTTAGTTTCTATTTTGAAATCATGCATTTTGCCCTTAGTTGTCTCTTCCTTCTCTTCCATGAGACACACATGGCAACTCACTTCTTCTGCTCTCTTCACATTTGGCTGATCATGTTCTGGATTGCACAGCTTGACTAGAGTGGAAATGACAAGGAAAAATACTATTAAAAGATTAAAATGCCAATGCTAGACAAAGGTGGGGGGGAGATTGGTCTTTGACACACTCTGCATTTAAAAGACAAAGTATGGAAATTTGAAAAATATAAACTTGATACCAAATACTGTCCTTTTTAAATGAAGCCCAGTTTTTTCAAGCTGTGTCTTGTGATTGTGGAAGCATTGCTTGTTCAAGTTTCTTTAATTACCGATAGAACAAAAGCCCAAGAATGAACCTGAAACACATCCTGCCATCACCCCCTAAACTAATCCCATTTTCTCCCCATAGTCCTGCATCAATCCCCAAACTAATCCCACTGCCCTGCTCTCTCCCCACAGCCCTGTATCAATCCCCAAACTAATCCCACTGCCCTGCTCTCTCCCCACAGCCCTGTATCAATCCCCAAACTAATCCCACTGCCCTGCTCTCTCCCCACAGCCCTGTATCAATCTCAATCTAGCCAACTTCCAGACATGATAAAAATAAAATCTGGATGGGTTGGATGAGCATCTTCAGGAATTTCTCAGTGGGGAACACCAGGATGAACTGCTTACTTGTCCACGCTCTGGTGAGATTATTAGTGATGGTGTCAGGCGATGTGTGTGAATCTCTGCATATCTCACATGTTTTCTCATTCTTGCCATTTGTTTATTTCTGAATGGCCTACAGTTGAGTTAGTGAGAAGTGTCCCCCCAGTAATGTCAATATACTTTTATTGTTTATTCATCACTAACAGGTATTTATTGCCCATCCCTAATTGGTGTTGGTGAGCCACCTACTTGAACTGCAGCAGCTCATTTTCCGAGGGAGGGGGTTCCAGGACTTTGATGTAGCGGTAATGAAGGAACGGCGATATATTTCCAAATCAGGATGGTGAGCGGCTGAGAGGGGAACCTCCGGATGATGGTGTTCCCGTTCTCCTGCTGCCCTCATCCTTCGAGATTGTAAAGGTTCGGAAGGTACTTGTGTGGGAACCTTGATGTAGGGTAATCTTGCAGATGGTACGCACAGCTACCACTGTGCATGGGGGAAGCAAAAGTTTAAGGTGGTCATTTGTCCTGGTTGGTGTTGAGCTTTGAGTGTTTTTGGAGTTACACTCGTCCAGGCGAATTGGAAGTTTCCATAAGACTCCTGCCTTCTAAATACTGGACAGGCTGTGAGGAAGTTGGGGGGGGGGGGGGGGAGGATTCCTGGCCTTCTGTGGCTCCAGTCGTCATGGTTCAGCGATCTGTGGGATGATTGAATTTAAACCAGGTCTCTCTATCAATGCCAAACATTCCAAGCACAACTCCAACATACAAAGAGTGAATTGGATATTATGGAGACGGATATGGCAACCATTTTGTGTGCAGCTGGATTGCTTAAACAAAAGTGAAGCCAAGATCTCAGTTGATGGATTTTCTGCCCGTTTCAGCGTAGGTGTAGTGTTAGCAAAGACACTTGGAGAGCAAGCTCTTGAACCTGAGCCACTGGAAACAAGGCTAGGATGTTCTGACAATATCTCTTCAAGCGTGCGGGGAGTCAGTATTACTGCACAATGAGGAAGTGTTAGTCGCGAATATGAATCCAAACGATGAAACTGTGCTTAGTCTGGTGTGTTCCAGATCTGTCAGTATGTGTTCCAATCTTTTCAGAGCTAGTTCTAGCAGAGGGTTTAGCAAGTTGTGATATTTCCTGCTTTTCTTCATTTGGTCTCGGTGGTGTGTGTGGGAAATTGATGCAGTGTAACGATCGGATTCTCCTTCGCCATCTTTCTGTATCAAACCCAAACTAATCCCGTTGTCCCATTCTCTCCCCATAGCCCTGTATCAATCCCCAAACTAATCCCACTGCCTTGCTGTCTTCCCATAGCCCTGTATCAATCCCCAAACTAATCCCACTGCCTTGCTGTCTTCCCATAGCCCTGTATCAATCCCCAAACTAATCCCACTGCCTTGCTGTCTTCCCATAGCCCTGTATCAATCCCCAAACTAATCCTGCTACTCTGCTCTTTCCCATAGCTCTGCATCAGCCCCAAACTAATCCCACTGCCCCGCTCACTCCCCGTAACCCTTTATCAACCACCAAACTAATCCCACTGTCCTAATCTCTCCCCATAGCTCTATCAATCTCAAACTAATCCCACTATCCCATTCTCTCCCCATAGCCCTGCATCAGCCCCCAACTAATCCCACTGCTCTGCTCTCTTCCCATAGCCCTGTATCAATCTTCAAGCTAATCCTGCTGCTCTGCTCTTTCCCATAGCCCTGCATCAAACCCAAACTATTCCCACTGCCCCGCTCACTCCTCATAGGCCTATATCACCCCCAAACTGATCCCACTGCCCTGCTCTCTCCCCATAGCCCTGTTTTCAGATTTAGAAGGAACGGCAATATATTTCCAAATCAGGATGGTGATTTCCTCACTGGGAAATGCGATGAGGAATGCTGAGACGGTATTTTAATATTTGGAGAAACTGTTGGTCTTCAATTTTTTAAATCATTTTTTGAAAGTCTATACCATTGAATCTCATGAAACTTCAGCCTGAAGCACAGTCATTTCCGAATATTAGTGTGTAAAGTACAATATTCGGTGACAAGTGGTGTACCTCAAGGGTCTGTTTTGGGGCCCCTGCTGTTTGTAATTTTTATAAATGATCTGGATGAGGGTATTGAAGGATGGATTAGTAAATTTGCAGATGACACTAAAGTCGGTGGAGTGGTAGATAGTGAAGAAGGGGTGTTATAGTTTGCAGAGGGACTTGGACAAGTTGCAGAGCTGGGCCGAGAGGTGGCAAATGGAGTTTAATGTGGAAAAGTGTGAGGTAAGGCACTATGGCAGAAATAATAAATGTGTAGAGTATAGGGCAAATGGTAGGATTCTTAGTAGTCTAAATGAACAGAGGGATCTTGGTGTGTATGTGCATAGATCCCTGAAAGTAGGCAGTCAAGTCGAGAAGGTTGTTAAGAAGGCATATGGAGTCTTAGCTTTTATTGGTAGGAGGATTGAATTTCAGAGCCGCAACGTCATGTTGCAACTGTACAAAACTCTAGTGCGGCCGCACTTGGAGTATTGTGTGAAGTTCTGGTCCCCACATTATAAGAAAGATGTGGAGGCATTGGAGAGGGTACAGAGGAGGTTTACCAGGATGTTGCCTGGTATGGAGGGCAGGTCTTATGAAGAGAAGCTGAGGGATTTGAGGTTGTTTTCGTTAGAAAGGAGGCGGCTAAGAGGGGACCTAATCGAAACATATAAGATGATTAGAGGGTTAGATAGGGTGGACAGTGATAGCCTTTTTCCTAGGATGGAGAAAGCTAGCACGAGGGGACACAGCTTTAAATTAAGGGGTGATAGTTATAGACGGATATCAGAGGTAGGTTCTTTTCCCAAAGGGTGGTTCGGGAGTGGAATGCCCTGCCTGCGGCAGTTGTAGATGCGCCAAGTTTGGTGGCGTTTAAGAGGTTAGTTGATAAGTATATGGAAGAGAAGGGAACGGTTTAGTTTGGAGGGGCATTGCTTTTTATATTGGTCGGCGCAACATCGAAGGCCGAAGGGCCTGTTCTGTGCTGTAATGTTCTATGTTCTAAAGTAGTCACGCTGCTTTTAGAATGAAACATGCAGTTTGCAGTGAGTTTGCTTTCAACTGCTGAGCAGTTATTCTTGATCGACTGCAACTTTTAACCATAATTAATCGGAACCAATCTCTTCATGGTGGGTCAGGAGGGTTACAATTACTCTGTAATATCCCTGCTGAGTGAAGCAATGGGATAAATCAGGGAGAGGGGAGGAATCTTCCTCCTGAAATTCCCCATGTTTATGTCTGGCATCCCTGCCGGATTTCTGGATGGGTTGGATGAGTATCTTCAGGAATTTTTCAGTGGGGAACACCAGGATGAACTGCTTGCTTGTCCGCTCTCTGGTGAGGTCATTGTTAGTGATGGTGTCAGGCGATGCGTGTGAATCTCTGCATTTAGTCACCCTTGGAGTCATCCATCAAATCTGCCCTACAGCAGGCAGGCTTCCTGCACAGTGCAACTCCAAGCAGCAATGTTCCACTGGCTGGGAAAAATGCCGCATTCCCTCTGTGCACACGGACAGTATGCATTGACTCGAAACCCAGAAACCGCTGCTTTAGCAGAGTATTTCACAACTCAGTTGTTAGTGTGTAGGTGTCCCATAAATTAATATTCCTAGAGGGTCTTTGAGTGGAGATGGGGCTTTGTACAGTATCAATGCAGCATCTGTTAATGGAGCCGGGATGTCTGTATAGATCTTGCTAATGGGGACGGGCTAGGGTGTGTGAGGGCGGAGGTAGCGGCAAGTGGGTTTGTTCAGCATCTGTTAATGGAGATGGGGGTGGGATCTGTACAGGTCTTGTTAATGGAGCTGCGGGGGCGGTTCTGTACTCCATCTGTTAATAAAGACAGGGAATGAGAACAAGCTGTTAATGGAGACAGATGAGAACAGCCCCTGTTAATGGAGACGGAGATGTGAACAGCTTCTGTTAATGGAGACGGGGGTGCGAACAGCCCCTGTTAATGGGAGACGGGAGGGGTGGCGAACGGGCCCCCGTTAATGGGAGACGGGGGGGTGGGGGAGGGGTGTGCCTGTGTGTGAACAGCTTGGGGATGGTTATGAACAACTCTTGTCTGAGAGAGTGGGAAAGGGTGAAGGATACCCAGAGATTCTCTGTTCTTCACAGACTAGAAGTAAAACAAAACAGAAGATAAAACAGAATTTCAGGCTGTGCCTACTTCCCTGTGCCTCTCAGGACATGTCATATCAGCCTAGCAGAGTGGACCCACGTGTCTCTTTGGGCCGGTATCCGTGTGTCAATA
The DNA here is from genome assembly GCA_024679065.1 of Sphyrna mokarran. Classification (NCBI taxonomy): domain Eukaryota; kingdom Metazoa; phylum Chordata; class Chondrichthyes; order Carcharhiniformes; family Carcharhinidae; genus Sphyrna; species Sphyrna mokarran. Next base: position 44,603,472 of record JAGIQG010000022.1, read on the forward strand.
ATTGCTGTGGTTTCTGTCTCGTACTCAGGAGCATGTTCGTGTGCTATAGTTGATATGTCAAAGTCAAGGACAACAAGAAAGGCTTCTAAAAGAATGAATGCGTGGGCTGTAGAGCATTGTTTTTTTTTAAATCTTGAAAATCATAACAGATCAGAGACTGTTATATAAAGTGCAAAGTAGCTAAAAGATTGATCATCAGAAAATGAGGGTGGAACTTCCTTGCTATCTTCATTCCTGCAGTGCCGATTGCTGATAGATTTCACTGTTTTCTCCCCTCCCTCCACAAACCCGCGTCATACCCACACTGGCTCTGACCCTGGTGTGCTTTTCCACAATGCTGCCAATGGATTTTGAGGGAATTGCAATCTGTTTTTTTTTTTTGTCCCCATTGTTTACAAACTCCATAATGGGTGGGTGGGGGTGGAGGGCGGAAGGATTTGCATCTGGGTGTTAAGTTGCCTGTTCCAGCGAAAGACACAGTGCAGAGTTCAAGTGGGCAGGGGAAGAGGAGCTTTTACACTGAAGCTGTTACACAGCCCGGCCCTCAGCCAGAACGAGATCATGGCCAAATCCTGCTTGAGACTCCACTTCTGCACTGACGCCAAAAGTTGGTGGGATATCGGCCATCCCAAAGAAATCGGGGCTGGTTTCCCTCATGTCAAAAACGCGCTCAGGTGCCCTGAGATCTGCTTCAAAGCGTAGGAAGAGAAGGGGCGAAGGAAGGTGTCAAGGGACTGTTCCCAGTGGTCGAAGGCTTGTCGAACAAGGGGACGCACATAGCAGATTAAATGCCAGAATTCTGGGGCAGGGGGCAGGAGTTGAGTGGCTGAGATGCAGTAGCGCGAGTGATTTAAAGTGGTAACACAGTGGGTTAACACTGCTGCTTCATAGCTCCAAGGTCCTGAGTTCGATTCTCGCCTCAGAGTTTGCACATTCTCCTCGTGTCTGCGTGGGTTTCCTCCGGGTACTCCGGTTTCCTCCCACAGTCCAAAGATGTGCGGGTTAGGTTGATTGGCCATGCTAAGAAATTGCCCTTTAATGTCCAGGGATGTGTAGGTTGGAGGGATTAGCAGGTATATGTGTAGGGATATGGGGACAGGGCCTGGGTGGGATTGTGGCCGATGCAGACTCGATGGGCCAAAGGGCCTCTTCCTGCATTGTAGGGTTCTATCAATTCAATCTTGAAGAATTGGTGTTTATGGAAAGGGTTTGAAAGGATGACATGAAAAAAAGAACAGAAGTGGGCCACTCAGCCCCTTGAGCCTGCCCTACTATCCAGTACTAGTGTGGCTGATCTAAGGTTTCAATTCCCCGTATCTCTTTGTTCCCCAAGAGTCCAAAAATCTACCCAACCTTAAATGTATTCAGCGACGGAGCATCCATAATCCTCTGGGTTAGCGAATTCCAAAGACTCTCAACCCTTTGAGTGAAGAACTTTCTCCTCGTCTCAGTTCTAAATAATTAGCCCCTCATACTGTGCCCCTGTGAGTTAGATTCCCTGGTCTGCAGACACAATTTCTCATTATCCATCTTATCAACCCACGTTAGAATTTTGAAATTGTTTGAGATCTGGAGAGAGAAAAACAGAGGGTCCCTAAGACACTTGTACAAAAAAAATTGAAAAGGATAGAAATGTGATGAATTGTATAACTGGTACAGGTGGAAGGTCAGTGTTAGATCGGAGCTATAGAGAGATTGGCAAAGGTGCCATGGACAGAAGGCAAAGGGACACGCAATAGTACCGTTAAAGACTAAAGAGTATGAATGGTGGTTTATGAAAATAAGATAGCAGAATGTTCTTAATAGCAGAACAAGGATCAGTGCTCAATGGGAGCAGAACTCAATAACAAGGCACAGGGTGGCCATGTGGAGAAGGGCTGGGTTGCCTGGGGGAGCCAAGGAAACAAAAGGGGTCAAAATGGAGGGGAAAGTTTGTAATACAAAGTTGTTTAACTCCGTGTTGAGTCCAGAAGGCTGGACATCGCCTAATTGGAAGATGAGGTTTGTGTGGGGCTTGGCTGGCAATCGCGTCAAGCGTTTTGTTGAGATCATCACTCATTTGTTCTTCTAAACTCCAAAGAATATTAGGATAAGGGAAGAGGCTGGTCAAGTGGATTAGGATACCGCTTTCATCTGATGGTCTGTAATCCTATTGTAATTTCCACGTTAGTAAGTTTCTTTATATTTTTCCCCTAACATGCCACAAGGTAACTATTTGTGATTGGAAATCTTGAGTATATCCAAAAAATTAGTTACCCTGAAGAGGACAACAGAGTACCAAATTATCCTGAAAAATACACAGAAAAACTGGATTTCTAGATTGCTATTCGTGACATCCAGACATTCCTAAGACAATGAAAAAGAAATATTCCTTCAAATCTGATTGTAACCTTTTATTCCAACCTGACATCAAGGAAGAGAGTAAAGCTTACTGATTCCTTGTATTTCTCTAAACTCCATCCCCTTGTTCAGCCTGCCTGCCTGCGCGTGATTAAAACACAAGATCTTGTCATTGTTGTATTGCCATTTGCTGTGCACACAATACCTGCTGTGTTTTCTTACCTTGTAATTAAGAACAAAGAACAAAACAGCACGGGAAACAGCCCAACGAGCCCGTGCCGCCACCCCGATGTTCCCACCTCTTCCCGCGATCCCTGTCCATGTTTATAGATCTATGGATTAAAAACCAAATTTGAGACAATTTAGGGACAATTTGTTTTGCCAATTAGCCTATGAGCACATCTTTGGGATGTGGGAGGAAACCGGAGCACCCGGAGAAAACCCACGCAAGCACGGGGAGAATGCGCAAACTCCCACAGACACAGGCCCAAATCCATGTATCTGCGCAGCACAGCGATAGTCACTGAGCTGTCGTGTTGCCCATCAAATGGTCCAGGTCAAGCGTACACTAACGACGTGAAGCACTAGGATACTCTCGAAAAAAAAAATCCAAGACCAGCCTCTCACGACCCATCGCGTGTATGCCCCTTGTTAGATAACAAGGTGGACCAAAGCACCTGTAGGATAAAAACAAGTACATCAATATCATCATCTATTTACACACTTCCCAGGGAACTCCCAAAGCTCATGATCCCTATTTTAAATCAGTTTTCTATACCCCTCCATTCCCATTCTGTTCAATATACAGGGTAACTTGTGGATTCTGAAAGGAATGTTCTGAGGTCAGGGAAGGAGTTACAGAATGCAGGGTTAGTTTTCTTTATTGTAAAATTGTGAATTGGTAACCACGCATGCTCATGTTGAGCAGTTAGACCCGGACTTTGTGTGATTATTTTGAAGAAGAGACAGAATTAACAGCCGGAATTTTCCCACTCCTTTGGTGATGGGATGGGTTGGGTGGAATTTAAAATGCGGCAATGTTGGATTTGCTGCTTGGAACATTTACCTGGGGACAGGATCCCAATGGCAATGTCTACCTGCTCGTTACGTTAGCAATGGATAGCCAATCAAAGTTTATTAAAGGGCAATTACTGGGTGTGACATTTTCCAAACAGCACATGGGCCTCACTAATGAAGGGGGCTTCATGAAATCCCAGGTGCAATCATAGGGTTTTGCACGTGTGTGTGTGTAAAGCAACACTGACCTTTCCCTGACCCAGCCTTTCAGTCCTCTGGCCCTTGTGTACCCGTGTGCCACTCGCTGTGTTCTAGTTGGGCAGCGAACGCAGGCGGTGGTGAAATGAAGGGTTGGCATTCCTGACTCCAGTGAGAAGGTTCAGTCCCGCTTAGTGTTCTTTCTCTGGTGAGCGCTCAATAATTCCAATTTTCTAGCCTGTCAAAGGTGAGCTCCTGAGTTGTGAATGGAGCTGTGCCACGCGTTACCTTGTGCGTTTCATTCCAGTATCATGAGCGGTGAATCCTTATCTTCCGTCTCCTCTTGGCACCCACCGGACTCGGGGTGAAGTTTTGTAGAGTCTTGCCTTCCCTCAACCACTAGCTGTGAGGTTTGCCCCCAGGGCCTTAAACAGCCCACCCCCTGTACGCCCATCATTGACTACCCAACATGTCAACCATCGCTGTCCCACAGCCAATCAGAGTGTAACTCCATTACCCAATGGATGATTGTTGACCTTTGGTCCAACAGTCCTTTTTCCTGTTTGAGATATTAAGGATGGAAAGATGGGAACTTACAAAGAGAATGAAAACATGCATTTTGTTGATGCCCAGTTATGAATCCCTTGTGCAGTTCCCAAGAGGATTGCTCTTTAATTCTTCGAGAGATCGGGGTTACCCTGCAGGGTTAGTAACCCTATTTGATTGCCTGTTGTGTCTGTAATGCCTCAGGGAGCCGAACTGAAAAGGACCATAGTTTATTAACAGAATGCAAAGCAAAACCCTGGTGTACGCACATTAGTCCCTGCTGGGGACTGCTGTTGAGTAGGCCCAGTCCAGCCTTATGAGAGCCCCAGGCAATAAGTTCCAGCTGGGTGGCTGCCCTGTTACCAGGGGAACTCGACTCGAGAAGCCCCACAGGGAGATCGTTCAGTGATTTCCCCCACGGATCTCCTGGGAGTTTTCGCAGTGTCCCTCCTCACTTCACCAGTGTGATACATCCATGACTAACGCAACGCTGCCTGACTAGAAGTGACAGGGGCAGCTCTGCGTGCGGGAGAAGCGTTTACTATGAATTATCTGTGAAATTCATTCTGTCAGTTGGAAGAGGAAGCTTTAATCCTTGAGTCAATCAGATCTGCTCCCCAGTTCCCCGGGGCACTAACACTTCCAGCACTCCACTCCTCACTGGGCTGCATCAGTGCTGTTTATTTGCAATATTGTGTGGTTAGCTGACCTCAATAGGGCAAGCGCATACCAACAGGATGGCAAGGGAGAGCGTTGAAAGATGTCTTGGCCCTGCAGTACAATGGTGCTGTTCTACTGCACCATTTGAAAACCTCAGCAGGGTACACAAACTTGGGGCTGTGTTCCAGATAAAATGGAAAAAAAAATGCTTTCCCCTCCTGATTGCTGCCTGGTATCTTCGTTTGGACTATTGATGAGGCTACAGGTTCGATGCTGGCTCTGATCCCCCCCGGGAGGGATTCGCAAATAGTGATACTGAGCCAAAACCGATCAAAAACCTTTGTGTGAGAAATATAAAGGCGGGAGTGTGGTTTCGGGAGGGATTCCAGACCGGTGTGGCGCAGGAAGCGGACGATGCCGAGGAGGACAGGTTTGCGTGTGTCCGAGCCACCTCGGGGGGGGGGAATAAATTTTCCCTTCAGCCAACCGGAGTGGGGGACAAATAAATGCTCGAGGTGAGCCAGCCCGGAAGTGAGGTTGGTAGAAGCAGAAGTGTGTGAGGTTGCTGTTTATCAGAGTGGCTGAGTTTTGTACACAGCACTGCAGAGACACTAAACCAGAGCACGTGGTGAAGAGGAGATGGGCTTGCTGATAACGGTGGAGTCACTTCCTGTCAGCAACTTGCTGTTTTCTCAACCCTTTGTTTAGGCCGCAGCTTGTAGACAAACAGACATCTGTAATAGAAAATCTCTTGCCTCTGTTGACGTAATCTTCAATTTAACTATTAAACTCATAATAAGAAATAGGAGTAGGCCATCTAGCCCTTTGAGCCTGCCTCGCCATTCGATAAGATCATGACTGATGTGATAGTGGGTTCATAGAACACTACAGCACAAACAGGCCCTTCGGCCCACAAGTTTTGCCGATCATATCCATACCTACTAGGCCATAGAACTATCTGTAACTCCCAATCCCATTAAATCCCATGTACAAAGAACAAAACAGCACGGGAAACAGGCCCTTCGGCCCAACGAGCCCGTGCCGCCACCCCGATGTTCTCACCTCTACCCGCGATCCCTGTCCATGTTTATAGATCTATGGATTAAAAACCAAATTTGAGACAATTTAGGGAGTACTCATCCAGAAGTCTCTTAAAAGACCCCAGTGAGTTTGCCTCCACCAGCACCACCAATGGCAGCCGATTCTACTCACCTGCCACCCCGAGTGGAGAAACCGGCCACCCCTTTCCTGCCTGCTCCCCATAGGAAGAGGCCATTGTGCCCATCAAGTCTGCACCAGTCACAATCCCACCCATTACCTATTCGAGTAATCCCACTTTGCTTATCCACCTGCCCCAGATGGGACCATCGTGCATGGCCAATCAACCTATCCTGCCCATCTTTGAACTGTCGGAGGAAACTGGAGCACCCGGAGGAAACCCACGCAGACACGGGGAAAATGTGCAAACTGACAGTGATCCAAGGAAGGAATTGAAGCCAGATCTCTGGTGCTATGAGGCAGCTGTGCTAACCCGCTGTGCCACCATGCCACCCTCAATATCTCCCTCAATATCTGAAGACCTGTGCCTATGAGCACCCACGCATATCAGCTTATTGACTCGATGGTAACTAGCTGTGTGTACGTAGGGTGTACGGTGCCTCTCTGGCCTGTGCGCCCACCATTGTGCTCGACTAGCGAAATAGCAGGCAGCCATTTTTAATTAACCTCTGACCACGGGTTATAGAATTCACAGCATCTTACAGTGCAGAAGGAGACCATTTGGCCCATCGAGTCTGCACTGACCACAATCCCACCCAGGCCATACCCCCGTCCATTCACCCTAGCTAGTCTCTCTGACACTAAGGGGCAGTTTATCATGACCAATCCACCTAAGCCCGCTAAACTTTAGAATGGGGGAGGAAGCCCACGCAGACACGGGGAGAATGCGCAAACTCCACACAGACAAGCCGGGAATCGAACCCAGGCCACTGAGGCAGCAGTTGCTAACCCACTGTGCCCCTCTTGTTTTAGAATTCGATAGTGTTCTCAACACACAACTGGCTGTTCAACTCAACGCGGTTGGTGATGCTTTTGCTCTACGTGTGTCTCCTCCACCACATAGTCGAAACGTTCCCTTCTCCTTTGTGTCGCTATTTCTTTGTTTTCCTTTAAATGCGTGGCCTGCTCTCTGCTTGAATCTCCCCTGGTGGCAGGACCTCGCCATTCTCTGCTTAAATAAGTTTTTCCAGAGCTCTGTGATGCTGGGCTGGTTTCTCTGTGACTCAGTGTTTGTATCCAGAGTTGCTAGTTGCCCAGGGGTTTTATTCCCTGTGACCCTGCAGGGTAACTCACTGAGGTGGAAGTTCACAATATTGTTTAGTTCATGGGATGTGGGTGTCGCTGGCTGGGCATCCCTGGTTGCCCTTGAGAAGGTGGTAGTGAGCTGCCGCCTTGTACCGATGCAATCTGTGAGGTGTAGGTACACCTACAGTGCTGTTAGGGAGGAAGTTCTAGGATTTCAACCCAGTGAAGGAGCAGTGACATATTTCCAAGTCAGGATGGTGAGTGGCTTGGAGGGGAACTTCAAGGTGGTGGTATCTGCTGCTTTTGTCCTTTTAGATAGTATTGCCCTTGGGTGCTGCGTAAGGAACCTGAGTAAGTTCCTGGGGAGATGGGTGCTCCTGAGGGAGAGGCCCTGTGGGGACGGGTGCTCCTGTGGGGACGGGAAGACACTATCTAGCCTTTGATATTCAGTAGCGGCTTTTTAGACTTCATTAAACGGATTAAGTATCCATTAGTTCAATTGCAACTCCCAACCATTTATCCACCATGTGTTACAGCCTTCAGTAAAGCGCAGCCCGTATAAGTCTTAATGTACCAGCCCTCAGACAGTCCTGGCCAGTGGTTTGGTCTCAGTTTCCACTTGTTTATCCATTCCATCAATCAATTTGAAACATATTTACATTAGCCTCCAATGTTTAGTGAAATAGGAAGCGTTTAAATGAAGGATTATTGAAACAAGTTCCCAGCTTCAATGATTGTTATTCTCCTCCTGGACACATCCCTCAATCAGTCTTTGAGGAACTGCACTGCAGAACCAAACACGGTCTTTAACTGAGAGAGACCTGCTCCTTTCTACACTTGACCAAGGAGAGTTCCACAGCTCTGTGTAATATTCATCTTTCAAAATAAGTTTGAGTGTGTGCAGAATGAGTTGAGAAACCAGCCAGCCAGCTCAATCTCTCCTAAGCGGGGCGTTCACAAAGATTATGATCAGGAAACAACCATCGGGTTTATTGAACCCGCCACACAAGAGGGTGGTGCCCACAGCATTGTGATGGGATCCCCCGGGAGGTAGGCAAAATGGGCGAAAACCTCGAAGCCAATTTGGCAAAAATAAGTTTGGGTAATTCTCCCACAAATCTCTGTGGAAACAAATCCAGCACGGTGATTAGCACTGCTGCCTCACAGCGCCAGGGACCCGTCTTCCATTCCGGTCTCAGATGGTTGTCTGTGCGGGGTTTGCGCATTCTCACCGTGTCTGCTTGGGTTTCCTCTGGGTGCTCTGGTTTCCTCCCACGCTCCACAGACATGCGGGTTAGGTGAATTGGCTAAATTATCTCTTAGTGTCCGGGGCATTAGGAGGGTTAATACGCAAGGTTATGGGCGTAGGGCCTGGGTGCGATTGGTGAGTGCTTGGTGGATAGAATGGTAGATGGGCAGTAAGGATTCTATGATTACACTACCTGGTGTCTCACACACAGGGCATGACCTTTACTTGAGCCTAGCTAGTAATCCAGATCTCTGTGGGATGTTGAGAGAGTCAGCACCCAGTACACAAACTGACAATTTATTCCAGCTATCTCTCATCCTCTGGGCAGAGAACCATTTGGTCTCTCGCTCTGCCCTGTGTAATTAGTGGATGCCACTCATGATTGTGTCCCCTCACTATATTGCTTTCATATCCTTGTTTACTACATTTCTTTGTGCAAACTCTCCAGCTGTTTTGATTTTTAAAATGGTTTGGTGTCGAAGTTTCAGCTGTGGTTGCACTTTTCATCTCTAAGCTTTAAAAAAAAAGTTAAGCGTTTCCTCCCCACTCCAGAGTGGTAGACACAATCTCTGGACAATCCCGGTGTCGCTGTGGAGGAGGGTGTGGTGCTGCGGGCAGAGGGAGGGTGTGGTGCTGTGGAGGAAGGGGTGTGATCTTTCAAATGCAGCGTTCAACTGAGTGTGCGGGATCCAGGGTGAGGTATCTAAATGGATACAAAATTGGCTTGATGACAGAAGCCAGAGGTGGTTGTAGAGGATTATTTTTCAAACTGGAAGGCCTGTGACCAGCAGGATTGGTGCTGGGTGCACTGTTATTTGTCATTAGATTTGGATGAGAATATAGGGGACACGGTTGTTAAGTTTGAAGATAACACTAAGATTGGTGGCATAGTGGACAGTGAAGAAAGTTATCGAGAATTGCAATGGGATCTTGATCAATTGAACTGACAAATGGCAGATGGAATTTAGTTTAGATAAACGCGAGGTGATGCATTTTGGTAGATTGAAGGACTTGCTCAGTTAATGGTAGGGTGTTGGGTAGAGTTACAGAACAAAGAGATCTAGGGGTACAGGTTCATAGCTTCTTGAAAGTGGAGTGAACAGAGTGATGAAGGAGGCATTCAGCGTGCTTGGTTTCATCGGTCAGAGCACCGAATACAGGAGCTGGGACGTCTCGTTGAAGTTGTACAAGGCATTGATAAGGCCACGCTTAGAATACTGTGTATAGTTCTCGTCACTCTATTATAGAAAGGATATTATTAAACTAGAAAGAGTGCAGAAAAGATTTAATAGGATACTAATGGGACTTAATGGTTTGAATTATAAGGAGAGGCTGGATGGATTGGGACTTTTTTCTCTGGTGTGTAGAAGGCTAAGGGGTGATCTTATAGAGATCTATAAAACAATGAGGGGCATAAATCAGCTAGATAGTCAATATCTTTTCCCAAAGGTAGGGGAGTCTAAAACTAGAGGATATAGATTTAAGGTGAGAGGGGAAAGATACAAAAGAGGGACAATTTTTTTCAGAGGGTGGTGAGTTTCTGGAACAAGTTGCCAGAGGTAGTAGTAGAGCATTTAGTAAAAAGCATTTAAGCAGTTACATGGGTTTTTATCCTACAGGTGCTTTGGTCCGCCTTGCTGTCTAATGAGGGGCATACACGCGATGGGTCATGAGAGGGCTGCTCTTGGATTTTTTTTTTGAGAGTATCCTAGTGCTTCACGTCGTTAGTGTACACTTGACCTGGACCATTTGATGGGCAACACGACATCTCAGTGACTATCGCTGTGCTGTGCAGATACATGGATTTGGGCCTGTGTCTGTGGGAGTTTGCGCATTCTCCCCGTGCTTGCGTGGGTTTTCTCCGGGAGCTCCGGTTTCCTACCACATCCCAAAGATGTGCTCTTAGGCTAATTGGCAAAACAAATTCTCCCTAAATTGTCTCAAATTTGGTTTTTAATCCATAGATCTATAAACATAGACAGGGATCACAGATAGAGGTGGGAACATTGGGATGGCGGCGTGGGCTCGTTGGGCCGAAGGGCCTGTTTCCCGTGCTGTTTTGTTCTTTGTAAGATGGACATAGAAGGATATGGGCCAAATGCAAGCAATTAGGGCTTTTAGGAAAAAAGGCAGCATGAACAAATTGGACAGGGTCTGTTTCCATGCTGTAAAGCTCTATGACTTTGTTAATCTCTCCTCTCTGGTGAATTGAAAAATCCCATGGCTCTATATTGAAGAGCAAGAGTTATTCCCAGCACAGTGGCCACTATTGATCCCTACAGCAGATATATTTTGTTGTTATCACTTTGCTGTTTTGCAAGATATTTTCCTCAGTAAACTGACTGCCTGCAGTCAGAGCCTTGGACAGTGAGAGCCTTTTTCCTCGGATGGTGATGGCTAACATGAGGGGACATATCTTTAAATTAAGGGGTGGTAGTTATAGGACAGATGCTAAAGGTGCGTTCTTTACTCAGAGGGTAGTAAGGGCGTGGAATGCCCTACCTGCTGCCTAGTATGGAAGATCTGAGCTACGAGGAGAGGTTAGGCAAATTGGGGCTGTTTTCCTTAGAAAGACATAGACTTAGAGGAGATCTAATAGAGGTGTACAAGATTGAGGGGTATAGATAGAATAAACAGAGTTAAGCTTTTTCCTAGGATGGACTCGAATAGCACGAGGGGTCACGGGCTTAGGGTGAGGGGGGTAAGGTATAATTTGGATGCTAGAGGGAGTTTTTTCACACAGAGGGTGGTGGGGGTATGGAATGCGCTGCCAAGTAAAGTGGTGGAGGCAGGTACTCTGGAGTTATTTAAGAAATACTTAGATGGGCACATGAACAGAATGGGAATGGAGGGGTATAGAAAACTGATTTAAAATAGGGATCGTGAGCCTTGGGAGTTTCCGGGGAAGTGTGTAAATAGATGATGATATTGATGTACTTGCTTTTATCCTGCAGGTGCTTTAGAACATAGAACATTACAGCGCAGTACAGGCCCTTCGGCCCTCGATGTTGCGCCGGCCAGTGGACCCTCTAACCTAAACTATTCCAATATCATCCATACGCCTATCCACCGAACATTTGAATGCCCCCAAAGTAGGCGAGTCCACAACTGCTGCAGGCAGGGCATTCCACGCTCTCACCACCCTCTGTGTAAAGAACCTGCCTCTGACATCCGTCCTATAACTACCACCTCTTAATTTAAAGTTATGTCCCCTCGTGTTGGTCATCACCATCCGAGGAAAAAGGCTCTCACTATCCACCCTATCCAATCCCTTGATCATCTTATACGCCTCAATTAGGTCACCGCGTAACCTTCTTCTCTCTAATGAAAATAACCTCAGGTCCCTCAGCCTTTCCTCATAAGGCCTTCCCACCATACCAGGCAACATCCTGGTAAACCTCCTCTGCACCCTTTCCAATGCTTCCACATCTTTCTTATAATGCGGCGACCAGAACTGTACGCAATACTCCAAGTGCGGCCGCACCAGAGTTTTGTACAGTTGTAACATAACCTCACGGCTCCTAAATTCAATCCCTCTACCAATAAAAGCTAACACACCGTACGCCTTCTTAACAACTTTATCAGCCTGGGTGCCAACTTTCAAAGAGCTATATACTTTGGTCCACCTTGTTGTCTAATGAGGGGCACACACGCGATGGGTCATGAGAGGGCTGCTCTTGGATTTTTTTTTTGAGAGTATCCTAGTGCCTCACGTTGTTAGTGTACACTTGACCTGGACCATTTGATGGGCAACACGACAGCTCAGTGACTATCGCTGTGCTGTGCAGATACATGGATTTGGGGCCTGTGTCTGTGGGAGTTTGCACATTCTCCCCATGCTTGTGTGGGTTTTCTCCGGGTGCTCCGGTTTCCTCCCACATCCCAAAGATGTGCTCTTAGGCTAATTGGCAAAACAAATTCTCCCCAAATTGTCTCAAATTTGGTTTTTAATCCATAGATCTATAAACATGGACAGGGATCGCGGGTAGAGGTGGGAACATCGGGGTGGCGGCGCGGGCTCGTTGGGCCGAAGGGCCTGTTTCCCGTGCTGTTTTGTTCTTTGCTCCCTCTGTGTCCAAAGTGTCAATATTTCTTTAGTTTTTTTGTGGTTGCGATTCAGTTCGATTCGTATATAAATGATTGAGTATTTTCTAAAACTCGTTATGAACTGTTTGGCGCGTACTAAATATATTTAATCTGATTCATGGGGGGGTCACAATTAGTGAACAAGGCTGATTTCAATCTTGTAGTCCACTGAGATGAAGAGGAATCATGCCCAGCATGGTTAAATATGACTAGATCACTGCCTGATTTAATTTTTTACCAAGCGTTGAAGCTCGTTTGCCTGTTTTTGGTTGCAGTTGGCGGCTGGGGGAGTGAATGTTGAGCAGGTAGATTGGAAAGGAACTCAGATTTGCGAGTGTGAATTGGCACTGTCTCTCTGTCTCTGTGTCGCCAGCTGTTTATTGATTCACTAATTTACTCTTTTTCTTCTTTTACATGATCCATCTGAACCAGAATTACCAGCGGAGCAAGGTAAATATTGATTTTCCCTTTTGCTCTTTGAATGACTTGAATCGATTGCTTGTAAAGGCTGTTGATTTGTATTGGGCAGTTTTTCCGGTTTGGACTTTTTGATCTTGCTCTGTAATGAAAAACTGAATAAAAGTGTGGCCTTTCATATAAATAGCATCGTTATTAAAGCGGGCAATGAATTGAGCACAAACTTCTCCAGTCTCTTGGGCTGTCTGTGCACAAATGAAAATCCAGTGGTACAGATTCCACGCTCTGTTTCACATTCTGACACCTAATCCATTGTCTGGTTTGGTCACCTTCACATCCCACCTCTGAAATCCTGAATTCCCCTTTCTCTCCAGCTTCCCCCTCTCCCTCGCGCTCCCTCTCTCTGACGTGACTCCCTCCCCTCTCTCTGGCACGACTCCCTCCCCCCTCTCTCTGGCGCTAGCCCCCCACTTCTGGCACGACCTCAATGGAGAAGGCATGAAGGCCAAATGTCCTCTACCTTCTATTTCCTATGTACGTTTCCATGTATTAAATATACGTGCCTGCGTGACTCTCTTCAGCTCTTTGACTCCTTTTCTGCATCATTGCAAGTCACACCCTCAGTGATGATATTGCTTTGAAACTCTGGTTTAATACCGTTCCCTTGCTGTTCCCTCAACCCTTTCCAAAGTCACTGTGGCATCTTTCCTGTTGACCGTTTTTGTTTTTGACCTCATCCACCTCTTTCCTTTCTTGTGTTTGGTGGCAATTGCTCTAGAAAGCAGTGTGGGATATCACACTCTTCCCCAGTGGATCAAACCATTTACTCCTGATTGGGTTGTGTTCTATCCTGCCACGTCTTGTTGAAGATCAGTCTTCAATCTGCTGTGCTTTCATAGTAGCTTATCGGGAGATCATTGAGGTGGTGGTGGGGTAATATTGACAGAGAGGACTTCTCTAACTGTGTAATCGCCTCTGTTCTGTCCATTAAAACATTAGCATTAAGGTGGAACGGCTAACTAAGCCTTTCACTGTTGCTCAGTTTGGGATCTCCACCTCTTCAAATCTTTGGAAAATGCAGAATAAAATGAGTCTCCTTTTATTGTAACTTAAATAGTCTCCCTGTGATGGAGGTAGCTGTCTTAGGAGGGCTGAAAGTCATTGAATACTCACAAGAACACAAGGAATAGAAACAGGAGTGGGGTACCAGGTTCTTCAACTCTGCTCTGCCATTCAATACAGTCAAGGCTGATCAATGCTGGCCTCAACTCCTTCTCTGTACCTTTTCCCCATAGTCTTCTATCCTCAATCTGTCAAATATTTATCCACCTTCACTTTAAAATAATGATCCAGCCTCCATCACCCTTTGGGGCAGAGCATTCCAGAGATTCACTGCCCTCTGCGAGAGGAAATTTCTCCCACCTCTGTTATAAATGACCGCCCCTTTATCTTGTAGCCACGTCCCCCTTGTTTGAAACTCTTCCGCTGGTGAAACCATCTCACCACCTACCCTACCACAGCCCCTCTCAGGATCTTGCATGTTGAATAAGGTCATCCATCGCCCTTCTGAACTCCAAGGAACACAGACCCAGTCTATTTACTCTCTTGATAGAACAACCCTTTTACTCTGTGAATCTCCTTTCGACTTCCTCCAATCCTATTTGAGGGAAGAGGGGACCAAAACTTTCAGATGAGTTCTCACTGCCACCCTGTGCAATTGCAACAAAACTCTCCCTATTTTTTTTAAACTTCCATCTCTTTGCAATAAAGGCCAGAATGCCACTTGCCTCCTTAATTACTCGTTGGACCTGTCTGTGAGTTCTTTTTGTGATTCATGCACTGGAACTCCGAGGTTCTGTTGATTCAAAATTCCTGCCGTAGGTGTGTGTTTGAGGTGTCCCAAGTGAAGGTGTGCCCGGTTTTAAACGTAGCCCAACCGTATCCGAGTGGTTCACGCATTACGCACACAGCCTGAATATCTTGAGAGGTTGCTCTTAACCAGACTATAACTGGGGTTGGGTTTCTGCTCTTCTGTAACATGGGAACCTGCAGATAAATTGAACTGTGGGTGGATCCAGGGTTCTGGTGTATTGACAACTTTTTAATGCCTGGAGTAAAACCTATGGCCATAATTGGTGATAATCACAATCAAGAGGGAATCCAAATGTTCTTTTTCTTGGCGTGGGTGTCACAAGCGAGGCCCGCATTTCATTGCTCAACCCTCCTTGCTGTGGTGAAGGTGGTGGTGAACCGCTGCCTTCCTGAACCTCTGCAGTCTGGTGCTCTTCCAACCAGTCTGTTGGGAATTCCAAGAATTTAAAGAAAGAAGAAGTGACTCAATTACTCCTCATTCTGTGTCACAGCTGCCATTTGGAGCACAGCCAATGTGAAGCAGGCTTCAAACCCTACCACTGGGTCTCCATGTTAATGCAGGAGGGAAAGAGAGAACACAGTAGGCCCTGCTCAGCCCTCCTGCTGTACTTGCTGGTTTGTCCCTTGGTGTCAGAAGTGTTCAAGATCGAGCAGCTATGATGGTGGGTGTGGGAGGGGCAGGGGGATAGAAAAGGCAAGAAAGGACATAGAACTTTAGGGGGTGTCATGGTAGCACTGCTGTCTCACAGCGCCAAGAACCTGGTTCGATTCCGGCTCGGGTCACTGTCTGCATGAAGTTTGCATGTTCTCCCCATGACTGCGTGGGTTTCCTCCGGGTGCTCTGGTTTCCTCCCACAGTCCAAAGACATGTGCGGGTGAGGTGGATTGGCCACGCTAAATTGCTCCTTAGCGTCAGGGGGATTAGCAGGGAAAATACATGAGGTAGTCGGGGGGAGGTAGAGCCTGGTTGTCGGTGTAGACTCGAGGGGTTGAGTGGCCTCCTCCTGCTCTGTAGGAATTCTATGTAATTATACAAGTGCTCTAAGGTGAGATAAAGGCAAGTAATTGGAAATGCACTGAATAATTTGAACTTGAAAGGGAGGAATGCTGCTTTGTCAACCTGAGTTTTTCATTTTCCTTGCACAACTTCAACTTCTATCCTTCTGCTGGGGGTTGGGGTGAGGCTGTTAATATTAGCAAGATACCTATGGAACTATGCTGTAGATAATGCACTTATAGCACAGTGCATGCTGGACTGGAGAGAATTGAGGAGGCTGTTAGAGTGTCTTGCAAACATACATCAGTTTGTCAGTTCCTCTGCTTGGTCAATATTTAACTTCATTGCGCAGGAGAAGGGGGAACTCAAGCCACATCAGCTTTGTAAAATCCGTTTCTGCTGGCAAGCCTTTGAGACTTGCTGTCCACAAAACGCCTTTCCTTTCAAACTGATCAGTTTTTATCAGATTGTGCCCTGCGCCCGGGGGCACTAACCTGTCACCAGCCTTGCCACCCAAGCCTTGTGGTTACTCTGCTGGGAACAGTGACAGTGAATGGTTTCTGACTATTGAACCATGGGAGGCACCGTGTGTGTGTGTGTGTGTCATGAGCTGAGCTCCGCACACTAACCCTTCCAGCAGAGATTGCCAAATAGCTGTTTAAGAAGGGGAGATCCTGGCTTTGGGATGATGTGTTTCTTTTGCACAAACTGACGTTGACCGACTCGGCACCCCCCTCGTGATTTTATTTTCCCAGGTTTGATTTTGAGACTGCCCTTGAACCCGGTTAGAAAAACGGGACTTGCTTTCTTGGCGCCCCTTGAGTTTCAGCACTTGGAGCAAACCATAGTTTGATATGAACCACTCCCAACAGTCTGTTTGCCTGCTACAAATTCCGGTGCCCGTTTGTTTTCTAGGGAAGTCCCTGTGGGAACTCGTATTGGAGCAGTTTGAAGAGCTCCTGGTGCGGATCCTCCTGCTGGCTGCCTGCGTCTCGTTTGTAAGTAATCAGTTGTCTTTTGAGTTTGTGGCCAGTCGCGATTCCATTTGAATGCAGTCATTACCTTCCGCAGTCATTACCTTCCACAGTCAGTTGTGGTGCGATGCTACATTCTCCTCTCGCTTGCCGCCTATTTCCACTTCACAAACCATCCTTTGTTGGTCCCAACATGAGGTTGGGTTTGCTCCAACCCAACACCTCAATGGTGGCTGCTGGGCCTGGGGCTGTCGCTCTGTTTTCCAGCTCCCTGCCTGACATCTCATCATTCAGCTGTAATTTCTTTCTTAAAAGTGTTGGAAAAGCTAGTCAGATTCCGTACTCTGTCAGGCCTTTCCACATTTCACGTTCACTACCTACACATGCCTCTCTATATCTCAGTTTCTCTATTAGCACATGATGTGGAGGTGCTGGCGTTGCGATGGGCCCGGTAAGAAGTCTCTCAACACCAGGTTAAAGTCCAACAGATTTATTTGATAGTAAACTCACAAGCTTTTGACCCTCTGGTCTTCATCAGGTGAATGAGGTGTTCTGGTCTCAAGCAGCACAAAATATTTGCAGATTGCTGATTAGAATGCGAATCTTTACACCTAACCTGCTATTCAAGTCTTAAAGAGGCTAACAATGTGAGTGGAAGGAGCACTGAGCACAGTTAGAGAGATGTGTATTGTCTCCAGACAGGACAGTAAGTGAGGTTTTTTACTAACCCGGGCAAGTCATGGAGGTTACAGATAGTGTGACATGAACCCAAGATCCCTGTTGAGACCCATCCTCGTGTGTGGAACTTGGCTATCTCTGCTCAGCAACTCTGTTCTGTTGTAAAGATTCACAATCTAATCAGTAATCTGCAAACACTCTGTTTCATCACCTGACGAAGAGCAGAGCCTCGAAAGCTTGTGTGAGTTTATTATCAAATAAATTGGTTGGACTTGAACCTGGTGTTGTCAGACTGTCTATTTAAACAGACCTCTCTGTATATGTGTTACTCTATTTACACAGGCCTCTCTACATCTAAGGTTTTCCACCAGCACAAGCCCCTCTATTCCTTTCAGAATCTTGACCTGAATTTCCTTTAGAACCCAATCTAAGGGTGAGCACAGTTTCCCAATCATCATAGAATCCCTACATTGCAGAAGGAGCCATTCAGCCCATCGAGTCTGCACCGACAACAATCCCACCTATCCTTATTCAGATACCCTCTAACTTATCACATACTGAGGCACTAAAGGCCAGTCCACCTAACCTTCACGTAGTCAGACTGTGGGAGGAAAGCGGAGCACACAGAGCAAACACCTGCAGACTCCACACTGGTGTAGTGACTCAAACTGAGAATCGAACACAGATCCCTGGCGCTGTGAGGCAGCAGTGCTAACCACTGTGCCACCGCAGGGATGGGCCTGGATTCTCCAGGATGCTGCAAACTTGGGAGAAAAATAATCTGGATCCTTTTAAAAAAAAAAAAATATTGTTTTGTTGTCATTTCTTTGAACATTTCCCTTCAGCAGATATAAAAATATTCAAAATGAGGGTACAAGCTGATGGTCAAGCATCATGCAATTGGGTAATGCTTTCCAATTAGTGTAGGAAGGCAGTACATCACAATGATGGATGTGTCAGTCAATTAATGGCTGGGAACTGGTTGTATCAACCTCCAGGAGTATAGTTAATTACAGTTGGCAAATCTAAATCCTAGGTTGCAGCGCCTGGAGTATATTGCTTGAAAGTGTGGAGGAAGCAGAGTCAACTGGCACTCTCTCTAAAGGGAATGGGATTAACTTGACTGGATGGAATTCACAATCATTTCCCTTAACTTCAGATTCCTTTGAGGAAACTCTTAGCCCCCCCACCCCCACACATCACAGTGTGGATAACGACCTGTTTGTGTTCACCCCACCGCCCCCACATAGCCAGTTGTCACCACATTTACCCAACGTGCTGCTGTGTCTCATCAGCAGATATCTGTAAGTATTTTGAGACCATGAGACTATAATTGTGTGAATGCAGTAGATGGAATTGTATATATGAAGGATCTGTCAATCCAGTGGCTGGTTGCTGTAGGGAGTGCTGCATTAGAACCATTGAAAATTATAGCTCAAACAGGCCTTTTGGCCCTTCTTGTCTGTGCCGAACCATTTTTTTGCCCAGTCCCACTGACCTGCACTTGGACCACATCCCTCCACACCCCTCTCATCCATGAACCCGTCCAAGTTTTTCTTAAATGTTAAAAGTGACCCCACATTTATCCGGCAGCTCATTCCACACTTCCACCACTCTCTGCGTGAATAATCCCCCCCCCCTAATATTTCCTTTAATCTCTTCTTTCACCCTTAACCCATGTCCTCTGGTTTTTTTCTCACTAGCCACAGTGGAAAAAGCCTGCTTGCATTCACTCTATCTACACCCACCAAAATCTTACACACCTCATTCTTCTGCGCTCCAGGGAATGGTGGGGGTGGGATAGAAACATCAAATGGGAAGGTCCTTTTAATTGCCTGTGTTGAGTCACAGAGCAAGCTGAGGCCCAGTCTACCTGACCAGGTGAATTAAAATAGAACACACCCTGCATTGCTTGAAGTTTTCCTGGTGTCTTGGCCAACATTCCTCCCTCATGCGAAAGAACAGTAATCTGATGGTTCATTTGTTATTTGCATGGGAGCTTGGCATGTGTAAATCAGATACCTACAAAACCGCATTGACATTTCAAAAACCAATCCTTTGAGCGGTTTTAAGATATTGCAAGATTGTGAGCAGCTGCTACATAAACCTCCTGCTGTCTTTGTTATCCTGGAAGATCCACAACAGTAAATCAGTAATCAAGTAAAAGTCATTGATCACTGGCACAATGGGTTGGCGCCGCTACCTCTCAGCGGCAGGGACCCGGGTTCAATTCCCGGCTCAGGTCACGTCGGTGTGGAGCCTGCACGTCCTCCCCGTGTCTGCGTGGGTTTCCTCCCACAGTCCGAAAGATGAGCTGGTTAAATGCATCAGCCGTGCTAAATTCACTGTACCCGAACAGGTGCTGGAATGTGGGATTTTCACAGTAACTTCATTGCAGTTTCAATGTAAACCAAAAAAAAAATGCTGGAAAACCTCAGCAGGTCTGGCAGCAAGGAGGGAAAACGTTTTGAGTCCAGATAACTTTTTGTCAAAACTCGCTGTAATGTAAGCTTTCTTGTGACACACAAAAAAAACCTTAAATATGACATATAGGCCAGATCCGAGAATGGTGTCTGTTTTATTATTCTTTGCGATGGGGGTGTCAACTGCCAATGACATTAAAGGCTGTTTCTCATTTCAGTCCAGTGATCTGGAAAACACAGGGAAAACACAAAAACCCCCAACAATTTTTCTGTTTACATCCAGCAGCAAGCGTGTCACACAACCGTTTCTTCTTTCTCATGAATCTCTGGAAAGAATTCTTATAACCCCCAGACGAGCCCTTTCTATCATCTTGTCGTCCTAATCAAGGCCAGCATTGGATTACAGTTGAACTAAGTAGTTTGTTAGACCGTTTCAGAGGGCAGTTTGTTGTGGGTTTTTGGACCAGACAGTGAATTTCCCACCTTTAGGGCATTTGTGAATTAAGTGGGTGTTTTTAAACTATGATCATTACCGAGATTTTCAATTCCAGATTTTATTCATTGAATTTAAGTTCTGCCGTGGTGGGATTTGGACGCACATCATCTCCTGGTCCAGTGACACCATCTTGTTACAAAAGCATTAATACGGAAGTTCAACTCCGAGTTAAACACAAAAGGACGTGATCCTGGAAAGGGCTCCCCTGGGGGTTATGAGAATTCTTTCCAGAGATTCATGAGAAAGAAGGGAACCGCTGTGTGACACACTTGTTGCTGGATGTAAACAGAAAAATTGTTGGGGGTTTTGTGCTTTCTCGGTCATTTCGCTGTGTTTTCCAGATCCCTGGACTGAAATGAGAAACAGCCTTTAATGTCATTGTGAAGTGTGTTTATTATTTTGGACGGAACAGCAACGTAAAGCTCGGCTCTGAACTTTCAGACTAAGTGAATCTGTTAGATGGTCTGAGGAGAGAGCAGAGCAAGCATTTCAGCCGATTCGAAAGAGCCTCAAAGCGGGAGCCACTGAGCTCTCTGCGTGGCGGACGGGGGTCCTGTTTGAGAGTAGTAGGCCTCAGCTCACTGACCTCCAGCTCTGAGTTGTAGTGGAGTGACTGGGGGAGACTTGCTGGTTGTCCTGTCAAAAACCCAGTTCCACTTCAGCCACCTTCGAACCTGGGTTTCTTGAGCTGGGGAATTGGTCATTTTGAAGGAGAAACAGGGTCAACCTGAATTCTGTTGGGATGCAGAGAGTGGATCAGAAGATGTGTTTACCTAGTGCAGGTCAGAGGT
Source organism: Sphyrna mokarran (assembly GCA_024679065.1). NCBI lineage: Eukaryota > Metazoa > Chordata > Chondrichthyes > Carcharhiniformes > Carcharhinidae > Sphyrna > Sphyrna mokarran. The sequence goes on from JAGIQG010000022.1 coordinate 44,624,520, forward strand.
GGTTGGCTCACTGTCCTCACCTGCAACCTGAGCGAGTGTGCACACCCTCTCTTTCCTTCCCTTCCCATAAAATTTTGATAGCAAATTTAAAACATCTGCACCAAATCTTTTTGTTTCTTGATGTCCCAAATTCAATTGCTGATGAATTAAGTATTTAACATGGGGGCACAGTGGTTCGCACTGCTGCCTCACAGCACTGGGGAGCTGTGTTCGATTCCCGGTGTGGGTCCATGTGGAGTTCGCACGTTCTCCCCGTGTCTGCGTGGGTTTCCTCCGGGTGCTCCGATTTGCTGCCACGCTCCAAAAATGTGCGGGTTAGATAGATTTTTCCATACTAAAATTGCCCCTTAGTGTCAGGGAGACTATGGGAGGAAAGCAGGAGAGTAAATACATGGGGTTACGGGGATAGGGCCTGTGTGGGATTGTGGTCAGTGCAGATTCGATGGGCCCTTTCTGCTCTGCAGGATTCTATAATTCTTTAAATTGATTAGGCGCTGTGCAGTAAGAGGTTAAAAGAAAAAAGTTGTTGGCTTGTAAACTGACCATTTTTCACCTCTCAACAGCTGCAGCCTCTGTTACCAAATGGCCTCTCTGCCTTTTGGCTCAGATCAAGTCCAGGATGGATGCAATCCCTCATCTTGTCAGCTTGGGCCTTGTTTATCTCCCTTATGGAAACTTTTGAATTCAATTCAACTGGTTTTTGGAGCAGGCACGGAATGGAGCTGGGGTTTGCCCAGTCCGTTCTGAGCGTTGAATCATACGGTGCGGAGGAGGCCCTTCAGCCCATTGATTCTGTGCTGACACATTGAAAACACCTGAACTCCACCGAATCCCATTTGAGAGCACTTGGCCCATAGCCCTGAATGCAATGATGTGCCAAGTACTCATCCAGGTACTTCTGGCTCTATCACCCTCCCAGGCAGTACATTCCAGACTGTCACTGCCCTCTGGGATCACCCCTCAGCCTTCTCTCTGCACCCTCTCCTGTACAATCACATCCTCCTTGTAATGTGGTGACCAGAACTGCACACAGTTCTGCACGCTAGCTGTAGTCTCACCAAGGTTGTATACAACTCCAACATGACTTCCCTACTTTTGTAATCCATTCCTCCATTCACCACCCTACTAACTCTTCCACCTTCAGAAATCAATTGTCCAACATGCCAAGGCCCACTTCTTCCACAGAACGTCCCGCTGTCCTCCCATTCATTGAACACTTCCTTGTCAAATGACTCTTTCCAAAGTATATCACCACATTTCTTTTTTCAGACTTAAATTCCATCTGCCACTTACCTGCCTTCTGACCATCCCATCTATACCTTCTTGTAGCCTCGTGGTTAACCACTCAGCCAATCTTTGTGTCATCCACAAACTTACTAATCCTATCCCCATATAGTCATCAATCCCATTTACATAATGACAAACAACTGGAGACCGAATACAAATCCTGGGTGGAATGTCAATGGACACTGGCTTCCAATCACTAAAGCAGCCTGGTTTTAATAATGGAGTTTAAAAAAAAATCCATTCTTGGCCTCCCCAGCCTTGTAACGAGCCAACGTATCTGCTCTCATCTAGTTCTTGCCTATCCCTTGTTTCCTTTGCTGGAATTCCCTCTCTAATGCTTTCTACCAATTAAGGTGTTCCTTTGAATGGCTAATCTTTTAGTTACCTGTGCCATCTCCAAGATCTGTGGGTTAAATGGATTGGCCACTGGCCATGCTAGATTGCCCCTTAGATGTGTAGGGTGGGGAGGGGAGGTTCTCCTGCCCACAAAGTAGTGGATTTTAAAATTCCATTTCTGAACTTGGGCAAGCAAAACATTATCCGCAAGAGCTAAGAATTGCTGCACTGTGCCAAGCTCCGCACACATGAGGACGGTCTTAACAGGGATCTTGGCTTCATGACACACTATCTGTAACCCCCGTAACTTGCCTGGGTTAACAAAAAACCTCACTTACTGTGCTGTCTGGAGAAAATACACAATTCTCTAACAATGCTCAGGATCCCCTTCACACACATTGTTAGCCACTTTAACACTTGAATAGCAGGTTAGATGTAAGGATTTGCATTCTAATCAGCAATCTCTGACTGTCTGTGCTGATGTGTGCTATTGCAGACCAGAACACTGCATTTGCCTGAGGAAGACACGGGAGTGTTGAAAGCTCGCGTTTTTACTATCAAATAAATCGGTTGGATTAATAATTGGTGTTGCTAAATTCTTACTGAGTTCTTACCACCCCAATCCAACGCCGGCATCTTTACATCATGTACCAAATTCACAGAGCAACAGTAAATCCATCAAAGTAGCATCCAATCTTCTGCTCCCCTCAGTTGCCATTTCAGTGCTAAATGTTGCATTTTGAAGTTGAGAATTCCGTTGCATTACTGCTTTGTAGAATTAACAAAATGCTGGGATTCAAACTGGGAATTCCTTTTGTAAGGTGGAGGAAACAAAAAAGGCATTTCTGACTTGTACGTTTTTTTTCTCTCCGAGGCGATTTATCAGACTGAGAACAGTCAGCTTCTTCAATCTCTCCCGTAAGCTGTAAATGATCATTCTTGAGGTTTTTTTTTTCACCAAAGTTACAAGATAAATGAGAAACAAGTTGAAGGTGGTGGTTGAAGTGGAATCAAACAACCCTGAAGTTTGGGGAAGAGTCACAGGGACTCGAAACATTAACTCCTGATCCTTGCTCCACAGATGTTATAAAAGTCTCACAACATCAGGGTGAAGTCCAACGGGTTTATCTGGCTTTCAGAGAGCTGCTGCTTTGTCAGGTAGGGAGCACTCAGCTGAGTAAGGCGCAGTGCTCCGAAAGCTCGTGATTCCAAATAAACCTGTTGGACTTTAAGCTGATGTTGTGAGACTTCTTACTGTGCCCACCCCAGTCCAACACCAGTCTCTCCACACCATGGCTTCCACAGACCTACTGAGCTTTTCCATCATTTTTTTTGGAACTCCCCTAATGGACACAGCTTTAAATTAAGGGGTGATAGTTATAGGACGGATATCAGAGGTAGGTTCTTTACCCAAAGGGTGGTTCGGGAGTGGAATGCCCTGCCTGCAGCAGTTGTAGATGCGCCAAGTTTGGTGGCGTTTAAGAGGTTAGTTGATAAGTATATGGAAGAGAAGGGAATGGTTTAGTTTGGAGGGGCATTGCTTTTTATATTGGTTGGCACAACATCGAAGGCTGAAGGGCCTGTTCTGTGCTGTAATGTTCTATGTTCTAATGCTAACTATTCCATTTAACTTGAGTTCTCTTTGTTAACATCCCATCAGTTGTAGTGCTGTCCTGTGATGTGAAGGGTCATGGATATGTATGCCTTTTCAGTGCCACAGAATTTTAACGTTCAGTCAGGAAGCACAGGCCTCGCTGCTTTTCAGAGCTTTGATTTTTATTAACAGTTATTTGCTTCCTGCCCTGGTACCCGTCTACAACACAGCTTGAAATTCACTGGTTCCCATGGAGACCGATCAGCAACTTTGTGTGACACATCCCCTCTACCTTTTTTTGCTCCAGATACATCACCTTTTGTTCAAATTCTAAAATCTCATCTGCCAGAGTCTGAAAATTTAATGTTGCAATAAAAACATTTGAAACTGTTCTCTCTTTCAATTAGGTTTTAAGACACAGAAGAATAATTATCTTTGACCCTGTTCCAAAGAGCTATTATTTAGCAGCAGAACAGTCAATCCTCATTCACCCAGTTTCAATAATGCTTTGACTTCAAAGTCAGACTCTGCAGTGTGAGGGCTGTTTGATTGCGTGTAACATTCCTATGCTGCAATGGAAGGTGTAGGAGAACCTTGGGTGGGCTGCAGAAGATCGGGGGAGGTTCTGCTCGGCTAATTTAAATTCCTGAATGGCGTGGCATTGAGGCAAATTGGTAGGGCTCAGAAATTGGGTAGTCTGTATTGGTTACCAAACAAAACAATGGCACTGACTTTTATTAGTACAGTGTCTTGCAGTTTTGTATAGATGTATTAATTTTTAGTGCTACCTGAGTGAATCATACAGAGGAGACTTCTTTGGATTTGACTTATTGTCACATGAATTAGCACGCAGTGAAAAGCACTGTTTCTTGCGCGCTATGCAGACAAAGCATACCGTTCATACAGAAGGATAGGAGAGAATGCAGAATGTTGAGTTACGGTCATAGCTAGGGTGCAGAGAGAGATCAATTTAGTGCGAGGTGTGTCCAATCAAAAGTCTGACCGCAGCAGAGAGAAAGCTGTGCTTGAGTCAGTTGGTACGTGACCTCAGACTTTTGGATCTTTTGCCCAACGGAAGAAGAGAGAACGTCCAGAGTGCGTGAGGTCCTTAATTATGCTGGCTGCTTTGCCAAGGAAGACAATGAATGGATGGGAGGCTGGTTTGCGCGATGGATTGGGCTTCATTCATCCTTTATAGTTTCTTGTAGGCTTGGGCAGGGCAGGAGCCATGCCAAGCTGTTGGAAGAATGCTTTCTACAGTGCGTCTGTAAAAGTTAGAGAGAGCTGTAACTGACATGCCAAATTTCCTTGTGTGCAACAGAGATCGCTAACTTTTATGTAGCTGGTTATTGTTTTTGCTCAGATACTGCAGAGTGAGGTTTGCCTGAAGGTGACGTTTGTATGATTTGCCCAAGAACCTTTTACTAAAAATGACACATTATCTCTCAAAGTTGGCGGAGGATGCACTGCTATCCTACCTCAGCTTGTACCTATCCCCTGACTTAGCCCTACCCAACCTGGCCTTGTTTCCACTCACTTCACCTCGCCCCGTCCTTTAGGGAAGGAAATCTGCCATCCTCACCTGGCCTGGCCTACAAGTTCCAGAGCCACAGCAACGTGACTGGCTCTCAACTGCCTACCAAGGGCAACTAGGGATGGGCAATAAATAGCCAATGGCTCCCATATCCTGTGAATGAAGTTTTAAAAAAAAATTGTCCCATCTTGTTCCACTCCATCCTGTCCTACTTTGCCTGACTGCAGCTTACCTCGCTCTGTCTCATGTGGGTATGTAACCTCACCCCCATCTCAGTGCACCAGCTCTGTAATGATTAATAAATCCAGTTGGGGGGAAGGGTCATCCTCACGAGGCTTTTTATGCGGAATTACACAAGAATCTACGGCACAGAGGCCATTCAGCCCATCGGCCGTGCACCGAAGTCCACACCCTGTACCAAGCTCCCACTCCAATGATATTTCCCATCTCGACTTCATCTCCCAATCTCTCTCTCTCTCTCCCTCTCTCTTCTTCAAACCTCTCTTTAAATACATCAATACCATTTGCTTCAGTCACACTGCCTGATACTGAAAACCACACTCCTTCTGAAATGAAATTCCTCTTGAATTCTTTACTTGACTATTTTGTATTGATGTCCGCCTTGTTTTGAACTGACAAGAGGAAACATTTTTTCCATGCCCCCCCCGCCCCCCCGGCCACCAAAACACACTCCTTCCTCATCAGGCAGCAGCTAGTTATACCTCCTCTCTCCCTCCGTGTTCTCCGTCTTCCGAGTTGTTCTGCTCCTCAAAACGCTGCCATTTAAAAACAAGCTCTCCTTCCAAGAGTTTGATGCAGAATTGAAACCTTGCCCTTGTGCCTATCCAGCTGGAATGGAAACAAAGTGCTGCAAACACTCAGCAGTTCAGGCAGCAACCAGAGAGTGAGGGAAAGCATTAACCTTCTGATTGCCTTGCTCCGATTTCACACCACTGAACGTTCCCAGCTGTTTCTCCAACCCTCCCCAACACCTGCCTTTCTCATAATCATATTCTGTCGCAGAACGCCTACAGGAGACAATTCAGTCCATCAAGTGTGCATAACTCAGCATCCCTATCTTGTAACCCCTCATATTTACCCTGGTAATCCTTCTAACCTACACATCTTGAGGCGCTAAGGGGCAATTGAACATAGAACATTACAGCGCAGAACAGGCCCTCCGGCCTTTGATGTTGCGCCGACCGATTATGAAAAAAGCAATGACCCTCCAAACTAAACCATTCCCTTCTCTTTCATAAACTTATCAACTAACCTCTTAAACACCACCAAACTTGGCGCATCTACAACTGCCGCAGGCAGGGCATTCCACTCCCCAACCACCCTTTGGGTAAAGAACCTACCTCTGATATCCGTCCTATAACTATCACCCCTTAATTTAAAGCTGTGTCCCCTCGTGCTAGCTTTCTCCATCCTAGGAAAAAGGCTATCACTGTCCACCCTATCTAAACCTCTAATCATCTTATATGTTTCAATAAGGTCCCCTCTTAGCCGCCTCCTTTCTAACGAAAACAACCTCAAATCCCTCAGCCTCTCTTCATAAGACCTTCCCTCCATACCAGGCAACATCCTGGTAAACCTCCTCTGTACCCTCTCCAATGCCTCCACATCTTTCTTATAATGTGGGGACCAGAACTGCACACAATACTCCAAGTGCGGCCGCACTAGAGTTTTGTACAGTTGCAACATGACGTTGCGGCTCCGAAATTCAATCCCCCTACCAATAAAAGCTAAGACTCCGTATGCCTTCTTAACAACCTTATCGACTTGACTGCCTACTTTCAGGGATCTATGCACAAATACACCAAGATCCCTCTGTTCATCAACACTATTAAGAGCCCTACCATTAGCCCTATACTCTACACGTTTATTATTCCTGCCAAAGTGCATTACCTCACACTTTTCCACATTAAACACCATTTGCCACCTCTCAGCCCAGCTCTGCAACTTGGTCAGTTCCCCGCCTAACTTGCATATCTGTGGAGTGTGGGGGGAAACCAGAGCACCCAGAGGAAACCCACGCAAAGAATGTGCAGACTCCACACAGACAGTGACCCAAGGCTGGGATTGAACCCAGAGTCCCTGGCATTGTGGGGCAGCTGTGCTAACCCACTGTGACACCCAGCCCTACAGTGGAGACCAGTGCCAGTATTTGGCAGTGATTGGGAGTTGGGGGAAGATCTGGGGTGAAGGATGTGCCTGGTTTGAGTGGGCAAAACTGTAACGAGGGATTTCATTGCGGGAGAAATGAGAGGTCATCCCACTTCAATCCAAGAAAGAAAATTGGAATATTTTACAAATGCGGAGAGATTGATAGCTGGGAGAATCATGGGGATTTGAATATCAGTGCAAACTAGTGCACATACAAAACCAGTGAAGGCTGACTAACGTCCTAAAGAGATTGGAATACAGATAAGATGAAATATTTTATGGGGAGGTTGAGTTGACCGCATGTCACTGGACTGGTAATGCTGTGGGGACACAGGCTCAAAGTCTATTAGAGCTGGTGATATTTAAAATCTGTCAATAAATCTGGCTTCAGTGATGCCAACCGTGAGACTCTCATCAGTGGTTGTAAAAACCCGTCTGGTTCACTGATGTCCTTTTAGGGGAGGAAATCTACCCAGCCTGTGACTCCTGACGCACGGCAACGTGCTTGACACTTAACTGCCCTCTGAAATGGCCTCGCAAGCCACTCTGTTCAAGGGTAATTAGGGATGGACAACAATGCTGGCCCAGCCAGTGATGTCCCACGTCCCATTCAAGAACTAAAATAAAAGATGCGAATTCAGTTGTATAGAATCCCAGCCAGACTCCAGCTATTGAGCATCACACTTTGAGCAGGATATGCTCATGTTAGAGAGGTGCAGTGCAGATTCACCCGAGTAATTCTGGGGCTCAAGGGTTAGATTGTGAGGAGAGGTTTTGCCGATTTGAAGCTAAATGCGGAGCACTGATCCCCCTACGGCATGGGGTTTGACTCATTTGTGATTTGATTATCAGACTGTTTGGAAGGAGGAGGAGAGAATATCACACTGTGCCTTCAGCTCAGCTGCCTGATTCTGTTGAGCTAGCTTAATGGGATGAATCTCTGGTAGTCGGAGGGTTGTGTGTGGAATGAGCCTTGCCAGATCCTGATGGGCAGAGTAAATAATCCAGATATTCCAACACTGCTGCCTCATAGCGCCAGGGAACCAGGCTCAGTTCTGGTCTCGTTTCACTGTCTGTGTGGAGTCTGCACATTCTCCCCGTGTCTGCTTGGGTTTCCTTTGGGTGCCCTGTTTTCCCTCCCACAGTCCAAAAATGTGCGGGTTCGGTTGATTGGCCATGCTGACTTGTCCCTTGATGTGGGGGGATTAGCAGGGTGAATGCGTGGGGTTATGGGAATAGGTGGGATTGTGGTCGGTGCAAACTTGACGGGCCGAATGGCCGCCTCCTGCACTGTAGGGATTCGATGAACACTGTCACGTTGAGAGTTCTCTCACCTTTTCAATCAGAATATCGTGACTTTGCATCCCGTGATTGCAGCAAATCCAATCCAGCGCTCCAGTTCAGCATTGAATGAGTGCTGGGCAGCTGGACTTCTTTTGGATGGAATGTCTAACCCAGACCCTGTCTGTCTTTCCAAGTTGACCTATGCAATTCCACGGCACGATTTGAAGAATCTCTCTCTGCTGTCCTGGCCAATATTTAATCCTAAACCAACATTGCCGAATTGCCTGGTTATCATTACATTTCGGTTTGTGGGAGATTGTTGTGCTTCCTGTGACTACACAAGTTCTTAATTGTTTGTAAAGTTCTTAGACATCCTGGGACAATGAAAGGTGCTATATAAATGCAAGTCTTTCAGTAGAGTTGAGGTGATGGTGACGTCACCAATGTCGATATGAGTTTGGGGCTAAGGAGTATTGCTGGGGCTCTCCTGGTTAGCTGATTAGGTAGTTTCCTGGCAGGATTTGATGACATTTCCTGATCTCTATGAAGAAAAAAATGTCTTATTAGCAATTTGCTTTGTGGAAGATCTTCAGTGGCAAATGGAGAAACACTCTCACACCTGTATATAGTTTAGTTTGACCTTCAGCATCAGGAAGATAAGAGCCATTGTCCAGAATGTTGCCATAGTGTCATGTATCAGTATCGACCATGTGACACTGGCAATTGTTGACAGCTTCACATATCTCAACCCTACAATCACCAGCAATCTGTCACTGTGCTGAAATCAACACATACATCGCTACACTGTTATGTCCAAGCTGAGTAAGAGAACGTGAAACAACGGTCATCTGACTGAGAACACCAAACTACCAGCCTACCAGGACTGATTCCTCGATGCAATTCTCAACAGGGGTGAGACTGTATTAGGCAGGAGAAAAGTCAAATATTTTCCAACATTGCTGCCTCAGACATCCTTGGTATCTATTAGCAGGACAAGCTAATGACAGCTGCGATGAATCAGATGGCCGTATACCCAACGATTGTCAGTGTGCTGAAGTGGCTCCTGGATCACAAATACTTGAGTATCCACAATAAGAAAATCCACGAGCAAGATGTGAAGACAGTGGATATTGACCGCGACAGCAGTCATCTCTGAGGGCCTGACTGGGGCGGAGGGGCTTTGGAAGAGGGTGAACAGAAAACAAAAAGCTCAACTGGCCCCAGAAGAGGGTCCCAGAGAAAGCAGAGGCTGGTGAAAGATGAACCCTCTCAGCCCGCTGCTTTTCCCATGCAGCAGAGACTGCCGTGCCAGAGTGGGGCCTCTGAGCTGCACGGGACGATATTGCCCACCATGGCTCAAGCCGTTTCACAAGCTGGAATGCTCCCCGTTGTAAACTGAGACACAAACTGGGAAAGCAAAGTTCTGCATTCCCCTGCAGTGACGTCACTAAACTCGACAACCACATCCAACCCGAAAAAAACTTTGAGTTGCAAATTTCAAGAGCCAATGGGACGAGGTCTCTTTGCTCAGTCATTATCTAATACCTCTTCTCTTACTAACTTTAACCAGCTACTTGCATCTTGAGGTCGGGCAATGATAACTGCATGTTGCCCAGAGCACGTTTCCTGCTCTGGGGGTCACAGCTAGGCCTCTCAGGATTCAGTCAAGCTATTTGAGTACAGCAAATTTACCATCTGTTCAGCTTAGCCTTTTAGAACATAGAACATAGAACATTACAGTACAGAACAGGCCCTTCGGCCTTCGATGTTGTGCCGACCAAAATAAAAAGCAATGCCCCTCCAAACTAAACCATTCCCTTCTCTTCCATATCAGCTCTTTTACTATCAGCTGCAACTGTCCTGTCCCTGTGTCTCTGTTTACAAAGAACAACACAGCACGGGAAACAGGCCCAACAAGCCCACGCTGCCATTTTAACATTGAGTGCCCTCTACCTATGACCTTTGTCTACACCTATTGGGGAAGATTGAGGGAAGACTAATTTTGGGACAATTTGTTAACACCAATCAGCCTAAGAGCACGTTTTTGGGATGCAGGAGGAAACCGGAGCACCCAGAGAAAGCACGGGGAGAATGTGCAAACTCCCGCAGACGCCGGCCCAAATCTGCACAGCAAACGGTGATAGTCACTGTGCTATCGTGTTGCCTGTCAGTTGGTCCAGTTTAAGCGTATACTAACGACATGAAGCACTAGGCAACTCTCGAAGCAACATCCAAGAGCAGCCCTCGCATGACCCACCGCATGTATGCCCCTTATTGGCCAACAAGGCGGACCAAATCACCTGCGAAGTAAAAGAAATCAATAGACATGCAAAAACGTTTACAGAATCCCTAGAAGCACAGAAATAGAGCAAGTTAGCCATGAAATATGATTCCCAAGGACATCCCAAGGCTCGTAATCTTTATTTAGAAAAGTCTCCCTGTATCCCTCCATCTCAAGTCTGCTTATGTGCCTCTCTAAGTAAGCCTTAAACAACTCCAGTGAGCCTGCCTCCACCACCTTACTTGGCAGTGCATTCCAGGCCCCCACCACCCTCTGTGTGGAAAAACCTCCCTCTAACATCCAAGCTAGACCTCGCTCCCCCTCAGCCTAAACCTGTGGCCCTTCGTAATTATCGTATCCAACCTAGGAAAAAGCTCATCACTGTTCGCTTTATCTCTACTCTTCATAATCTTATACTCCTCTATTAGATCTCCCCTCGTTCTCCGCCTTTCTAAGGAGAACAGCCCCAATTTGCCCAATCTCTCCTCGTAGCTCAGCCCTTCCATATTAGGCAACGTTTAAACTCGGGTTGGTGAGTGCCGTAGGATAATCATGTGCGTATAAATTGAGCTCGATGCATTCTATGCCTGTTTTGAGCAAGAGGTCAGCATGTCCCTCACCCTGGAAGCCCTGGATGAACCTGTATCTGGGGTCACCGTTGAAGATGTCAAGAGTAGCTTTCTTGAAGGTCAACCCCAAGAAAGCAACTGGCTCAGAGGGGGTGCTCAGATGAGCGCTCAGATCCTGCTGGAGGGTATTCACAGACAACCCCTGTTTACAACAATCTGAGGTTCCTATCTGCTTCAAGAAGACAACCATCTTAAGACAGCCAACTTAAGAAAAGCCAAGCAGCGTGCCTCAAAGACTATTGTCCGGTGGCTCTGATATCCATCGTTTGTAAAATGCTTTGAAATGTTAGTCATGGCACGAATCAATTTCAGCCTCACAGACTATCTGGATCCACTACAGTCGCAACAGGTCCACAGCAGATGCCATCTCCCTGGCCCTGCACTCAACCCTGGAATGCCTAGATAACAAAGATACTTATGTCAGACTCCTGTTTATTGACCATAGCACAGCCTTTAAAACTATTATTCGCGCGAAACTCATCTCTAAACTCTGTGGTCTTGGCTCCTCCCTTTACTACTGGACTGCCTAATTCACCGACCACAATAGTAAGGATCAACAACAACCTCCCATGATCATCCTCAGCATCGGTGCTCCACGAGGCTCAGCACTCCCTCCCCCCCACTATACTCCTCCTACACCAATGATTTTCTTTTGACTGTGTGGCCAAATTCCCTTCCAGTTCGATTTTCAAATTTGCTGACGACGCCACCGTGGTGGATCGAATCTCAAACAATAATGAGACAGGAATGACAGAGAAACTGGTGCGGCAACAATAGCCTCTCCCTCAATGTCAATAAACTGAAGGAGATGATTATCAGCTTCAGGAAGCGTAAAGGAGAACATGCCCCTGCCTACGTCAATGGGGACAAAGTAGAAAGGAGCAAGAGCTTCAACTTTTTAGGTGTGCAGATCATGAACAGCCCATCCTGGTTCCCCCACAATCCTATGTCAACACTATAGTTACAAAAGCCCACCAACACCTCTGCTTTCTCAGAAGACTAAGGAAATTTGGCTTGTCAGTTACGACTCTCTCCAACTTTTACAGATGCACCATAGAAAGCATTCTTTCTGGTTGTATCACAGTTTGGTATGGCTCCTGCTTTGCCCAAGACCGCAAGAAATAAGAAAAAGTTGTGAATGTAGCCCAATCCATTACACAAACCAGTCTTCCATCATTGACTCTGTCTACACTTCCTGCTGTCTCGGCAAAACAGCCAGCATATTAAAGGACCCCACACAACCTGGACATTCTGTATGGAAAAAGTACAAAAGTCTGAGGTCATGTACCAACCGACTCGAGAACAGTTTCTTCCCTGCTCCTGTCAGACTTTTGAATGGACCTACCTTGCATTAAGTTGATCTGTAATATTATGACTGTGACACTACATTCTGCACTCTCTCGAGTCCTTCTCTGGACGTATGCTTTGTCTGTATAGCACCAAGAAACAACACTTTTCACTGCATACTAATACATGTGACAATAATACATCAATTCAAAAATTAAATGAACAAAGGCTTCCTGTCTAAGCTTCTCCACACAGCATTATGTAGCAGGGTGATGGATGTTTCTGCTCCGTCGATCATCTCATTTCACAAAGCATGTAGAGCCACCTTGCCTCTTTTACAGCTCTTACTTCAAAGCTTTTGGGATTATAGATAAGGCAATCTTATTATTAATCTGGATCTTCCAACAATTTCTGCCTGTGTGGCGTTTGCACATTCTCCTCGTGTCTGAGTGGGTTTCCTCCGAGTGCTCAGGTTAACTCTCACACTCCAAAGATGCGCGGGTTAGGGGATTGGCCATGCTAAATTGATCCTCTGGTCAGGAGATTAGCAGAGTAAATATGAGTGTTGCGGGAATAGGGCCTGGATTGGATTGTGATCGGTATAAATTCCATGGCCTGAATTTTAGGGATTTTATGGATTCTAATCTGTGCACGAAACTGACAGGGCCAAACATCATTATAGCTAATTTATCCGTATCTTCCTTTTTGCTCAGATGTACAGTTGTATTTTGCATGCTGTTTTTCTGCATTTTCTCAGCTAATCTCCCCATTACGTGTGTGCAAATGTTGGCTTGCATCAAAGTTTGGCTGTATGGGCACTGACTGATATTGGGGTATGAAGTGGGGGCCGCTGATGTCCTCTCCACAGGTACTGCTTGCTTTCCCATCACACCTGCAATGGGTGAACCCACCTGTCTATCTTATCTCTTTGGTTAGTTTTTTTTTGTCTGGCTATTTGTTGTTCTTGATGCCGATCCTGTGCAGTTCATTCTGTTGGCTGTTCCCTCTACTTCTCCAGTTCCTGTTCAGTGGTGGGTAAAGTTTTGGCATCCATAATCCAGGAAAAGACATTAACAGGAGGGGTTTGAATGAATTAAGGAGAGACAGTGTGATTTGTAAAAAGCAGATTGTGCTTGACTAAGAGAATTGAATCTTTGATGGAGTGACAGACCTGGTTGTTGTCTTGATGGATTTTAAGGAAGTGGTTTAAAAAAGCGCGCCACGGTAGCACAGTGGTTAGCGCTGCTGATTCCCAGCTCCAGGGAACCTTGGTTCGATTCCCGGCTTGGGTCACTGTCTGTGTGGAGTTTGCACATTCTCCCCATGTCTGCGTGGGTTTCCTCCGGGTGATCAGGTTTCCTCCCACAGTCCAAAGATGTGCGGGTTAGGTTGATTGGCTGTGCTAAAATTGCCCCTTAGCGTCCTGGGATGCTAAGGATTAGCGGGTAAAATATGTAGGGATACGAGAGTAGGATCTGGGTGGGGATTGTGGTCAGTGCTGATTCGATGGGCTGAAGGATCTCTTTCTGCACTGTGGGGTTCTATGGTTGGCAAAGGGCCACATAAAAGGCTGGTTAACAAAATTAAGGTCTCTGGAGTAGGAGAGTTGCTTTAAACAGAAAAACGGCAAGTTAATGTCCGTGGTTATTTTTCAGATTGGAGGATGGTTGACAGTGCTGCTCAACAAAGTTCAGTCCTCACACCATTGCACTTTTTGCCCCAGGGAAATGGTTTGGATATAGGAATACAGAGCAGAGATTCATAATTTGCAGGTGTGATGGGAAAGCAAGCAGTACCTGTGGAGAGGACATCAGCGGCCCCCACTTCATACCCCAATATCAGTCAGTGCCCATACAGTCAAACTTTGATGCAAGCCAACATTTGCACACACGTAATGGGGAGATTAGCTGAGAAAATGCAGAAAAACAGCATGCAAAATACAACTGTATGTCTGAGCAAAAGGAAGATGCAGATAATTCCATGATGCTGTTCTTTCACCGGATGTGGGTGTAGCTGGCCAGCATTTATTACCCACCCTTAGTTGCCCTGGGGAAGGAGATCGTGAGCCACTTTGTTGAACCACTGCAGTTCACTGTGTGGTGTCGTCTTAGAGGGAGCTTGTAGACGGTGGTGTCCTTATTCTTCGAGATAGTAGTGGGTTTGGAAGGTGCTGTCAATAGAGCCTTGGTGTGTTTGTGTTGAATCTGCATGTTCTCTCTGTGCCTGCATGGGTTTCCTCTGGGTGCTCTGGTTTCTTCCCCACTCCAAAGATGTGCAGGTTGGGTGGATTGGCTATGCTAAACTGCCCCTTAGTGTCGGGGGGGGGGGAATCTAGCTAGTGTAAATGCATGGGGATAGGGCCTGGGTGGGATTGTGGTCGATGCAGATTCGATGGGCCGAATGACGACCTCCTGCACTGCAGTGATTCTGTGTCGGTGTTCCTGCAGTGCATCTTATAGATTGTACACCAAGGTGCTACTGTGTGGTGGATGGAGTGAATGCTTGTGGATGGGGTGCTAATCACATGGACTACTTTATCATGAGCTGCTTCTGTGTTGTTGGAACTGCACACTTGGGGGAAAAAAAACTCTTCTCATTAGTTGATAGTAGGGGACACAGATGCGGGATGCAGGGAGACTGAAGTGGAACTCTTTATGCATCATGCTAGTGACCTGGAACTGTCTGCCCTTGAAGGTGGTGGAAGATGAAATGATTAATGATTTCAAAGGAGGTTGGATCATAGAATTCTTATACTACAGAAGGAGGCCATTCAGCCAATCAAGCCAGCACTGATATCCCACTGAAGCCCTATCCCTCACATATTTATCCTACTAATCACCCAGAAAATAAGGTCAATTTACCTTGGCCAAACCAACCAACCTGCATATCTTTGGAGTATGGGAGGAAAACCCATGCGGGGAGAATGTGCAAATTCCACACAGACAGTGACCAAAGCCGGGAATTGAACCCAGGCCCTGTTGTGAGGTAGCAGTGCTAACCACTGTGCTACCATGCTTGGGCAAGGAATGAAGCAGCGGAGTTGGGACTGTTCTATGGGAGAGCCAGCATGAAGTCAGTGGGCCCAATGGCCTCCTCCTGAGGAACAGCAATTGGCTCTATGACTCTGGGAGGAATTTGATGCCCTCCCAGAGGAGGGCAGTTGACTGGTCAGAGAGATTGTTGTCCCTTCCCACCTCTGTTCTGATTAAATCCAAGATGGCTGACTCATGGCCCTTAAATGGGCCATTAATAAGTTAAGTGCCTTATCCCTCTGACTTGGTGTCAACCCAGCAATGGGTGAAGCAGTCACCACGCGGGAAACCAAAAGAGAAATTGTCAGGTTTGTTCCGGGGTCTGCCCCTTCTCCTAACTGAGGGGATGGCTGTGTGTGCGTGTGTGTGTGAGGGGAAGGGGGGTGCAGGGAAGATGGCTGTGGAGGGGTGATGACCACCCTCCTGCTGCCAATGGCCTGGGACCATCAGTGATAGAACCGTAGTATACCTACTGTTCAGAAAGAGGCCATTCAGCCCATCTAGTCTGCACAATCCAGCCCAGGTCCTATCCTCTTAATCCCCACATGTACAATCTCCACTGTGGGACTGATTCCCCCTTAACCCCCACACGCATAAGCACCATTGTGGGACTGACACCCCCTTAACCCCCACGTGCTCAAGCACCATTGTGGGACTGACCCCCTCCTTGAACCCCCCCCCACCATGCACAAGCATCATTGTGGGACTGATACCTCTTAGACCCCATGATAATGCTTATGCATGTGGGGACTATCTCCCTTCACCCCACCTACCCCCTCCCCACTCACCAGCCGCGGGACTTGATTTCCCTTCATCCCACCCCCAACTTCTCATCGGTGGTATTCTTGCCCCTCACATGGGAGGGGACATGGGACATGGGAGGGTCTTGGGAAACTTTGAATGGAGCTGAAAACTGGTCTCCAGGTAAACCTCGGGGAGCTTGTGTCACCCTTCTTGTAAAATCTTACCTGCCACTGGTGCACCAAGCTTGTATCAATGGGCAATCCCTGGGAATTATGTAACCTGACCCTGCAGGAAGAAGAGGGGATGTTGGGGTACTTGTAAAGAGAGCTGGATGTTTTAAACCAGAACATCCACATTGAATCACTCACCTGGTTAGGAGATAGCTCTCAAATGCCTGAAATAAAATCTCTTGAGCCGGGACAGGATCCCCTTTGGATCAGGATTTGTTAACCAAATTAGTTCGCAAATTAATGAAAAATAAGACGGATGTTTGATCGGAATTGTGAAGATTATTTTGTTCAAGTCATTGCCTTTGGCTGGGTGTGAACTTGGGGGAGTGGGGTGGGAGGAGGGAAATGGAAAATGTTTGATTAATTTGAGTAGAGTGCCAGTGTGCAGTTTGTGGTACCGAAACTGAGCTTCTTACAGCAGGGGGGGGAGGTCAGATCAGGCAGAATATCTCCGTCAGTAATGGAGAAGCATTGGTTCTGGGTGATGATGCAGATGGGCTTGTCAGCTGCCTGACTTTGCCTTTATGCAAATTGAGGTTTGCAATGAAGCAATATGCAAATCCGAGCATTCGTAGCATCTGTGGAGACAAGGGCAGAACAAGCCACACAAGGTCTCCTTCTCTGTGTAAAACCATGCAGTGCTAGCTTCAGTGAACCTGTGTTGAAATATCTAACCGAGGATCCCTTGGCCCTTCACTCAGATCACACAACTGCCAAAACCAAAACCAAGTGTGCAATATTCTTAAATTCCCAAAGGGTAATTAGGGATAGGGGGAAAAGAAAAATAATTTGGCCTTGCCAGTGAAACTCCCATCCACAGGAAGGGATATTTTTAAAACTTAGGGCCAGAAGTGTTGAAGAAATGTTCGGGGCGGCACAGTGGTTAGTGCTGCTGCCTCGCAGTGCCAAGGACCTGGGCTCAATTCCTGGCTTGGGTCACTGTCGGTGTAGAGTCTGCACATTCTCCCCATCTCTGTGTGGGTTTCCTCCCACAGTCCAAAAGATGTGTGGGTTAGGTGGATTAGCTGTGCTAAATTGCCTGTTAGTTTCAGGAGGACTAACTAGGGTAAATGCATGGGATTATGGGGATAGGGCCTGGGTGATATTGTGGTTGATGCACACTTGATGGATCAAAAGTCCTCTTTCCGCATTGTATGATTCAAGTCAACTGCACCTCCTCCCCCATCCGTGTCTGCGTGGGTTTTCTCGCACAGTCCAAAGGTGTGCAAGTTGGGTTGATTGGCCATGCTAAATTGCCTCTTAATTCCCGAGATACATAGATTAGAGGGATTAGCAGGTAGGGATACAGGGAAAGGGCCTGAGTGGGATTGCGGTCAGTGCAAACTCGGTGGCCCAAATGGACTCTTTCTGCACTGTAGTGTTTCTATGATAAGAAATCCTGCTTTCCCTTCTTGCTGTACTACGCTGAATATTCTGCCTGTCTTACTGTCCATTAGACTGGCAGGGCTGAGGGTAACATGTTGTCACACCAGCTAACTATCCACATGTAGGAGGGTCTATGCAGAACTGTGAGGAAGTTTGAGGACTTTGATTCTGTGCTCAGTGGAGTTTGGAAGCATGAGGGGGAATCTCATTGAAACTTACAGAAGGCTCAGAGAGAGTGGACACAGGGAAGATGTCTCTGTTGGTAGGAGACACTTGGATCTGAAGGCATAGCCTCAGAGTGAAGGGACAAATGCAACGAGGAGGAATTTGTACAATCAGAGGGTGGTAGATCTGGAATTCATTGCACCGAGGGCTGTGGAGATCAGGTCTTTGAGTGTATTTAAGACCGAGACACACAACTTCTTGATTGGTAAGGGGATCAAAACTTATGGGGAAAAGGCGTGTAAATGGGGTTGGGAAATCAACCATGATTTGGCATCAGTTGTAGATGTGCCAAGTTTGGTGGCGTTTAAGAGGTTAGTAGATAAGTTTATGGATGAAAAGGGAATGGTTTAGGTTAGAGAGTCATTGCTTTTTCTTAATTGGTCGGCGCAACATCGAAGGGCGAAGGGCCTGTTTTGCGCTGTAATGTTCTATGATTGAATGGGTGGAGCAGTTTCGATGGGCTGAATAGCTTGATTCTGATCCTAAGGTCTTACGGAAATGCAGTCCATTGCTTCCATTTTCCTCTCCTTCCTGGCATGGGGCCAAGGCTCGGTATCTGTTCACAAGCACTTTCACCTAATGGGCAGGAGGAATCTTATCTACACCTCCTTCTGTAAGGGCAGCTGCTCTATATGGATCTTTGTACAACACTGTGCATCAGTGAGGCTGTGTGCCTGCTGGACTCAGGAAGAGACCAGTGTTGAGAGTGGGGTTTAGGGTGGTTACTGAGGGGAGGAGATGTGGGGAGTCGAAGGTGGGTGTTAGGGAAGTGGATTATCAAAGCTATCAGGAAGGCTGGAGGAGTTACGGATGTGGGACGTCCTGAGATCTTGGCTAAGCCTATGTATGTGTTTGCAGCTGCATCCGCTCTGGAGCAAGCGCAGAGAGTTCTCCAAACCAGGAGCGAGATGCCTGGTTGGATGCAGTTGCCACAACACAACGCCACAAGGGCAGCACCGTGGTCAGCACTGCTGCTTCACAGCTCCAGGAACCTGGGGTTCGATTCCCAGCTCGGATCACCGTCTGTGTGGAGTTTCTCCCCGTGTCTGCGTGGGTTTCCCCCGGGTGCTCCGGTTTCCTCCCTCGGTCCGAAGGTGTGCGGGTTAGGTTGATTGGCCGTGCTAAAAAAAATTGCCCCGTAGAGTCCTGAGATGGTAGGTTAGAGGGATTAGTGGGTAGAATATGTAGGAATATGGGGGTAGGGCTGAGGTGGGATTGTGGTCGGCGCAGGCTCGATGGGCTGAATGGCCTCCTCCTGCACTGTAGGTGTTCTACGATTTTCTAAGAAGCTCCACAGCCTTTGGGGTAAAGCGGCCCACTTCATCAGCACCCCATTCTCCAGTTTAAACATTCACTATCTCCACCACAGCATGCATGGATAGCACTGTGTACCATCTGCAAGATGTATCACATCATCAAGGCTCCCTTGACAGCACCTTCCAGCCCTGCACCTATCTGGACTCGTGCATACTTCTCTCTGTCTAATAAACTGTATTTTTACACTGGAGTGGCCATGTCAATGTAAGTGAAACCATAAAGACTACAGCAATTTGGCTGCTTTTGATGATGTGATATTTCTTCCATAAACGTTTGTCCAGCCTACTGACTGGGGAAATTAGCAATATGCAATATAACACTGGGGCCAGGAGTCTTCTGGCCCATCCTGCCTGGTGGGACATTACTGATCTGCCAAAGGAAATGGCAATTCAAATGACTTGCCGTATCCAATTGGTTGGGGGGAGCACTCCGGGCCGTATTCTGGGAGTTAACAACGCGAGACAACCCAAGAGGTTGACACGTCAGTAGGAGCCCCACCTCAGGATTCCCAGACCGATGAAGGAGGGTGGATGCAATGGTGTCTACGCGGGACAAAGGTATTGGTCACGAGGGTTTAACAGTACTTGGATTTTTGAAGCTGCAGGGTTGGAGGGGGGACAAAGGGAGGCTGATCCCTGGCTGGGCTCCTGCTAATCCCTCTGGCACTAAAGAGTGTGGCTGATCCACCTAACCCGTACCTCTTTGGACTAGTTGATAAGTATATGGAAGAGAAGGGAATGGTTTAGTTTGGAGGGGCATTGAACATAGAACATAGAACAATACAGCACAGAACAGGCCCTTCGGCCTTCGATGTTGTGCCGACCAAAATAAAAAGCAATGCCCCTCCAAACTAAACCATTCCCTTCTCTTCCATATACTTATCAATTAACCTCTTAAACGCCACCAACTTGGCGCATCTACAACAGCTGCAGGCAGGGCATTCCACTCCCTAATCACTCTTTGAGTAAAGAACCTACCTCTGATATCCGTCCTATAACTCATACCCCTTAATTTAAAGCTGTGTCCCTCGTGCTAGCTTTCTCCATCCTAGGAAAAAGGCTATCACTGTCCACCCTATCTAAACCTCTAATCATCTTATGTGCTTCAATAAGATCCCCTCTTAGCCGCCTCCTTTCTAACGAAAACAACCTCAAATCCTTCAACCTCTCTTCATAGACCTGCCCTCCATACCAGGCAACATCCTAGTAAACCTCCTCTGTACCCTCTCCAATGCCTCCACATCTTTCTTATAATGTGGGGACCAGAACTGCACACAATACTCCAAGTGCGGCCGCACTAGAGTTTTGTACAGTTGCAAAATTGCTTTTTATATTGCTCGGTGCAACATCGAAGGCCAAAGGGCCTGTTCTGTGCTGTAATGTTCTATGTTCTATGAAACCGGAACACCCGGAGAAAACCTATTCAGACACAGGGAGAATGTGCAAACTCCACACAGAAGGAGGGTACGTCCCTGGCGCTGAGAGGCAGCAGTGCTTGCCACCGTGCTACCCGTATTTAAGGGGGCAGTGTTGGCCGGGACACTAGGAGAATTTCCTTCTCTTTCTTGAGTGGGATCTGGTACACCCACGTGAGAAGGTAGGCAGTTTGTGATGGGTGCGGACACGCAGAAGGGGTTAACACTGTACATAAGGAAGTTTTTGATAACTGTCCTATAAACATCAATGTGAAAAGGTATTTGTGCTGTTCAGCCTCGCGTCTAAACTGGTTTGAATTTGAATATTTATATTATTTCCATAACCAGGAAGCTATTTCTTTTGAGCTTCCTTGTATTGTCCAGACTAGTTTTGCATTGGTAGAATGACTGCTGGAGATCTCTCCAGTTTGGTACTGTCAAAAACAGGATATATTCCCACCTTTAACACATACATGAGCTTGGTCACACGTGTGTGCTTAAAAAGCATTATTGCAGATTATTAACAACAACACTGAGGTTCAGTGTGGCATATTGCTAGGGGTTTGCTTTTTGTTTTTTGGACACTTCTCACTTCTTATTAATGAGAAAACACTGGACTTCTGTAGGATTACCATTGACCAGAAATGAAACTGCTTTGGCTACATAAACACAGGCAGGTCAGAAGCTGGGAATTCTGCAGCAAGTAACTTATCTCTTGATTCCGCCCCCCATTCGCAAGACACAAATCAGGAGTGTGATGGATTGCTCTTCACTTACCTGGACACCCTGTTGCATCCAGGACAAAGCAACCCACTCGATTGGCGCCACCCCCACCTCCTTCAATATTGACTCCTTTCGCTGGTGTTGCAGTGTGTGTACCATCTCCAAGATGCCCTGCAGCAACTCACCAAAGTTTCTTCAGCAGCATCTCCCGCTACCATCTAGAAAGACAAAGGCAGCAGTTTCTTGGCAATAACCACCAGCTGCAAGTTTCTCTCCAAGTCACACGTCATCCTAACTTGGAATATATCTCCGTTCCCTCCCTGCAGCTGGGTCAAAGTCCCTAACTGCAGTGTGGGTGTACCTCCGCCAAAGCAGTTCCTCAACACTGTCTGAATGAGGAAACATGGTGGCATAGTGATTGGCACTGCTGCTTCACAGCATCAGGGACCCGGGTTCGCTTGGGTTGCTGTCTTGTGTTTGCATGTTCTCCCTGTATCTGCGTGGGTATCCTTCGGGTGCTCTGGTTTCCTCCCATCGTCTGAAGATGTGCAGGTTAGGTGGATTGCCTGTGTTAAATTGCCCTTTAGTGTCAGGGGGGACCAAGCTAGGGTGAATGGATTTCTGGGATAGGGACTGGACAGGATTGTTGTCGGTGCAGGCTCGAATGGTCTGCTTTCACGCTGAAGGGAAGAATCTTCTTTGTGCCTTCCCTGGAGGAAGTTGATATAAGCTTGAAGCTGCCTTGTACAAGGCACGCAACTCCGGAGTGAAACCTCTGTGCAGCTAATGGGAGGGTCCCAGCCCTGTCCAAGGTCCTGGGATTAAATCTATTCACATGTTTTCACACTATATTTCAGTGATAGATTCTGGAAGTCTCAAATAGAATCATTGGGAGTGGGGAGTTCCAGCCATTCTCATCAGCGAGATTTTCCAGTCCCACCGGCAGCGAAGCTATTCCCCTGCCTCTTCCCCGCCACCATGGGTTTTCCGGCCATTGGGGTGCGTGGATTCAGTGGGAAATTCCATTGACAGCAGTGAGACTGGAAGATCCTATTGGCAGGCACCTGTGGGCCCTCTTCCACTGCTGAGAAACACACTCCAGGGGGCGCATAGAAATGGGGCGGCACGGTGGCACAGTGGTTAGCACTGCTGCTTCACAGCTCCAGGGAGCTGAGTTCGATTCCCGGCTCAGGGGATCGCTGTCTGTGTGGAGTTTGCACATTCTTCCCGTGTCTGCGTGTGTTTCCTCCAGGCGCTCAAGTTTCCTCCCACATTCCAAGTGGGAGATTGATGCACTCCTCTGATCAGTTCGGTTCCCTGCCCAACCTGTTACCCAAACTGGTGGTCCAATTACAATATTACATATTATTAGGACATAGAAAAATCTATATGGACTTTAGTAAGGCGTTTGATAAGGTGGCCCATGGAAGACTTCTGCAGAAAATGTAGATGTATGGGATAGAGGGTGATTTAGCTAATTGGATTAGGAATTGGCTAGCAGATAGAAGACAGAAGGTGGTGGTTGATGGGAGATATTCATCTTGGAGTTCGGTGACAAGTGGTGTACCTCAGGGGTCTGTTTTGGGGCCCCTGCTGTGTGTAATTTTTATAAATGATCTGGATGAGGGTATTGAAGGATGGATTAGTAAATTTGCAGATGACACTAAAGTCGGTGGAGTGGTAGATTGTGAAGAGGGGTGTTATAGTTTGCAGAGGGACTTGGACAAGTTGCAGAGCTGGGCCGAGAGGTGGCAAATGGAGTTTAATGTGGAAAAGTGTGAGGTAATTCACTATGGCAGAAATAATAAATGTGTAGAGTATAGGGCTAATGGTAGGATTCTTAATAGTGTTGATGAACAGAGGGATCTTGGTGTATATGTGCATAGATCCCTGAAAGTAGTCAGTCAAGTCGATAAGGTTGTTAAGAAGGCATATGGAGTCTTAGCTTTTATTGGTAGGGGGATTGAATTGCGGAGCCACAACGTCATGTTGCAACTGTACAAAACTCTAGTGCGGCCGCACTTGGAGTATTGTGTGCAGTTCTGGTCCCCACATTATAAGAAAGATGTGGGGGCATTGGAGAGGGTACAGGGGAGGTTTACCAGGATGTTGCCTGGTATGGAGGGCAGGTCTTATGAAGAGAGGCTGAGGGATTTGAGGTTGTTTTCGTTAGAAAGGAGGCGGCAAAGAGGGGACCTAATCGAAACATATAAGATGATTAGAGGTTTAGATAGGGTGGACAGTGATAGCCTTTTTCCTAGGATGGAGAAAGCTAGCATGAGGGGACACAGCTTTAAATTAGGGGTGATAGTTATAGGACGGATATCAGAGGTAGGTTCTTTACCCAAAGGGTGGTTCGGGAGTGGAATGCCCTGCCTGCAGCAGTTGTAGATGCGCCAAGTTTGGTGGCGTTTAAGAGGTTAGTTGATAAGTATATGGAAGAGAAGGGAATGGTTTAGTTTTGAGGGGCATTGCTTTTTATATTGGTCGGCGCAACATCGAAGGCTGAAGGGCCTGTTCTGTGCTGTTATGTTCTATGTTCTATAACACAAACAGACCTTTTGGCCCACAAGTTGCGCCGACCATATCCCTACCTGCTAGGCCTACCTATAACCCTCAATCCTGTTAAATCCCATGTACTCATCCAGAAGTCTCTTAAAAGACCTTAACATATTTGTCTCCACTACCACCGACGGCAGCTGATTCCACTCACTCACCACCCTCTGAGTGAAAAACGTACCCCTAACATCTGCTCTGTACCTACTCCCCAGCACCTTAAACCTGTGTCCTCTCGTAGCGACTATTTCAGCCCTGGGAAATAGCCTCTGAGAGTCCACCCTATCTATACCTCTCAACATCTTATAAACCTCTATCAGGTCGCCTCTCAACCTTCGTCTCTCCAGGGAGAAAAGACCGAGCTCCCTCAACCTATCCTCATAAGGCCTGCCCCCCAATCCAGGCAACATCCTTGTAAATCTCCTCTGAACTCTCTCAATAGCTT
The DNA here is from genome assembly GCA_024679065.1 of Sphyrna mokarran. NCBI lineage: Eukaryota > Metazoa > Chordata > Chondrichthyes > Carcharhiniformes > Carcharhinidae > Sphyrna > Sphyrna mokarran. The sequence continues at coordinate 44,648,993 of JAGIQG010000022.1, forward strand.
CTACATCCTCCTCCTTACTTCAGCCAATAGCATTTTACCTGTCAGCAAGATCAGGAGCTCATCGCACCCGAAAGTTCCTTCCTCGTGACTAAAAAACCCTGGTCTGGTCGAGAAAGTTTCTGCAGATTTTAATTGGGAAAGGGATTCAGTTCTGTTGCTTGAATCCTGCCTCCTTTATCAGCATGAGAAACTGTACCAGCCTTACTGATCAGAATGAATGTACATTTCAAAGCCCTGACTAACTTGCAGCTGCCTGACTCAAGCTGATAAGGAGAACTGCTCTCTCCGTGCCCCATTGTCCCAAAGAATTTGGTCTGTTTGATACTGTTCGCTTCCCATCATGGTGAGCAGTTAGATTGTCAGTTGACCAAGATTTAATAAGGTACACACTAAGAAAACAATTTCATAATATATGGTTAACTTGTCATTGTACAGACTTGTGCTGGTATAGGGTGCTGGTGAGGCCACAGCTGGAGTACTGTGTGCAGTTTTGGTCGCCGCATTCGAGGAAGGATATATTGTCCTCGGAGGGGGTGCAGAGAAGGCTGATACCGGAGATGAGGGCGTTGGATTATGAGGAGAGACTGAATAGGCTAGGTTTGTACTCGTTGGAGTTTAGAAGGCTGAGAAGGGATCTTATAGAGACGTATAAGATAATGAAGGGGATGGATAAGGTAGAGATTGAGAGTCTCTTCCCGCTTAGCAAAGATAGCAGGACTAGAGGGCACAGCCTCAAGATTGGGGAGGGGTGGTTCAGATTGGAGTTGCGGAGGGTTTTCTTCACGTAGAGGGTGGTGAATCTTTGGAATTCTTTGCCTGTTGAAGTAGTGGAGGCTTCCTCACTGAATATGTTCAAGAGTAGATAGATTTCTGATAGACAAGGGAATTAAAGGTTATGGGGAGAAAGCGGGAAAGTGGAACTGATCCACTTCAGATCAGCCAGGATCTTACTGAATGGCGGGGCAGGCTCGAGGGGCTGGATGGCCGACTCCTGCTCCTATTTCTTACAATCTTATGTATAATGCGCCTTGTAATCTTCACCTTCACCTAGTCCACTTATTTTTGTAAATTTAAAATGAGGGCCTTTTAAAATAGGAGTTTTAAACTATTTCATTCAGCACGTCATGAGGTTTTGAGAGTGTTGATGATAGTCTGTTACTCTGATTGGAAGGAGAATCCAGCCAGCAGTTATAAAACTGGGCAGGTTGTGTGTGAGCTGGAGCACGTTGCTGTAACGGCGACTGATAACAGCGAGGAACACAGATCGGAAATCAAAGCATTCTCAAGCTGGGAAATTGACCTTCACCAGGAGAGTGAAACGGACTGATTGAAGACAGTTACTGAAGGGTGGCGACAGGTGGGTGGGGAGCAAGATTGCTGGGCAGTGGGGAGGAGTAGGGATGACGATACTGGGGCAATCTGAGGACTGGCTGCTTTCGGGAGGAGGGACGGGGCTCTGCAGGGGTAAGTAAAGAGGAGGGGCTCTGCAGTGGTGTGCGGTGGGGATGGGGTGTTAAGATGGGGGAGGAGTGGTCTGCAGGGCTATATGATGGGGACAGGGCTGTTGGGAGAGGGGATCCGCAGGGTTGCGTGATGAGGAGGAGCTGTGGGGGTGGGGGGGGGGGGGGGGCTGCGTGTTTGTAGGGAGGACGGGCTGGTGGGGTGGTGGTCTGTAGGGGTATGTGATGGATGGAGCTGTCGGGGGGGAGGTCTGTGGGGAGCTCTGTAGGGTATGTGGTGGGATGGGGATGTGGGGAGTGTCTGTAGGGGTATGTGGTGGGATGGGGATGTGGGGGAGTGCCTGTAGGGTATGTGGGATGTGCCTGTAGGGGTATGTGGTGGGATGGGGATGGGGGAGTGTCTGTAGGGGTATGGGTGGGATGGGGATGTGGGGGAGTGTCTGTAGGGTATGTGGGGGATGGGGATGTGGGGGAGTGCCTGTAGGGGTATGTGTGGGATGGGGATGTGGGGGAGTGCCTGTAGGGGTATGTGGTGGGGGGATGTCTGTGGGGATGTGGGAGGGATGGGGATGTGGGGGGTGTCTGTGGGGTGGTGGGATGGGGATGTGGGGAGTGTCTGTAGGGGTATGTGTGGGATGGGATGTGGGGGAGTGTCTGTCGGGGTATGTGGAGGGATGGGGATGTGGGGGAGTGTCTGTCGGGGTATGTGGGGGATGGGGATGTGGGGGAGTGTCTGTAGGGGTATGTGGTGGGATGGGGATGTGGGGGAGTGTCTGTCGGGGTATGTGGGAGGGATGGGGATGTGGGGGAGTGTCTGTAGGGGTATGTGGGGGATGGGGATGTGGGGGAGTGTCTGTAGGGGTATGTGGTGGGAGGGGATGTGGGGGAGTGTCTGTAGGGATATGTGTGAGGGATGGGAATGTGGGGGAGTGCCTGGGGTAGTGGTGGGATGGGGATGTGGGGGAGTGTCTGTAGGGGTATGTGTGAGGGATGGGGATGTGGGGGAGTGTCTGTGGGAGGGATGGATTGCCGCTGAAGCCACAGTTTCATTTGCAGTCTGTTTGATTAAAGTTTCTGTTGGTGAAACTTCATCTCGAGAACCTTTAGCTCTTGTTCAGAGAAACCCTTCCCAATCACTCTGGTTTTGTGTTGATTTGTAACTCTGATTCCCGCTGCCAGTTATCACGGCTGAAATTGATCCTGAATTATTTAGTGAGACCCCCCGCTCTGTGCTCATGGCCCTTGCTTTTCTATTTCAGATCCTGGCTTGGTTTGAAGATGAAGAAACTATCACTGCTTTTGTGGAACCCTTTGTGATCCTCCTAATTCTAATTGTGAATGCTCTGGTTGGTGTGTGGCAGGTAAGGAGGCAACACCCATCTTATTCCACGCTCTCGTTTTGCCCCTTCTCACTAAGTGGATATTGCTGTGGTTCAGTAGAGTGTGCATCATCCAGTTCAAACTATAGCACGATGACCATGCCCACTTGGTTCACACATACGAGTAACATTCAGCTTCAGACAAGACCAGGAATCTTCCCCTGTTCCTCATCCTGAGCCAATAATCTAGCCAAGGGCCTGTTGTAGTATAATCATTACAACCTGAGGTTGCCTCAAGTCAGAAGTCAAGTTTGGGGCCACTCTGACATTCAACAGCTCGCTGGAATTTTATCATCTCGCCCGTCTGCGGCTTCTAGAATCCTGCCCAAGGCCAACGGAAAATGCCGTTCTGTGAACCTCACTCGGCCCGATTCTGGGGTGGGCAAGGCACTAAAATTCCAGCTGCACACGGACCAGCTCTTTGTGATCAAATGATCAATTTTCGAACAGATTCCAAAAAGAACAGCCAACTTCAATAACTGCAAAACCGATCCCATCTTTTGAAGTCAGTAGTCGATTTCAAAACTAATTGTGTATGTCTTCATACATTTGCTTCTGCTGTTCATGGAATCTTTTTCCCGGTTTAAATCTCGGGAGTTTCAGGAAAGGATGTGTATAAAATGCTGAAGTAATTTATTTGTATGTAACTCACGTGCATGTTTAACAGAGTGGATTTTTAATGAAATTCAATCATTTGAGAAAATTTGGATGCGTGCCCTTCCCTCTGTACCACTCTCTTGGTTGGATCTATCTGGCCTAGAGGGATATCTTGAATTATCCTTCCAGGCTGTTACTGTTTGCTGAACCTCTCTTCTGTGGGGGACGTCATTCTCTGGCATTCCCTACAGACACAGTGATTAGCACTGCCGCCTCAGTGCCAGGGTCCCAGGTTCAATCTCCTGGCCTTGGGTCACTGTCTGTGTGGAGCCTGCATGTCCTCCTTGTGTCTACGTGGGTTTCCTCGGGGTACTCCCATTTCCTCCCATGCTCCAAAGACGTGCAGGTTAGGTTGATTGGCCATGACAAATTGCCTCTTAGTGTCCCAAAATGTCTAAGTTAAGTGGGGTAAATACTTGAGATTTCAGGGAACAAGTCTGGGTGGGATTGTCAGGGCAATTATGTGGGGGTTACAAGGATCGAGCCTGGATGGGATTGTTGTCAATGCAAACTCAATGGGCCCTTTTATACTGTAGGGATTCTGTAAGTGTGGCAAATGTAGTCTAACTGATGGCTTTTTGACTGAAGGAATCAGGTTTCTGTAATAGATTCCATTATCAGAAACTGTAAGTATTTTAATTAAAATTGAGACGAATGAAATTGGAGATAATATGGCAGGGAAACGAAATGGACCTAGAGATAGGAAGGAGAAAGAGAGACAGAAGGTTGGGACGATAGATGATTTGTGCTGGTAGACAGTGTTATTCCCAAGAGATTGGTGCTTTCCTTTCCAATGTTTTGTCTTCCCAGTAAATATTTTGGATTAAGGAATCTTATTTAATTTTTTAATTAGCATTAATACAGAAGTTATCACAATTTTTAGGGAAAAAAGGAAATTAAAGCATTTCAGAAAGGGTTAAATGTAAAGTGAATGTATAACAGCACATGTAGTTGAACATGAAATGTGAGATTGTAGGTATTGGCTGAAAGCATCATTTGAAAACTGTGTACAAAGGGAGCACTGAGCAGTTATAATTCAGAGGTTCTAGTGCATAATTCATTGAAGTTACCTCGAGGAGCTAATCAGATTCAAAAACAAAATGTTTCAGATACTGAAATAAGAACAGAAAAATACTGAAATTACTCAGCTGGTCAGGCAACAGCTGTGGTTCCCTGTTTTCTCTCTTGATTCTCATGAGTATCAGTGTTACATTTGCTATCCAACCTATGGAAACCATCCTAGAATCAGAGAAAAGTTGGAAAATCATCACCGGCGCATCTGCTATCTCTTCAGAACTCTGAGACTTTAGATGTCAAGTCCTGGTTATTTGTTGGATTTTAGCCCCTTAAGTTGCTGCAGTAGTTTTTCTCTGCTTATATTACCTTAACTCCTTCACTCTTGTGAGCCTCTTCTTTAACTCCAGCTGTAGAGTAGATGCAGAATATTCGTTCATCATCTGCCATTTCCTCGTTCAAACTTATGAATTAGGCAGAGGGGTAGGCCCGGGGCCTACTGCGCCATTTAACAAGGTCATGCCTGAAGTGATTGTGACCTCAACCTCTCATTCCTTCAATAACCTTTAACCCCCCTCGTTACTCAAGAATCTATCCAGCTCCGCTTAGGGTGACATGGTAGCACAGTGGGTTAGCTCTGCTGCTTCACAGCTCCAGGGTCCTGGGTTCAATTCCCAGCTCGGGTCACCGTCTGTGTGGAGTTTGCACATTCTCCTTGTGTCTACGTGGGTTTCCTCCGGTTTCTTCCCACAATCCAAAGATGTGCGGGTTAGGTTGATTGGCCATGTTTAAATTGTGTCCTGAGATGTGTAGGTTAGAGAGATTAGTGGGTAAAACATATAGGGATAGGGGGTAGGGCCTGGGTGGGATTGTGGTCAGTGCAGACTCGATGGGCTGAATGGCCTTTCTCTGTACTGTAGGGTTTCTATGATTGAATAATATTCAAAGACCCTGCTTCTCCCATCTTTTGAGGCAGAGATTCACCACCCCTCTGAGAGAAGAAATTTCTCCTTATCTCCATCTTAAATGAGCGACGCCAAGTTCTGGATTCTCTCTCAGAAACATCCTCTCCACATCTACCCTGACAATATCCCTCAGGATCTTGTACATTTCAATGAAGTTGCCTCTTATTCTTCTAAACGCCAGTGGACGTACAAGCATTGTGATAACTTCCTTTGTCTCTGCCTCTGAGGAACAACCTTTATTTCAGGGTCTTTGAATATGCTCTTTTTGTATACTCGTAAAAACTCTTGTTTCCTATATTTATATTCCTAGCCAGTTTGAGTTCAAACTTTTTTTGTCAAATGTTTTGGTGACCGTTTGCTGGTGCCTGAAACATTCCCAATCCACAGACTTGTCCCTATCCATTAGAACAAGGATCTGTTTCTAATCTAATACTGTCCTTAACTTTGAGCCGAATCTTTCATTCTGAGTTCCTGTTTCTCCGTGGGACACAGTTCAGCTGAATGTTTTGATTTTTTTTAAAACGTTTCCTGCTGTTTGTTTATCACCTTTGAATTGTAGTCTCACTTGTCCACTCAACTTTAATCAGCTCATTCCTGGCTTTGTTTAGGTTCGGGATTCTTAATTGGGACTGGCATATTGTCACTTTCAAAATGAACGTGGAATTAATTTCCTTTATAATCATTCTCTCCGAGAGGATTTAATTAAACATGTCTTGTAGCACGATACGGGATCAAAAACGGAGTTAGGCAGCAAAGGCTACAAGAGAGAGTGCTGATTGATAAGTCAATGTTACTCTTAATTCTCTGAAACTGACAGTGAGTTCAGACTTAAAAAAAACCTTAAAAGTGACATCAAGGAGGGCTGAGATTCGATTGACTAACAGGGATCTGTATTAAATTTGAAAACCCATTTAAATTACTGCTTAGACGTTGCTTTGGGATTGAGGTAATGAGATATATAATTTTTTAAAAATTAAAATTTAAAATCCAACTTAAAAACTAATTAAATAAAATGGAGATGGAGGGTCAGGTGATGTGTTGTTCGTGTATGATATGGGAGCTGGTGGACCCCATTGTGGTTCCATGTCTGTAGTAAGTGTTGGTTGCTTGAGGAGCTCCAGGTCAGAGTGGATGAGCTGGATTCTGAGCTTCATACACTGCGACACATTAGAGAGGGGGAGAGATATACCGAGCTGAAATGCTCACTACGAGAGGACACAGATTTAAGGTGCAGGGAAGCAAATACAAAGGAGATAGAACATAGAACATTACAGCACAGAACAGGCCCTTCGGCCTTCGATGTTGCGCCGACCAATATAAAAAGCAATGCCCCTCCAAACTAAACCATTCCCTTCTCTTCCATATACTTATCAACTAACCCTTAAACGCCACCAAACTTGGTGCATCTACAACTGCTGCAGGCAGGGCATTCCACTCCCGAACCACCCTTTGGGTAAAGAACCTACCTCTGATATCCGTCCTATAACTATCACCCCTTAATTTAAAGCTGTGTCCCCGCGTGCTAGCTTTTTCCATCCTAGGAAAAAGGCTATCACTGTCCACCCTATCTAAACCTCTAATCATCTTATATGTTTCGATTAGGTCCCCTCTTAGCCGCCTCATTTCTAACGAAAACAACCTCAAATCCCTCAGCCTCTCCTCATAAGACCGGCCCTCCATACCAGGCAACATCCTGGTAAACCTCCTCTGTACCCTCTCCAATGCCTCCACATCTTTCTTATAATGTGGGGACCAGAACCGTACACAATACTCCAAGTGCGGCCGCACTAGAGTTTTGTACAGTTGCAACATGACGTTGCGGCTCCGAAATTCAATCCCCCTACCAATAAAAGCTAAGACTCCATATGCCTTCTTAACAACCTTCTCGACTTGACTGCCTACTTTCAGGGATCTATGCACATACACACCAAGATCCCTATGTTCATCTAGACTACTAAGAATCCTACCATTAGCCCTATACTCTACACATTTATTATTTCTGCCATAGTGCATTACCTCACACTTTTCCACGTTAAACTCCATTTGCCACCTCTCGGCCAAGCTCTGCAACTTGTCCAAGTCCCTCTGCAAACTATAACACCCCTCTTCACTATCTACCACTCCACCGACTTTAGTGTCATCTGCAAATTTACTAATCCATCCTTCAATACCCTCATCCAGATCATTTATAAAAATTACAAACAGCAGATGTCAGGGGTAGGTTTTTCACTCAGAGGGTGGTGAGTGAATGGAACCGACTGCCGTCAGAGGTTGTTGAGGCAAACTCACTGGGGTCTTTTAAGAGACTTCTGGATGAGTATATGGAAAAGAATAGGATAGGGATTTATAGATAGGTCTGTGGATTAGTAGATGTGATCTGCGCAACTCGTGGGCCAAAGGGCCTGTTTGTGCTGTATTGTTCTGTGTTCTGTTATGTTCTATGGACACAGTGTTCGGGAGGCAGTCACACCCCTTCGGTTAAATACCTTGAATTCGGGCAGTGTACAGGGACAGGAGGGTGTGGCTGCGAGTGAGGCAGATGGAAGGATCCAGGAGCTAGGGTTGCAGGAGCCTCAGTCCCTGAACTTGTCCAACAGGTTTGAGATTCTTTCTCTCTGCGTGGATGGGAACGGGTACTGCAGGGAGGATGAGCAAACTGCATAGGTACAGGGAGCTGTACAAGTCGGGGGAGAAAAAAGAAATGTAGTCATAATTGGGGATAGTATAGCTAGGGGCATTGACACTATTCTCTGTGACCAAGATCGAGAATCCCAAAGGTTGATATTGCCTGCCTACTGCTCAGGTTTCGGATATCTCATCTGAGCTGCAGAGTAACTTGGAGTGGGAGAGTAAAGATCCTGTTGCCATGGTCCATGTAGGTACCAGTGACAGGTACAAAAGGAACAAACGTTCTGCTAAAGGAGTATGAACAGCTCAGAACGAAATTAAAAAGCAGAACCAAAAAAGTAACAATTTCTGGATTACTGCCTGAGCCACAAACTAATGGTATAGGGTCAATAGATTAAGGAGGTAAATGCATGGCTCAGAGATTGGTGCGGGAGGAATGGGTTTGAATTCGTGGAACATTGGCACAGTACTGGGGAAGAGGGAATCTGTTCCGATGGGATGGCCTTTATCTGAATCATTCTGGGACCAGAGTCTTGGTGAATTGTATAACTAGGGCTGTAGATAGGGTTTTAAACTAAATTATATGGGGAGGAGGGTTCTGCTGTATGGAGAATTAGAAAATCCAAGCTAAAGGAGAGGGTAGAAGTGCAGGGTTAATGGAGCTGAAAGCTCAGGAGAGATTAGTAAAGTTCCCAGACCACTTAATAGAACAGAGAGTATGGAAGGTGGAGGGAATCTAACCTCAGGCAGATTGAAAAAGGGTGACAAGTATGAGAAGGTGGTCAATGCAGGCCTGAGGGTGTTGTATCTAAATGTGTGCAGTATACGGAACAAGGTAAATGAGCTTGTTGTGTACGTTGAAATTGGCCGGTACGATGTTTTGCGCATCTAAAGGACACGGCTGCAAGTGGATTGGGCTGGGATCCAAATATCCAAGGATATGTGTCCTATCGGAAGGACAGGCAAATGGGAAGAGGTTGCATTGTTAATAAGGAATGAAGTTAAATCGATAGCAAGAAGTGATGTGGGATCAGAAGGCACAGAATCTCTGTGGGTAGATCTGAGGAATCGCAAAGGTGAAAACTCCCATCAGGGTCTTAAGTACAGACCCCCTAGCAATAATCAGGATATGGGGCAGAAAATAAATCAAGAGATAGAAAAGGCATATAAAAAAGACAATATTACAATAATCATGGGGGACTTCAATATGCAGGTGGACTGGGAAAACCAGGTAGGTAGAGGATCACAAGAAAAAGAATTTGTGGAATGTCTAAGAGATGGATTTTTGGAGCAGCTTGTGACAGGGATTCCTAGGGGAACAGGCAGTTCTGGATTTGGTGTTGTGTAATGAGGCAGAGTTGATTAGAGAACTTAAGGTGAAGGAGCTCTTAGGGAGCAGTGATCACAAAATGATAGAATTTACTCTGCACTTTGCGAGGGAGAAGCTGGAATCAGATGTAACAGGATTACAATTAAATAAAGGTAACTACAAAGACGTGAGGGAGGAGCTGGTCAGAGTTGATTGGAGCCTAGCAGGGAAGACAGTGGAACAGCAAAGGGTAGGAGTTTCTTTGGGAGGCACAGCAGAAATTCATCCCAAGGAGGAGGAAGCATGTTGAGGGGAGGATGAGGCAACCGTGGCTGACGAGGGAAGTCAACACAGCATAAAAACCAAAGAAAAAGCATACAAAGTGGCAATGATTAGTGGGAAACCAGAGGATTGGAAAATCCTTTAAAAGCAAGCAGAGGACAACGAAAAAAATCAATAATAGGGGAGAAGATGAAATATGAGGGTTAGCAAGCTAGTAATATAAAAGAAGATAGGAAGAGTTTTTTCAATTATAAAAGGTAAGAGAGAGGCAAAAAATGGACCAGTGGAAAATGATACTGGATAAGTAATAATAGGAAACAAAGCAATGGCAGAGGAATTAAATAGTTACTTTGCGTCAGTCTTCACGGTGGAAGACACCAGTGGGATGCCAAAGCTCCAGGAGATTCGGGGGGCACAGGTGAATGTAGTGGCCATTATTAAGGAGAAGGTTCTGAGGAAACTGCAAGTTTAAATGTGGATAAATCACCTGGACCAGATGGACTACACCCCAGGGTTCTAAAAGAGATAGCTGAGGAAATTGTGGAGTGATCTTTCAAAAATCACTAGAGGCAGGGAGGGTACCAAAGGACTGGAAAGTAGCTGATGGAACACTGCTATTAAAGAAGGGAGGGAGGCATCAGACGGGAAATTATAGGCCCGTTAGCCTGACTTCAGTTATTCGCAAGATTTTAGAATCCATTATTAAAGATGAGATCACAGAATACTTGGCAGTGCACAATAAAGTTGGACCGAGTCAACACGGCTTTGTCAAGGAGAGGTCACTTCTGACAAATCTGTTAGAGTTCTTTGAGGAGGTAACAAGGAAGTTAGATAAAGGAGGTGAGATTGATTTAGATTTGCAGAAGGTCTTTGACAAGGTGCTACATGGGAGATTGTTAAATAAGTTAGGTGCCAATGGTGTTAATGGTAAGATCCAGGCATGGATAGAGGATTGGCTGACTGGCAGAAGGTAGAGAGTGGGGATAAAGGAGACTTTTTCAGGGTGGCAGTGAATAGTGGTGTGCCTCAGGGGTCAGTTCTTATATTACAACTTTTCACAATATGTATTAATGATGTGGAAGAAGGAACTGAGGGCGTTGTTCTGAGTTTGCAGATGATACAGGTAGTATTGAGCAAGCAAGGGGTCTGCACAAGGACTTGGGCAGATTAAGAGAGTGGGCAAAGAAGTGGCAAATGGAATACAATGTGGAAAAGTGCCTCAGCCAAAGGAACTGTTTTCTATCTGGGGAAAGGCTTAGGAAATCGGAAACACAAAGGAATTTGGGAGTCATTGTTCAAGATTCCTTTAAAATTAACATGCAGGTTCAGTTGGCAATTATGAAGGCAAGTGCAATGTTAGTATTCATATCTAGAGGGCTAGATACAAAAGCAGGATGTATTTCTGAGACTGTTTAAGACTCTGGTCAGACTCCGTTTGGAGTATCGTGAGCAGTTTAGGAACCCACATCCATTGAAGGATGTGCTAACGTTGGAAAAAGTCCGCAGGAAGCTCACAAGAATGATCCCTGGAATGAAGAGCTTGTCGTATGAGGAACGGGTTAAGGATTCTGGATCTGTACTTGTCGGAGTTTAGAAGGATGAGGGGGGATCTTATTGAAACTTACAGGACACTACGAGGCCTGGATAGAGTGGACGCAGAGAGGATGTTTACGCTAGTAGGAAAAACTAAAACCAGAGGGCACAACCTCAGGCTAAAAAGATGATCCTTTAAAACAGAGATGAGGAGGATTTCTTTAGCCACAGAGTGGTGAATCTGTGGAATTCATTGCCACAGAAGGCTGTGAAGGCCAGGTCATTGAATGTCTTTAAGACAGAAGTAGGTTCTTGATTAATAAGGGGATCAGACGTTATGAGGAAAAAGCAGGAGAATGGGGATGAGAAAAATACCAGCCATGATTGAATGGTGGACAAAACTCTATGGCTAAATTCTGTTCACATGTCTTATATCTCTGATCTTAAAATGGCTCTATCTCTTGTCCTACACCATACAGTTCCATCAAACTCTCATGAAAGGGTTTCTATACTTTCCCTCCAGGCTACCTTTGTCAATTTAATTGATCCAGCCCAAGATTGGAGTCCTCCACAATTATAAGATTTAGTTTGTTACGAGCTCTAGTCACTTCTTATTTAGAACTTAAACAACAAGGAAAAGTATAGCACAGGAGCAGACCTTTCCGCTCTCCAGCCTGTACCAATCACGGTGCCCTAACTAGAGAAAAACAAAACCTTACTCAATCCGTATCCCTCTCTCCCCTCCCTGTTCATGTACCCATTCAGATGCCTTTTAAACGTTGCTAATGTGCCTACTTCCACCACCCCCTCTTTCCAGGCACCCACCACTCTCTGCACATCTTCCCTGAACTTCCCCCCCCTCTCACCTCGACCCTGCGCCCCCTTGCAATTGACACTCCCATCCTGGGAAAAGCTTCTGGCTATCACCCTGTCTGTGCCTCTGATAATTTTGTAGCCCTCTATCCCCTCAGCTTCCATTTTTCCAGTGAAAACCACCCTAGTTCATTCCACCTTTCCTCATTGCCCTTTTATATCCTTTTGGCCGTGTGATGAACAGGCCATCTGCTTAATGTTCAGTCTGATGGTAACTGGATTATTAGAAGGCTTGCAAACCATCAACTTTTTCTGACCTTGTTATTTCTAGTTTCAGCCCACGCTGGTTGTACTTCCTACTTTTTGAGCCAAGCTCCTTTCCGACTAATCTCCTTACGAGATCTTTAGAACCATAAAAAAAAGTCACAGTGCAGGAGGAGACCATTCAGCCCATCTTGTCCATGTCAAATGCCCTTTCTAATCCCTGCCCATAGCCTACAGCACTTAGCCTCCAGATCCTGGAACATTTTAGAAGATCTCAGGGTCCCTGTCACCAAGTGGGGGAGTGAATTCCAGACACCCACCAGCCTCTGCTTAAAGTGGTTCTTCCCCATGTCAAAATTCTTGTTTCTGTGGTGTAATGGTTAACATTCTGGACTTTAAATCCGGTGATCTGAGTTCCAACCTCGGGAGAGACTCTACACCTCTGAATCTAAGCCCCTGCTTCTAGAATTCTCTGCTAAGGAAAACGATTTTATCCTGTCCACTCTATCTCTTCCCCTCACACTTCCATCGAGTCAATTTTCTTATTCCAAAAAAAATCCATCATCAGGGCTGTTCCTCATTCTCCATCCAGCTTCCCTTTTCTAATGCTGTTAACGTTGGAATATTGTTTATCTATTACATTATTCATTGCAGGAAGCTTAACATTTAAAAATGAGTGAGTATAATTGCAGTTCCGCAGAGTGTGGAACAAAACAACTCTGATTTTTGCTTTGTTCCGCTGTTAAAACCCACACTGATGCCTGGAAAGTTGTGTTGAGAGAGTGGTACATTTTGGTTATATTGAAATGAGTCTGAGGGGAACCTCACAGACATTAGGAGCTGCTATTGAGAAGAAATGAGATGCAGTAATTGGTGAAATATACTACGCTGAGCAATTGAAAAGACTAATTTTCCATTAAAATCAGTTAGCTCTGGAGGTAATTAAATACTTCACTTGCAATAAATAAATGTAGAATTGGTGCCAGTGATAGCATAGGAGGTGTACCCAGGGGCTGCAGTGTCTGTGGATAATAGAACTGTCCCAGGTAAAACACAAGTGTGCAAATGTCTCTTTCTCCAGTTACCCCAGAGCAGAGATGTTAAGCTGGAGCCTAATTTGAGGGTGCGCCAACACACTCTCTGATGTGGCTCCCCTTTGAATGTGGCTGAGTGATTTGCTAGGATAATAAGTTGCACAATCGAACCGCTCTCTGAGCAGAGAAATACCTTATTCCCCCACTGGATTTATTGGTAACCATATGGTCTCACCAGATAAAGGTGGGAAAATAATGCACAGTAAGGAAATGGTAGACTTGCTAAGTGAGCATTTTCTGTCTGCTTTTACAGTCGAGGAAAAGATACAGGGGAACTGAAAATTAGATCAAGGAAGGAATTTATTGAACATAAGAAGAAATAGGAGCGGGAGTCGGCCATCCAGCCCTTCGAGCCTGCCCCGCCATTCAATAAGATCATGGCTGATCTGAAGTGGATCAGTTCCACTTTCCCGCTTTCTCCCCATAACCCTTAATTCCCTTGTCTATCAGAAACCTATCTACCTGTGACTTAAATATATTCAGCGAGGAAGCCTCCACCACTTCAACGGGCAGAGAATTCCAGGGATTCACCATCCTCTGAGTGAAGAAGTTCCTCCTCAACTCTGTTTTAAACTGTCCCTCCTTATTTTGAGGCTGTGCCCTCTAGTTCTGCTATCCTTTCTAAGTGGGAAGAATCTCTCTACCTCTACCCTATCCATCCCCTTCATTATCTTGTAAGTCTCTATAAGATCCCCCCTCAGCCTTCTAAACTCCAACGAGTACAGACCCAGTCTATTCAATCTCTCCTCCTAAGCTAACCCCCTCATCTCCGGTATCAGCCTAGTGAACCTTCTCTGCACCCCCTCCAAGGCCAATATATCCTTCCTCAAATGCGGCGACCAAAACTGCAGACACACACACAAATGCTGGAGCAATATATATTGGACTGTATAAAAACCGTGTGTATATGTGTGTGTGTGTGTGTATGTATGTGTATATATATATATAAGTTTTATATACATATACTATATATACAATACTAGTTTTATATATAAAAATAAATTATATATAAAGTTATATTGGAGCCAATATAACTTTTAAAAAAATGTACTGAAGAAAATAATGGGACTTTAGGGTAAAGTTAATGGTTCTCCCCCATGAAACTAGAAGAGGAAAGTATAGACATGTTAAAATTTTCCAATTTTGAAATTGTGTCATTAGATTGGAGAAAAGCAAATGTTATTCTATTATTTCAGAAAGGAAGAAGGGGTAAATTAGAAAGCTAGGGCTGACATTTCTTATGAGGTGCTGTGCTGTTTAGTGACCTGGAAGTTCCATACAGTCTGTACACAAGCTGGGCCCTTACACTTATTGTACGCATTACCCACGCACTCCAGAAATATTAGTTTGAGGGTGCGTTGTCTTGGCCCTGTTAGTTTAACATCAGACCCAGGAAGTTATTGCAATCTATCATCAGGAACTGAGCATTTGGACAGGCGTGAGCTGGTCTGACCGTGAGTGTGGGCTTGTGGAAGCTGGATCGTGTCGGACAATCTACTTGAATCGGTTGGCTATGACTAACCATAGAACCCCACAGTGCAGAAAGAGGCCCTTCGGTCCATCGCGTCTGCGATCCCACCCAGGTCCTACCCCCAAATCCCCACTAATCCCTCTAATCTTTGGACACTAAGGGGCAATTTCTTAGCATGGACAATCAACCTAACCCGCACATCTTTGGACTGTGGGAGGAAACCGGAGTACCCAGAGGAAACCCACGCAGACATGGGGAGAATGTTGGCAAACTCCACACAGACAGTAATCCGAGCTGAGAATCGATCCCAGGACCCTGGAGCTGTGAAGCAGCAGTGCTAACCCACTGTGCTACCGTGCCGCCCCAACGTGACGGATTAAGGGAGAATTACCCGTATGCACTCCCAGGAGGCGTTTGATCAACTCACCAGAGATTACAAGCAAAAATGAAAGTGTATCGGCCCCTTTGAGATGGGTTGGTCTTTTTTTTTGGACATCGATGTGATCAACAGTGAACTGCATTTAACTTCTGCTTGTGGACCTGCCGATTGCGTGTGACTGATGCGTAAAAAATTCAGGCCATAAATACTGAGTCAAGTGAGATAACTAAAAGGCTGTTAAACAGGAAATTAGGGGAATTGAAAATACAGAGAAACAGGAGCCAAGAAAAGAGCAAACAAATGACCACACCAGCTTTGAATGTCTATATGTTCTTTGATGAGATGTAATCTTTAAGTAAATCCAGTAAAGCTCAGCATTGTTACTCATCCACCACAACACACTCCCAAATCCCTTTGCACTCCCTACAGTGGGATCATTCCTTCTCATTTTCACTATTTTCTATATTCTACACGCCTATCGTTTAAATACTATTTGATGTCCTTTCTTCCATCCTGCAGTTTACAGCTGGCGTGGTCCTGAATGATGGGTCTTAGCTCGACACTTTGTCAACAGCAGAAATTGCGACCAAAAACACCTCTCAGTAGTACTAAAGCGCTAAAGTATTTGCCAATCCTGTCCGTATGGTCACAGTAGGGTAGTGGATAAGTAAGCCAGACTTTATAAGATCCTTGTCAGACCCCACTTGGAGTACTGTGCGCAGTTCTGGTCACCTCACTATAGGAAGGATGTGGAAGCTATTGAGAGAGTGCAGAGGAGATTTACAAGGATGTTGCCTGGATTGGGAGGCATAGGTTGAGGGAGCTGGGACTCTTCTCCCTGGAGAGACGAAGGTTGAGAGGCGACGTGATAGAGATTTATAAAATGTTGAGAGGTATAGATAGAGTGGATTCTCAGAGGCTATTTCCCAGGGCTGAAATGGTCATTATGCAAGGACACAGATTTAAGGTGCTGGGGAGCAGGTACAGAGGAGATGGCGGGGGTAAGTTTTTCACTCAGGGGGTGGTGGGTGAGTGGAATCGGCTGCTATCAGTGATGGTGGAGGTGAACTTGCTGGGGTCTTTTAAGGGACTTCTGGATAAGTATATGGGATTAAATGGGATTGGGAGTTACAGATAGTTCTATGGCTTGGTAGGTATAGATATTATCGGCGCAACTTGTGGGCTGAGGGGCCTCTTTGTGCTGTAGTGTTTTATATTTACTGAGTTCACCTCCTTTCATACCTCTTTAAACATGGAAATTCAGTTTTTGAAAAAGCTGTGAACAAAATTTACAAGGTTGGTGTTAGCAAAAGCGACCATCAGTCTGTCTGATTGTTATAAATGTCCAGTGCAGGGGAAGGAACTTGCTGATCTGGATTAAATGTGACTCCAGTCCCATGTTGACTTGGTTAATTCTCAACTTCCCTCTCAAGCGGGCCTCCCTAGTCTCTCAGTTCTGCAGGATTGCAGCCTTATTATCAATGCCTGTAGTCTGCGTGTCAATAATGCAATCTCAGTAAGACGTATTATAAAAGTGATAGCCAGTGCCTTGTTGCCAAGTTGGCTACAGAGGGATGGATGATTTGATAGTCAGTGCTTTATTCCTTGCAAACCACGGGGGGATGTTCTTCCATCCTACCACGATAATTAGGGCTGGAGAATTGAGTGTTGGCCGATATGAATGCCTCATGTGAACTCTGCGAATTATGCCCCCACCAGACCTGGATTTTCAGTGGCATCTGTGTAGTATCAGAAATCAGCTGGGAGGCAGGGCTGACATTTAAATAGCCTTGAAAGTAAATTTAAAACTGGCCTGGGGCTGAATTCTCCAGGCCCGCTATCATCTCCCACCCCGCAAAGAGTATTTCGCTCCAGCGAGGTTCAGACTCGGGAAAATAGTGGGATGACCTTGCTGAGGGCAAGTGAGGGGTGGGTGCGGTGGCCTCTGGGCTTGGGCACTCTGGCAGTGCCAACCTGTGTCCCGGCACTGCCCAAGAGGCAAAGTGTTTGTGCCCACAGTGGTACCTTGGCACTGCCCACTGGGCAAGGGACAGTGCCCACTGGGCAAGGGACAGTGCCCACTTGGTCAGTGATCACTGGACCGCTATCTCTCTGCATGGGGATCGGTCGGGGCTGGAAGGAGGCCAGCGATTGAGACGGCCTGGGGTTGGGGGGAAGCTGGTGATCAGCCTGAGGGGGTCTGCTGGAGAAGGGAGCGGGGCTTTGTCTGTAGTGGGGTGGTGGGTAGCGGGGAGGGGGTGGGGGCGGAATGGTCTGGAGATCGAAGTGGTCCAGGACAGGCAGCAAACTGCAGGCTGACAATATGAGGCCACTGCGCATGTGCAGAGTTCTGGAACTGTCAGACTGTGAATAGCAAGCACCCCCCACCCCCCCCAACACCCTCCGTACCCCGCCGAGCTGTTAATAATCACGATTGTGATTTCATAGAACATTACAGCACAGAACAGGCCCTTCGGCCTTCGATGTTGTGCCGACCAAAATAAAAAGCAATGCCCCTCCAAACTAAACCATTCCCTTCTCTTCCATATACTTATCAACTAACCTCTTAAACGCCACCAAACTTGGCGCGTCTACAACGGAAATTTCGGCATTGCGCAGAGTGTGGGAGATTCGAGTTTGAAGTCACGCTGAGAAAATCAGCGTGATTTACCCCAGTTTCCCCTGCGATTCGACACTGAGAGCTTCTTCGATAGAATCATGGTCCGCATGTTGGTGAATGAGAGCTGAGCAATGAGCACGCAGGCCTACCAATGGAGCAAAAATCCAAGCAAGTGTTGGGCTTTGCGTAATGCTCTCAAGGATGCGACATGACGGATCGAGTGAACTTACTGTCCGTATCCAATTTACAGGAAAGGAACGCAGAGAATGCGATCGAGGCACTGAAGGAGTATGAACCTGAGATGGGCAAGGTGCACCGAATGGACAGGAAGACGGTGCAGAGGATCAAAGCCAGAGACATCGTGCCCGGAGACGTTGTGGAAATTGCGGGTAAGAGAGATTTCAAATGCTTGATCCGTGCCTGAGCACTCGTGATCTGTCTGAGTTTTGGGCGACACGGTGACACAGAGGGTGGCACAGCTGCTGGGTTCGATTCCCGGCTCGGGTCACTGTCTGTGTGGAGTTTGCACATTCTCCCCGTGTCTGCGTGGGTTTCCTCCAGAGATGTGCGGGTTAGGTTGATTGGCCGTGCTAAGTTGACCTTAGATGCGTAGGTTAGAGGGATTAGTGGATCAAATATGTACGGATTGGGGGGGGGGGAGGGTCTGGGTGGGATTGTTGTCGGTGCAGACTCGATGGGCCAAAGGGCCTCTTTCTGTACTGTAGGGTTTCTGTAATTCTAAATTCTTTAGGCATCTGTTCCAACCATTCGAAGATTTGTCTTGCCTGGTGCACACACAACTCGATATTTTTAATGCAACTCCAAAATACTTCGGAAATTTAAAGGATGTATTTACTGCAGCTAAGAATTTTTTTGTACTGATGATTTTAGAACCAGGCTGTCTGCACGTTGCTGCAAACTGACAGCCAATTTGCACACAGCAAAAATTCAATTAGGTAAAGGACCTGATGTAATATTTTAATTTAAGGATGTATGTGTATTTTATGGGGCACGAGAAGGAATTCTCCTGCTCTTCTTCCAGTAGCACTGAGAGTTTTTTTGGGGTTTAAGGGTGAAAGGAGAAAAGTTTAAAGGGAATATTTTGAGGGGGGGGGGGGGGGGGCTGCTTGACGCAGAGAGTGGTGGGAGTGTGGAATGAGCTGCCGGATAAATGCGGGGTCACTTTTAACATGTAAGAAAAACTTGGACGGGTTCATGGGTGGAGGGATGTGGTCCAAGTGCAGGTCAGTGGAACTGGGCAAAAAAGTGGTTCGGCACAGACAAGAAGGGCCAAAAGGCCTGTTTCTGAGCTGTAATTTTCTATGGTTCCATCTTCTCACAGCCTTCTTAGCATGGAGCTGTGGCTGTCCTTCCCGTGTGTGCCCTCTTGATGATAGAGCAAGAGAGAGCAGTTCTTTAGCTTGAGATCCTGTCCACGTGTGCTCTTGCTATTTTATAAACCCGTCGTTTGAACAGTTTATGAAACTTTCTTCCACCTGTACCAAATTTCTGCCGCGGTAGCTGAACTTGCAGGTGTAGAGCGGAACCAATTCCGATTTCTTTATTATCGCTTGATGAAGCAAAGAGCTGGCTGTGTTCAATGAAGGCAGCACACGATGGCACGGTGGTTAGCACTGCCGCCTCACAGCGCGGGGAGACCCGGGTTCAGTTCCAACTTTGGGAGACCGTCTTTGTACATTCTCCCTGTATCTGGGTTTCTTCCGGGTGCTCTGGTTTCCTCCCACAGTCCAAAGAGATGTAGGTTAGGTTGGTTGGCCATGATAAATTGGTACTAGTTTTGGGGAGAGTGGGATTGCGGTGGTGGGGGGGGGGTATTGGCAGGGTGCGAATGTGGCATTACGGGTGAGACTGATGTAGATGCAGGCCCGGTGGACTGGGTTAGGTGGATTGAACGTGCTAAATTGCCCTGTGTGTCAGGGGAATTAACAGGGTAGATAAGCGACGTTACGGTGATAAGACATGGGTAGGATTGTGGTCAGTGCAGACTTGATAAGGCAAATGGCCTTCTCATGCACAGAATGGATTCTGTAAGAAAATTATGCAAATGTATCAAAACATAGAAAATAGGAGCAGGAGTGGGCCTTTCAGCTCTTTGAGCTTGTTGGGCTATTCAGTATGATCCTCAATCTCAGTCCCTGGGATTGTTTAAGACTTACCTGGATAGTCACGTGACTGGGAATGGAGGGACACAAACGAATAGTCTAGTTGGACCAATGAACGGCATAGGCTTGGAGGGCGAAGGGCCTGTTTCCTGCGCTGTACTGTTCTTTATTCTTTTGCTCATTTCTTTTGTGGGACATGGATCATTTATCACCCATCCCTAGATATTCCTACTCTTCCCCCCCCCCCACCCCTTGATTCTTTTAGTATCTATAAATCTAAGTATTTCTTTTTTAAATATATTCAGTGAATTGGCCTCCGTGGTAGTGAATCCCATAGGCTCACCACCCCTCTGAGTGAAGAAATTTCTCCTCATGGAAGAGGTCCAAAATGGCCTCCCACTCAACACCCTGAGACTGTGACCCTTTCTTGTGGAGTTTACTATCAAATAAACCTGTTGGACTTTAACCTGGTGTTGCGAGACTTCTTACTCTGTTTACCCCTGTCCAACACCAGCATCTCCACATCACGACAATAAATATTCCAGGTATGGTCTCACCAAGGCCCTGTACATCTACAAGTAAGACATCTCATTCCTGAACTTGAATCCTTTTGCAATGAAAGAACACCATTTGCCTTCCTAAGTTCTTGCTACATCCGCAGGCTTGTTTTCAGTGACTGGTGTGCAGCTATAAGCAATATCTGGGAGCTGTTCACTGGAAGATTGTTATTCTGTTGAGGCCTATGTTTTATGAGTTTGATGTATTGAAATTGATGAAACATATAACTATAGTAATTTACCTTGCTTCGTTTTTGCCTGTAATTAGGATGATTAATTTGACAGGTCTATATTATTTTGTTGTAGCTGAGTGATAACCATATCCAATTCACAAATAGCCCACCCACAATCCAAAGCTTTCACGGTCTTTGGAGCTCATTGCAAACCAAGAATGCATCAGTTTGCTTTTAAAATTATCGCCTTGAACCATTCATCACCAATGCCTTGTGTATAATAACAACAAAGAGTGCTGGAAATGCTGCAGTTTCAGGCTGCGTGTAAACATTTCAGGTCAACAATCTTTCATGAGAACTCAGAAGAACTTAAATTCAGGGAAATTCAGTCAAAAGCTGGAGTCAAAATAAAATCAATCTTCTAGTATAGTTGGGGTTATTCTAGTCTAACTGGTACAAATTGGGATTAGTCTAGTTTATCTGATATTGATGTACTTGTTTTTATCCTACAGGTGCTTTGGTCCACCTTGTTGTCTAACGAGGGGCATACACGCGATGGGTCGTGAGAGGGCTGCTCTTGGATCTTTTTTGAGAGTATCCTAGTGCTTCACGTCGTTAGTGTACGCTTGACCTGGACCATTTGATGCGCAACACGACAGCTCTGACTATCGCTGTGCTGTGCAGATACATGGATTTGGGCCTGTGTCTGTGGGAGTTTGCGCATTCTCCCCGTGCTTGTGTGGGTTTTCTCCGGGTGCTCCGGTTTCCTCCCACATCCCAAAGATGTGCTCTTAGGCTAATTGGCAGAACCAAATCTCCCTAAATTGTCTCAAATTTGGTTTTTAATCCATAGATCTATAAACATAGACAGGGATCACGGGTAGAGGTGGGAATTTCGGGATGGCGGTGCGGGCTTGTTGGGCCGAAGGGCCTGTTTCCCGTGCTGTTTTGTTCTTTGCTCTTTGTTCTTTGATATATAGTTGGGGCTATTCTAGTCTAACTGGTACAAATTGGGATTATTCTAGTTTATCTGTAATATAGTTAGGATTATCTTTGTCTAACTGGTACAAATTGGGATTATTCTAGTTTATTTGATATATAGTTAGGATTATCTTTGTCTAACTGGTACAAATTGGGATTATTCTAGTTTATTTGATATATAGTTAGGATTATCTTTGTCTAACTGGTACAAATTGGGATTATTCTAGTTTATTTGATATATAGTTAGGATTATCTTTGTCTAACTGGTACAAATTGGGATTATTCTAGTTTATCTGTTATATAGTTAGGATTATACTACTCTGACCGGTACAGTTTAAGTATTCTAAACCATTGTTGATGCCTAATTCAGTGATACAGTCCAGATTTTCATTGGTATAGCTTAGGTGATGCAGTCTGCTGTTTAACTGGGCTGATTCAGTTGCTGATATAACTGGTAAAGTTAGGGTTTTGATGCAGTCTGTAAGTAACTGGAGTAAGTTAAACCTATGATTGACTTACATAGTTAGAGTTTTCAGGTCTTTATCTTTCTCTTTTATTAATTTCTTGTTCACAGTAATTGTGTTTTAATGTGAGAAAATTGACTGCATGTTAGATGCAATCAATCCCATAATTATATTGCTACAGAGCTCTAATTATAGAGAATGCTAAACTGTTGATTCACAGAGTTGGTATTAAAGTTAATTGAAAATTTCACTAAAGGCTTACACAATAACATAATGGGTTTGAAGTATTTCATTGTCTTTGCAATCTCAATATTGTGATTACATGACTGTTTTCAATCACCACATTATGTATTCTCTTTGATCTGTTATCTGCTCCAGGACTCAACCCTGCTGGTACTTTGCAGAGCTCTCTTCCAGATGAAGGATGAGCATGAGTTATCGTGGCTATTCAGACAATCAGAGACTCCAAAATGCAATGCTTTGAAGCGATGAAGTTGTGGTGAATTATTTTGAGCATCTGGGACACCTTTAGAGTAGAGAGTTTTTGCTTTGCATTCAGCACAGAGTCATAGACTCTTAGAGTGCAGAGCTTTAGGGGCAGAGACATCTGTTCCCAGTCACATGCCTCAAAACAACACACAACAGGGAATCATAGGGTGATAGAGATTTACAGCATGGAAACAGGTCCTTTGGCCAATTTGTCCATGCTGCCAGTTTTTTAATCCCTAAGCTGGTGCCAATCGCCTGCATTTGGCCCATGTCTCTCTATATCCAATCTACCCATGTCTAAACATTTTTTAAAAGACAAAATTGTACCCGTCTCTACCCGTGGCAGCTTCTTCCAGACACCCTCTGTGTGAAAAAACTGCCCCTCTGCACACATTTTATCTCTTCCCTCTCACCTTAAATGTTTTAAACTCTACACCTCTAGTTTTAAACTCCCGTACCTTTGGGAAAAGATGTTGATTATCTATGCCCCTCATTATTTTATAGACTTCTATAAGATCACCCCTAAGCCTCCTGCTCTCCAGGGTAAAAAGCCTCTCCTTATAGCTAAAACCATCAAGTCTCGGTAGCATCCGAGTAAATCTTTTCTGCACTTTACCTAGTTTAATAATATCCTTTCTATAATAGGGTGACTTGCATGTGTGTCAAACCCTCTTTGGTCAGAAGTGCCTTGAAGCAAGTACAGATTGAATCTTGCCCCAATTTTATCCTTCAGTTCCAAACTTAACAGTCTCAATTTTTCCACCTCATTGTTTACAGCTGAGGGTTGCCATGGTGACAGTGTTGTCATGCATCTTTCCTTTCCCCGGATGATATGCCTCCCCCATCCCATTGCCTGGAGACACTGACTGAGGCCGCAAGTTGTGCCCCGGCGATACTTGGCTAGTTTGGCATTGACTTTCTATTAAAAGTGGGATCTCCTGATCTGCGTGAGGTTCCTCCCTGCAACACACAAACTCGTTCAGAAAACTGGACCAATAATAAAGTCACTGTTAGATGAGAGGGAGTCTCTGTTCCTCGGGGAGGATGGAAAAGCCTCTTCATCTTTAATCCTTTGATATTCCCAGTGTGTTGCTGGGGACAAAAGATCTTTTGTGAGCAATCTGCTATTTTTAAATGGATACGGTTTTCTACATTTCAGAGGTCTGGGAATGAGTGGGAGGGATGTGTGCTGAAAAATTGGCCACAAAGACTTTGTTAAAAATGCATTAAAAAGTCGGAGGATTTTTTTTAAAAAATTCCGCGGAGTAAACAACTCAGTAACTTGGCAGGAGACAAGAGAGAAGGAAGAAAAGGAATATTTACTGAACAGGCAATGTCTCGCTTCAGCCACGCCTATCAAGGATTTGCTATGGGAAATATTGGCATCATTGTGTTAGTTGAGTAAATTCCAAGTTTCATTCATACACTTGGCTCTGTTATAAGTTTATATTGTTTTGGAACATGTTTGACATCTCCCAGCGCTCCTCGGAACTGTGGTCACAGAGTCATTATTTAGTGGTGATTCTGACCAAGAACCTAGAGATGTTAGTTTTTTTTTGTATACATTTGTAGGACATGGACATTGCTAGCTGGCCAGTAATTATAACCCATCTCTAGGTGCTCTTGGAGGGCAGTTGAGAGTCAACTGCATTGAACAAAGAACAAAACAGCACGGGAAACTGGCCCAACGAGCCCGCGCTGCCACCTCAATGTTCCCACTTCTACATGCGATCCCTGTCCGTGTTTATAGATCTATGGATTAAAAACCAAATTTGAGACAATTTAGGGAGAATTTGTTTTGCCAATGAGCCTAAGAGCACATTTTTGGGATGTGGGAGGAAACCGGAGCGCCCGGAGAAAACCCACGCAAGCACGGGGAGAATGGGCAAACACCCACAGACACAGGCCCCAAATCCATGTATCCGCACAGCACAGCGATAGTCACTGAGCTGTCGTGTTGCCCATCAGATGGTCAAGCGTACACTAACAACGTGAAGCACTAGGAAACTCTCGAAAAAGGTCCAAGAGCAGCCCTCTCACGATCCATCGCGTGTATGCCCCTCGTTAGACAACAAGGTGGACCAAAGCACCTGTAGGATAAAAACATTGCTGTGATTCTGGAGTTGCATGTAGGCCAGACTGGCTAAGGACCAGCAGATTTCCTTCCCTAACCAGATATATTTTTCCGATGGTTTCATGGTAGATTTGTAATTACAGATTTTTTTAATTGAAATCAAGTTCTACCGTCTGCTGCAGCAAGATTTGAAACCAGGTCCCTGCGGATTAATAGTCTGGTGATAATACCATTGAGCCATTGTCGCCCCTTTTTACTGACAGTACAGCCAAATAGGCAAAAGGTCATCACCGACGAACTCCAGCGGACAGAGGCTCCCAACTCGATGCTCAAATTTAACCCACTAGCTGCCAGTACAAGAAGTGCAGCACAGAACGTGTGTAGTTATTGGTCAGTGCCAAAGATGTGCAGGTTAGATTGACTGGCCATGCTAAATTGACCCTAGTGTCAGGGGGATTAGCAGGGTAAATATATTGGGTTACGGGAATAGGTTCTGGATGGGATTGTGGTCGGTGCAGACCAGATGGGCTGAATGGTCTCCTTCTGCACTGTAGGGATTCTAAGAAAAATCTCTGCCCACGCTGATACTGCAAAGGTGAATCTGTATTTGTTTGGACAAAGATTATGCATCCACTTACCTTGGTTCTCAGGTGCTTCCTTCCTCCATTCTTCTCTTGTTTGTCTTCGGTATCAGGATTGCACTTGCAGGGATCATCCATCCCCCTGTCTCTCTCTGTCTGAATGAAGATGGCATCTTCACGAGCCAAATGTATCAGAGCCACTGGCTGTTCACCAAGTGTGGGGCAGATATGTGCTGGGAACTGTATGTTAAAGGAGAAGGAGAGAATGTAGAACATTACAGCGCAGTAAGACTGGCACTTGGGTAGATATTGCCTTTCACAGCCACTGGACGTCACTAAACACTCCTGAAGAGTGGTCTCCATTGTAATGTAGCTTGTCTCCCCAACCCGTGCAAGGACAATTAGGGATGGGCAGTAAATGCTGGCCTGCCTAGTGACTCCCACATCCCGTGAATTTGCACACAGCGAACTAACAGCAATGTGAGAATGAGCAGGTACTCTCTGTTTGAATATCGTTATTGGGGAATAATCATTGGCCAGGCCACTGTGGTCGTCTCTCCTATCTTTCACGGTTTTACGACTGGGGTCAGGAGAAATTTCTTCACCCACAGGAAGGTAAATGTCTGGAATTCACTACCACAGGAAGTAGTTGAGGCAAAAATGTTGTGCGATTTCAAGAAGGAATTAGCCACAGCTCTTGGGGTTAAAGAGATCAAGAGGTATGAGGGGAGAGATCAGGATATTGAATTTGATGATCAAAATGAATGGGAGAGCAGGCTTGAAGGGCTGAATGGCCTACTACTGCTTGTAGTTTCTATAGGATCATCTTTGCCCACTCAAGATGCAGGGTAGGGAAGGACTCAGTTTAAATGTCTCATTCGAAAGGGAGCATCTTCAACAGTGCAGCACTCAGTACTGCATTGGTGTATCAGCCCATGTTTGGTTCTCAAGTCCTGGTGTGAGACTTTGAGCCCAGAACCTTCTCAGTCAGAGGCAGGTGTGCCATCCACAGAGCCACAACAAACACGTGCTCCAAGTGCTAACCCTCGGAAACATAGTAATCCCATTGTTTAAAGTTTATTTATTACTCACAAGTAAGGTTTACATTAACACTGTAATGAAATTACTGTGAAATTCCCCTAGGAACCACAGTCCAGTGTCTCTTCAGCTCAGTACACCTAACCAGCATTGGTTAGATGCCCAGCATCTAACCTAGAGTTAGTTGGGTTATTTCCTTTGGCTCCATCTAAGCTAGTTTTAGTTCAATGATTTTGGCACTGAGATAGCAGAACCCATCTTGCCCAGAAGCTGTGGGTGCATGCGTTTTGACCAATGAAACCGCATGCCAAATGGCTTCTTCACCGCTCTGTCCACCTGTGACTCCGCTTTCAAGGAGCTATGAACTTGTACCTTTTTGTTCTGTAACTCTCCCCAGTGCTGTACCATTAATAGAGTAAGTCCTGCCATTTATGTGAACTAAATTCCTTTTGCCATTCATTAGCCCACTGGCCCAATTGATTAAGATCTCGTTGCAATCCTAGAAGAACTTCTTCACTGCCCACTCTGCCAACAATCTCGGTATCATTTGCAAACTTACTAACCGTGCTTACTGAGCATCAAATGATGTTGCAGTGGACTGAACAGTGCTCTCTCCTCTGGGGTACTTTAACAGCGAGATAACACCCAATGCAGGCATAACTATGCTGGAACCCCATGCCCCACCCCACTTATGGTTATATTTAAGGATGTCACAATACAAAGTGGTGTTGTCTTTGCCCAGTTACATCAGCTTATTAGAACCAGTACATCAATAAGAAGTCTCACATTAAGTTGGTTTAAGTCATAGAACCTAGAACCCTACAGTGTCGAAACAGGCCCATTGGCCCATCGAGTCTGCACCAAGCACAATCCCACCCGGTCCCTTCCCCCATATCCCTACAGATTTACCCACTAATCCCTCTAACCTACACATCCTAGGACAGTAAGGGGCAATTTTAGCATGGCCAATCAACCTAACCCACACATCTTTCAGACCGTGGGAGGAAACTGGAGCATCCGGAGGAAACCCACGCAGACATGAGGAGAATGTGAAACTCTACACACAGTGACCCGAGCCGGGAATCGAACCCAGCTCCCTGGAGCTGTGAAGCAGCGGTGCTAACCCACTGTGCTACCGTGCTGCCCGCGAGCCCATACAAACTGTGTGCACCTTTGTGTACCTTTCTCTGATTAGAACCTTCCACACCTGACAAAGGAATATCATTTCTGAAAGCTTGTGGGATTATTATCAAATAAACTGATTGGGCTTTAACCTGGTGTTGTGAGACTTATGGTGTTTACCCCAGTCCAACACCAGCATCTCTACATCACCAATACCATTAAGACAGCTTTCTGTTTGCTCACATTACTTTCAGATTGTGCTGATCAAAGACTCAAAACTTTGATCTCGCTGTCCACTTTGGGGTGAACTGGTGGTACAGCGGTTAGCACTGCAGCCTCACTGCGCCAGGGATCTGGGTTCAATTCCACCTCGGGTCAATGTCTGTGTGCAGTTTGCACATTCTCCCCGTGTCTGCGTGGGTTTTCTCCGGCTACTCCGGTTTCCTCCCACAGTCCAAAAATGTGTGGTTTAAGGTGGATTGGCCATGCTAAATTGCTTCTCAGTGTCAGGGGGACCAGCTACGGGTAAATGCATGGAGATGGGGTCTGGGTGGGATTGTGGTTGGTGCAGATTGGATGGGCCAAATGACCTCCTTCTGCGCTGTAGGATTCTAAATTGTCCCCTAATGTCTGAAGATACGTAGGTTAGGGGGTTTGGCCATAGTTGGGTGTTGTGTTACAGGAATAGGGTAGGAAGAGTGGGTCTGAGTAACATACTGTGTCACAGAGTTGATGGGTTGAATAGCTCCTCATGCAGTGGAGAGATTCTATGATGATTAAATAAAAAGATCAAATTTGCATTGACATTGTGCCCTTTATTATCTAGGACATCCCAAAGCAATTTCAGGGCTCAGTAAGCTACTATTTGGAGTGTGTCACTCTTGAAAGGTAGGGAAAGCTGGCCTTCAGTTTGTGTTACGGCAAACACAAGTGAGACAAACACCAGGACAGCTTTTCAGTCTGGGCTGAGGGGCAGATTGGGGGAATTCCTCTTCCAATAGTGGGCTGAACCTTGGTTTGATGTCTCATGTAAAAGGTGACACTTTTACCGGTGTGCCACTGGCTGCATCAGCTTAGATAACGAGCTTCGGCTTTGAGTGAGACTTGAACCCACACCCTCCGGAACCTGGGTGTTTACCGTTCCGATACGGCTGACACGCCTGTGCTGGAATTTTACCGCCTTGTCCCGCCTGAGGCTCGTAAGATCCTGCCCGAGGTCAACAGCGAATGCCTCTCTGTCAGCCTCGCCCACCTGCCTCGATCTAAGGTGGGCGTGCCGGTAAAATTCCAGTTCCCGGGGTTTGGCCAACTGGATTTACTCCAGGGTTTTAGTATGATGTGTGTGTGCACGGAATGTAGACTTGGCGGTTTGAGTAATGGAATAGTGGGATAAGTTGAATTGTCATTTAAAAATTGAGCTAGCATTGAAAGGGAAGAATGGTGTTGACAGTTACTGCAATCATCATTGCACCAAGGAGTTGTGTTCCCCCGACTACAGGGAATACTAAAGGTGTGGAAATGTGGAGCAAATTTGGTAAATACCCAAAATTACAGTAATCCTCTCAATGATCTTGGGGATGAAGGGGATGGGGATAATTTAACCAGGGACTCATGCACCAGATTATGATCCAGTGCCCCCATTACACTTTTGGATCACTTGTGTTTGTTAATCTTTAATGGTTTAAATATTGGACCCTCAGAATTCTCCCATTACTGCTACTGTCATAGAGGTTTACAGCATGGAAACAGGCCCTTCAGCCCAACTTATCCAAGCTGCCCATTTTTTTAAAATCCCTAAGCTAATCCCAATTGCCCACATTTGGCCAATATCCCTCTACATCCATCGAACCCATGTAACTATCTAAATGCTTTTTAAAAGATAAAATTGTACCCGCCTCTACTACTATCTCTGGCAGCTTGTTCCAGACATTCAGCACCCTCTATGTGAAAAAATTGCCCCTCTGGACACTTTTGTATCTCTCCCCTCTCACCTTAGACCTATGCCCTGTAGTTTTAGACTCCCCTACCTTTGGGAAAAGATATTGACTATGTACCTTGTCAATGTCCCTCGTTATTTTACAGACCTTTATAAGATCACCCCTCAGTCTCCTACGCTCCAGAGAAAAAAGTCCTAGTCTATCCAGCCTCTCCTTATAACTCAATCCATCAAGTCCCGGTAGCATCCTAGTAAATCTTTTCTGCACTCTTTCTAGTTTAATAATATCCTTTCTGTAATAGGGTGACCTGAACTGTACACAGTATTTCCAAGTGTGGCCTTACCAATGTCTTGTACAACTTTAACAGGACGTCCCAGCTCCTGTATTCGACGTTCTGACCGATGAAACCAAGCATGCCGAATGCCTTCTTCACCACTCTGTCCACCTGTGACCCCACTTTCAAGGAGCTATGAACATGTACCCCTAGATCTCTTTGTTCTGTAACTCTCCCCAAACGCTCTACCATTAACTGAGTAAGTCCTGCCCTGGTTCAATCTACCAAAATACATCACCTTGTATTTGTCTAAATTAAACTCCAATCTACCATTCGTCAGCCCATTAGCCCAGTTTATCAAGATCCCGCTGCAATTGGAGATAACGTTCTTCGCTGTCTGCTATGCCACCAATATTGGTGTCACCTGCGAACTTACTAACCATGCATCCTATATTCTCATCCAAATCATTAATATAAATGATGAGAAACAGTTGGCCAGCGCTGATCCCTGAGGCACATCACTGGTCACAGGCCTCCAGTTTGAAAACCAACCCTCCACAACCACCCTCTGGCTTCTATCAAGAAGCCAATTTTGCATCCATTTAGATACCTTACCCTGGATCCAATGAGATTTAACTTTATGCAACAACCTATCACACGGTACCTTGTTAATAGCCTTGTTAGAGTCCATGTAGATGACGTGAAGTGCGCTGCCCTCATCTACCTTCTTAGTTACCTCTTCAAAAAACTCAATTAAATTTGTGAGACATGATTTTCCACTTACAAAGCTATGCTGACTGTCCCTAATTAGTCCTTGTGTCTCTAAATGCCTGTAGATCCTGTCTCTCAAAATACCTTCCAACAATTTACTCACCACAGATGTGAGGCTCGCTGGCCTGTAGTTCCCAGGCTTTTCCCTGCAGCCCTTTTTAAACAAAGACACAACATTAGTCACCTTCCAATCTTCAGGCACCTCACCCGTGACTGTCAATGGTTCAAATATCTCAGCTAGGGGACCCACAATTTCCTCCCTAGCCTCCCACAGTGTCCTGGGATACACTTCATCAGGTCCCGCAGATTTATCTACCTTGATGCGCTATTAAGACTTCTAGCACCACCTCCTCTGTAATATGTACACTCCTCAAAATGTTACTATTATTTCCCCAAGTTCTCTAACATCTTTTCTCAGCAGTAAATACTGATGAGAAATATTCATTTAGAATCTCACCCATCTCTTGTGGATCTGCACACAGATGACCTTGTTGATCCTTAAGAGGCCCTACTCTCTTCCTTGTTATTCTTTTGCCCTTAATATATTTGTAGAAGCTCTTTGGATTCTCCTTTGCCTTATCTGCTAAAAATTTCATGCCCCCCTTTTTACCCTCCTGATTTCTCTCTCAACTCCACTCCTACACTCCCTGTACTCTTCAAGAAATTCACTTGATCTCAGCCTCCTGTGCACATCATGTGCTTCTTTGTTCTTCTTGACCAGGGCCTCAATATCCTGAGTCATCCACAGTTCCCGATGTCTGCCAGCCTTGCCCTTCACTCGAAGAGGAACGTGTTTATCGTGAACCCTGGTTAACACACTTTGAGAGCCTCCCACTTACCGGACGTCCCCCACTTACAGACTCCCCCAATTAACTTTTGAAACTTCCTGCCCGATTACCTTCAAAAATTGGCCTTGCCCCAATTTTAAATGTTAATTTTTGGGACAGAACTATCATTCTCCATAGCTATCTTAAAACTAATAGAATTATGGTCACAAAGTGATCCCTTATTCTGTCATCTGCCCTTCCTTGTTTCCCGAGAGGAGGTCAAGTTTTGCCCTTAGTTGGGCCATCTACGTATTGAATGAGAAATTCCTCCTGAATTCTCTCTAAATTGCTTTCCATCCAACCTTCTAATATTATGGCTGTCCCAGTCAATGTTGGGAAAATTAAAATCTCTGACTATTACCATCCTATTTTTCTTGGAGCTATCTGTAATCTTACATATTTGTGCCTCAATTTCCCACTTTTGGGGGCCTTTAGTATAACCCTATCAAAGTGATTTCCCCTTTCTTATTTCTCAATTCTACCCATATCGACTCAGTAGCTGAACCCTCGGCTATATCCCCCCTCAGTAATGCTGTGATGCTTTCCCTAATCCCCTCCTCTCTTACCTCCTGTTCTATCTTCCCTATAACACCTGTACCCTGGAACACTGAGCTCCCAGTCCTGTCCCTTCCCTTAGCCATGTTTCAGTAATTGCTATAATATTCCCAGCCCCACATACCCACCCATGCCCTGAGTATATCTGCCTTGCCCATCAGGCCTCTTGCATTGAAATAAATGCAGTTGAATCTGCACTTCCCTTGCTTTGCTTTTGCCTGATCTGTCCGGGACTAGGATTACTGACACTGCCTTTACTGCTTAACGTGCTCTCTTTAACTTCCACGCTGTCCACAAACTTCTGTCTCTCTACTGCTTTGGATCCCGTGCCAAACTGATTTAAATCCCAAATGTCTCTAGCAAATCTCCCCGCCAGGATGTTAGTCCCCCTCCAGTTCAGGTGTAACCCATCCCTCTTGAACAGGTCAGCCCTTCCCCAGAAAAGATTCCAATGATCCAGAAATCTAAATCCCTGCCCCCTGTACCAGCTCTCAAGCCAGGCATTCATCTGCCTGATCCTCCTATTCTCACTAGCACTTAGTTCGGTAGCAGTCCTGTCTCCGTTCCTCTCCATTTAAATTGCACTTCCGTGGCTACCTACACAATCAGTGTTACCATAGCATCCCCATAATGCAGGAGGAGGTCATTTGGCCCGTCGAGTCTGCACCGACAACAGTCCCACCTAGGTCCTATCCCCATAACCCCACATATTTACCCTGCTAATCCCTTTAACCTAAGCATCTCAGGACACAAAGGGGGCAATTTCTTAGCACGGCCAATGCACTGAACCCATGCATCTTTGGACTGTGGGAGGAAAGTCCAAAGAACTGTGGGAGAAGGTTGTTAGGAAGGCATATGGAGTCTTGGCTTTTATTGGTAGAGGGATTGAATTTCGGAGCCGCAACGTCATGTTGCAACTGTACAAAACTCTAGTGCGGCCGCACTTGAGTATTGTGTGCAGTTCTGGTCCCCACATTATAAGAAAGATGTGGAGGCATTGGAGAGGGTACAGAGGAGGTTTACCAGGATGTTGCCTGGTATGGAGGGCATGTCTTATGAGGAGAGGCTGAGGGATTTGAGGTTGTTTTCGTTAGAAAGGAGGAGGCTAAGAGGGGACCTGATCAAAACATATAAGAGGATTAGAGGTTTAGATAGGGTGGACAGTGATAGCCTTTTTCCTAGGATGGAAAAAGCTAGCACGAGGGGACACAGCTTTAAATTAAGGGGTGATAGTTATAGGACGGATATCAGAGGCAGGTTCTTTACCCAAAGGGTGGTTCGGGAGTGAATGCCCTGCCTGCAGCGGTTGTAGATGCGCCAAGTTTGGTGGCGTTTAAGAGGTTAGTTGATAAGTATATGGAAGAGAAGGAAATGGTTTAGTTTGGAGGGGCATTGCTTTTTATATTGGTCGGCGCAACATCGAAGGCTGAAGGGCCTGTTCTGTGCTGTAATGTTCTATGTTCTATGTTCTAAACCTGAGTACCTGGAGGAAACCCACGCAGACACGGGGAGAATGTGCAAACTCCACACAGATGGTGACCCAAGGAGGAAATCATACCCAGGGTCCCTGAAGCTTTGAGGCAGCGGTGCTAACCGCTGTGCCACCTTGTATTTCCACATTTCACAATGGTTCAAAATTGTTTGATTGTCATGATGTTGGTAAAACGCTGACACCAAGGGAATAGGATCCTGAATACCAGTCCAGTTCCAACCAGATACTTCACTACAAAACCTTTCAGTGGTTTAACCTCTTGGGAGCAGCACTCTGAGGACGCCCGGTGTCGTAACAGAGAGAGGCTGGTACACTCCTTCCCATCGAATCATTCAAGACTGAGTCACTATCCTGGAATACCTTCAATTAAAACAGTCTTAACCGTTAAATGGACCGTGTGACTGGCTGGCTTCTAGTTAGGCACGGTCATCAGTGTGGCTCAACATCCTCGGCCCTCAGGTCAGGGTCAAGGTTCAAGCTTGACTTCGCTGTCGCTAGCATGCAATAGTAGGAGACACCCCCCCACCCAACCCCCCACTCTTTGGAGGAGCTGTCATTCTGATGAGGTATCAAACAGAGGTCCCATCTGCCCTATCAAGTGAGTGTAAAAGATGCCACTTATTTCTCGGTGTCCTGGCCAGCAGTTATCCTCAGTCAATAACACGCTGCTGTGCTTTTGGACTCTTGCTGTGCACACATTGACTGCTGTCGTTCCTTCACTGCAACGCTAACGACACTTGAGAAATGATTTGTTGGCTGCAACGGCACTCTTGGAAGACGTAAAATTGACGTGGCTCCTCAGGTGCATTGACCCAGATTCCTGGAGACAGTCGGGAGGTGGGCTACACTGTGTTGAGAAGTCTGACAACATCAGGTTTAAGTCTAACCTGTTTATTTGACAGTAAACCCGCAAGCTTTCGGGGCTTTGCCTCTTCATCAGGTGAGTAATGAAGGTGTGGAAATGGAGCAGTTTTGGTAAATACCCACAATTACCGTAATCCCTTCAATGGTCTTGAGGGTGAGGGGATAATTTAGCCAGGGACTCATGCACCAGATTAATACACTTTTGGATCACTTGTGTGGGTTAATCTTTAATGGTTTAAATTTTGGGTCCACAGAACTTTTCCTTTACTTCATAGAGGTTCATAGCACGGAAACAGGCCCTTTGGCCCAACTTGTCCATGCCGCCAATTTTTTTGTAAAAACCCCTAAACTAATCCCAATTGCCCGCTTTTGGCCCATATCCCTTTCACCTCATAAAGAGGCAAACTCCGAAAGCTTGCGAGTTTACTATCAAATAAATCGGTTGGATTGCAGGTACTCTGGAGTTATTGAAGAGATACTTAGATGGGCACATGAACAGAATGGGAATGGAGGGGTATAGAAAACTGATTTAAAATAGAGATCATGAGCCTTGGGAGTCCCTGGGAAATGTGTAAATAGATGATGATATTGATGTACTTGTTTTTATCCTACAGGTGCTTTGGTCCACCTTGTTGTCTAACAAGAGGCATACACGCGACGGGTCGTGAGAGGACTGCTCTTGGATTTTTTTTTCGAGAGTATCCTAGGGCTTCACGTCGTTAGTGTACGCTTGACCTGGACCATTTGATGGGCAACACGACAGCTCAGTGACTATCGCTGTGCTGTGCAGATACATGGATTTGGGCCTGTGTCTGTGGGAGTTTGCGCATTCTCCCCGTGCTTGCATGGGTTTTCTCCGGGCGCTCCGGTTTCCTCCCACATCCCAAAGATTTGCTCTTAGGCTAATTGGCAAAACAAATTCTCCCTAAATTGTCTCAAATTTGGTTTTTAATCCATAGATCTATAAACATGGACAGGGATCACAGGTAGAGGTGGGAACATCGAGGTGGCGGCGCGGGCTCGTTGGGCCGAAGGGCCTGTTTCCCGTGCTGTTTTGTTCTTTAAACCTGGTGTTGTCAGATTTCTTACTGTGTTTACCCCAGTCCAAGGCTGGCATCTTGAGGCAGCGCTGTCAGCGTAGGAGATATCAGAACCCAAAGGGGCCCTGATTTTGGTCAGATTTTTCCCTGGTGTTGATCACAAGCTGCAGTTGGTTTGATCGGCACCATTCCCATCTGCTGTTTTTAATGCTTCTGGAATATTCCAGCTGCCTGCTTGATTGACTCTTTGCCAGCTTGCCCCAGTTACCCACAGGAAAGTCCGTGGGCCTGGGCGAGGAATGTGGATTCCAGGCCGCGGCGACTGTGTCATTGTTTGCCTCTCTGCAAGGAATCCTCCCTGCTCTGTCAGTGAGTGAAAGCCAAAGGTTTGGACTGACAGCTTGGATCGCCTGCCTCCCACCTGGTGCTCGCTCAGAAGACACACAGCAGCCTGTGTTTCTCGGCAGCCTCCCACCCCCACCCCCACAGCCGGCATCCTGTGCTTCAGAGGCCGGAGTGACGCTTTGAATCTTTGACTGGGTTTTGCACACACCGCTGCCAAGGCAACGCTGAAGGAAACTCTCCTCTCAGTTGTGTACATTGCACACACGTTCCTATTGCTTTGCCAGCATCCCACCACAGCTCGCTGTTGATCGCACCACTAAAAAAAACACTCGTGTTCCTGTGGCCAGGAGGACTTTGGGCCCGTGCTTTGTGATTAACTGCGCAGTCTTCCAAGAAAATAAGTGGCATTCCCACGCATTGACCGTTTTATTCTGTTCGTGGAAATTCCATCCAGGAAACGGGGACGAGGAAATGGGATGTTGGCACTGGTCATTAATGAGTAATGAGGAATTACACTGACCTGCTTTGGCATAATTTAGCGTTTGAAAAATGAATTCAAACCAGAAAGCTACTGTGAAATGACAATGGTGCAGCTGCACAGAGATTGCTTGTTGACCGTGTTTCCTGAGAGGGAAAATGTACGTTGATGTCTTTGGCACGGGCACTGGGCATTATGGGTGGCATGAAGTCAGCAAGTTGGCAAACCATCCTTTCACCTCTGGGACCAATGTTTTCCACTTGAGCCCACACAGCTGCAGTGAAAGGCACCTCTCGTTTTCCAACCTCACAAGCATCCGACTTGCAAAACAGTTCGGGTAATGTTAACCTGCTGAAGGACACAGCCTCAAATCACTCTGCAAATCGGCGCCCAGTGAACGCGCTCAAAGGGGCTGTGTGGTTAGCTGCTGTGAGAAATTAACAGCAATTTCTCACAGCCACAAAGGGGAAAAAAAAAGTACAAAAGTCTGAGGTCACCTACCAACCAACTCAACAGCTTCTTCCCTGCTGCCGTCAGACTTTTGAATGGACCTACCTCGCATTAAATTGATCTTTCTCTACACCCCCGCTGTTACTACATTATGCACCCTCTCCTTTCCTCCTCTATTTGTCTGTGTAGCATGCAGGAAACAATGCTTTTCACTGTATATTAATATGTGACAATAAATCAGATAGAATGTGGGCAGCGATAAGGAGGATGCAGTTCGGAGGAAAATATCCTAGATAAGGTCATGTTGGAAGTGAGCTGTAAGAGGGATTCTGTTCAGGGACGCTTTGCGGAGCGTT
The DNA here is from genome assembly GCA_024679065.1 of Sphyrna mokarran. NCBI lineage: Eukaryota > Metazoa > Chordata > Chondrichthyes > Carcharhiniformes > Carcharhinidae > Sphyrna > Sphyrna mokarran. The sequence goes on from JAGIQG010000022.1 coordinate 44,685,852, forward strand.
GCAGGAATTATGTCTAAGCAGCTTCTTGAAATGGTACATGTTGTGTTAAATTAATAAAGTGATCTGAAAATAATAAAACAACCAACGTTGTGAGCAAACCAGTGGATTTGGCTGAGTGCCAATCTCTCTACTTGGAATAATGAATGGCTTGAAAAATATCCCTCACATGAACAATAAAGGTTAATGGTAAACTCCATCCTCATGCATTAATGAGGATAAACTCCTTCCTCATGTTAACGAGAATAGGACCATAGAAAATTACGGCTCAGAAACAGGCCTTTTGGCCCTTCTTGTCTGTGTCTGGTCCCATTGACCTGCACTTGAACCATATCCCTCCACACCCCTCTTATCCATGAACCCATCCAAGTTTTTCCTAAATCTTAAAAGTGACACCGCATTTATCCGGCAGCTCATTCCACACTCCCACCACTCTCTGCGTGAAGAAACCCCCCTAATATTCCCCTAATATAATAACTTTTCTCCTTTCATCCTTAACCCATGTACTCTAATTTTTTTCTCCCCTTCCTCGCGTTAACCTCCTTCCCTCGCATTAACGAGAATAAACTCCTTCCCCTCGCGTTAACAAGAATAAACTTCTTCCTCTGTTATCAAGAATAAACTCCTGTCTCATATTATTATCTGATTGAAAAAGGACAAAGCTGGAAAAGTTATTCGGTAAGCTTTAATAATACTGGTGATTTCATGTGTTCTATGTAATTTACGAATCTGGTTGGAGTTTGTAAGCCATTGGGTGCAGTGCATCAATTCCAGAACTGTGCACCATGATCACATCTAGTTGGCATTTACTGAGGTCTGCAAGTGCTATCCTTAGACCAGGTAATCTTATTAAGCTGATCGAGGTGGTGAACAGTCTGGGGTCTGAGCTCATGACGGATGGTTTGAAGTTCAAGGATGGGGATTCCATTTCGCACTTCCTTTTACATGTAGGGTACAAAGTGAGACTCCACATTCATCCCAGTTTCACTCCGGTATATACAAGAAACTAATCAAGATGGCACGAGGGGACACAGCTTTAAATTAAGGGGTATGAGTTATAGGACGGATATCAGAGGTAGGTTCTTTACTCAAAGAGTGATTAGGGAGTGGAATGCCCTGCCTGCAGCTGTTGTAGATGCGCCAAGTTTGGTGGCGTTTAAGAGGTTAATTGATAAGTATATGGAAGAGAAGGGAATGGTTTAGTTTGGAGGGGCATTGCTTTTTATTTTGGTCGGCACAACATCGATGGCCGAAGGGCCTGTTCTGTGCTGTAAAGTTCTATGTTCTATGAGTTTTGGGCAGATACTGCACAGGGAACAGTTGCCAGTCAGGAGAGCTGCTTCAATCGTAGGTTATTCAATGCTGGCATAGTTTTAATTGGAAATGTTTTCTCTTTTTTCCTCAGTTGGTGATAAAGTCCCTGCTGACATCAGGATCATCAGCATCAAATCAACCACGCTCCGAGTGGACCAGTCCATTCTCACAGGTGAGAACCTTCACACAACACAGATGGCTCCATCCAAAGCCAGAGTTCGTTCATTGCCCTGGAGATGTGACCAGTTCCACTTCAGATTTTAAAAAATGCACAGCATTTCAATCAGACTCCTTTCAACTTCTTCCCTGTGGCCTGGGCAATGGTCCAGCTCAGTTTGATTATATTGACTTAGTGCTGTCCTTGAGTTGGTCCATTGCTACTTCAGGATTGGATTAGAGCGGCTTATTCTGTGTTTCGTGCCAAGCGCATCTGACCCTGTTAGGGATCAGGAAGGAGAAAGGAAATGCCTCTCCACACAAGTCATTTTTGTACTTATTCCAACGTACCCCCTGGGTTTGATTTAATGACCTCCTGGAGGTGAGTTGGCAGACAGGATGGCTTTGGAGGGTTGTAAAATTAAACAAGATGTTACAACCTTTCATGGAACCTACTCAGTCCCCACTGTTATTTTACTGTTGTGTTACTGATATAATACCTTGGGCTTATTTACTGCACAAGGCACCAGTCCCTCATAAGGGATTGGCTACACATGTTGTACATTGATTTATTAAGGATAAGCACTGAAGAACAGTTATGCATTGGCGTAAAGCTTGAAGATATCAGAGCTATGCGTATGTGCTCTGCCCCAAGCAAAAATGAAACTAAGACTGGGTGATATGACACATTTCCCTTCTAATCATGTCATGCTAATAGCTCTTAAAGACAAATTACAGCAAGCTTTACCAGCATTGGGGGGAGCTACTGGGAGGTCTATCCACCACGGGCTAAATGTCTCTAGCCTGGCAGGTTGGTGGCCAATGAAGAGGGTTGTGCTGCCTCCTTTAAAGGCCCCATTTGCCCATCAGAATCAATGTATTTCATTGGCTGTATTTTCAGACGTCCAGTTTGAAATGTGTGCAGCTGGCTGTATCAATGGTGGTAGTGAAAGCACAGAAGCTTTGAGGAGTTTAAGCCTTGAATACAAATGGGTAGGAATCTTCTCAAAGCAAAAAACACCACAGGACTGATCTAGATAACCAGAATCTCCTCCCATGCTCTTCCCAACCCCACATCTCCCCTTGCCCTGCCTCCTCCCCTCCCCACCTCTTCTCCAACCCCCTTAGTGGCACTACTAGGATCATATAGCTGCTGGTCGTTTGGACACAGGATCTAATTCCCCAGATTGGAACTGAAGGTCCTTCATGGCAGACTGGTGTAGAAGGTGAAGTCGTATGGGATCAGAGGTGAGCTGGCAAGGTGGATTCAAAACTGGCTTGGTCAGAGAAGACACAGGGTAGCAGTGGAAGTGTGTGTTTCTGAATGGAGGGCTGTGACAAGTGGAGTTCCTCAGGGATCGGTGCTGGGATCTTTGCTGTTTGTAGTAAATATAAATGATTTGGAGGGAAATGTAACTGGTTTGACTAATAAGTTTGCAGACGGCACAAAGGTTGGTGGATTTGCAGATAGCAATGAGGATCATCAGAGGATATAAATCGGTTGGAGACTTGGGCAGAAAGATGGCACTTGGAGTTTAATCCAGACAAATGTGAGATAATGCATTTTGGAAGTTCGAATACAGATAGGGAAATATACAGTATATGGCAGAATCCTTAAGAGATAGACAGAGATCTAAGTGTACAGGTACAAAGGTCATTGAAAGTGCTAATACAGGTGGAGAAGATAGTCAAGAAGACAAATAGAACATAGAACATAAAACATTACAGCACAGAACAGGCCCTTCGGCCTTCGATGTTGCGCCGACCAATAAAAAAAGCAATGACCCTCCAAACTAAACCATTCCCTTCTCTTCCATATACTTATCAACTAACCTCTTAAACGCCACCAAACTTGGCGCATCTACAACTGCTGCAGGCAGGGCATTCCACTCCCGAACCACCCTTTGGGTAAAGAACCTACCTCTGATATCCGTCCTATAACTATCACCCCTTAATTTAAAGCTGTGTCCCCTCGTGCTAGCTTTCTCCATCCTAGGAAAAAGGCTATCACTGTCCACCCTATCTAAACCTCTAATCATCTTATATGTTTCAATAAGGTCCCCTCTTAGCCGCCTCCTTTCTAACGAAAACAACCTCAAATCCCTCAGCCTCTCTTCATAAGACCTGCCCTCCATACCAGGCAACATCCTGGTAAACCTCCTCTGTACCCTCTCCAATGCCTCCACATCTTTCTTATAATGTGGGGACCAGAACTGCACACAATACTCCAAGTGCGGCCGCACTAGAGTTTTGTACAGTTGCAACATGACGTTGCGGCTCCGAAATTCAATCCCCCTACCAATAAAAGCTAAGACTCCATATGCCTTCTTAACAACCTTATCGACTTGACTGCCTACTTTCAGGGATCTGTGCACAAATACACCAAGATCCCTCTGTTCATCAACACTATTAAGAATCCTACCATTAGCCCTATACTCTACACATTTATTATTCCTGCCAAAGTGCATTACCTCACACTTTTCCACATTAAACTCCATTTGCCACCTCTCGGCCCAGCTCTGCAACTTGTCCAAGTCACTCTGCAAACTATAACACCCCTCTTCACTATCTACCACTCCACCGACTTTAGTGTCATCTGCAAATTTACTAATCCATCCTTCAATACCCTCATCCAGATCATTTATAAAAATTACAAACAGCAGGGGCCCCAAAACAGACCCCTGAGGTACACCACTTGTCACCGAACTCCACGATGAATATCTCCCATCAACCACCACCCTCTGTCTTCTATCTGCTAGCCAATTCCTAACCCAATTAGCTAAATCACCCTCTATCCCATACATCTGCATTTTCTGCAGAAGTCTTCCATGGGCCACCTTATCAAACGTCTTACTAAAGTCCATATGTACCACATCAAATGGCATGCTTGCCTTCATCAGCCAGGGCATTGAGTTCAAAAATTGGCAAGTCATGTTACTATTTTATAGAACCTTAGTTAGGCTGCAATGGAATACAGTGTTCAATTCTGGTTGCCACACTACCAAAAGGATGCGGAGGCTTTGGAGAGGGTACAGAAAAGATATATCAGGATGGTGCCTGATTTGGAGGGCATTAGCTATGAGGAGAAATTGGAAAAACTTGGTTTGTTCTCACTGGAACGATGTAGGCTGAGGGGAGACCTGATAGAAGTCTACAAGATTGAGAGACATGGACAGAGTGGATAATCAGAAGCTTTTTCCCAGGGTGGAAGCGTCAATATTTACTAAGGGGCACAGGTTTAAGGTGCGAGGGGCAAGGTGATGTATGAGGCAGATTTTTTACACAGAGAGTAGTGGGTGCCTGGAACTTGTGGCCAGGGAGGTAGTGGAAGTGGATACGGTAGTGTTTTTTAAGGGGCATCTTGACAAATACATGAATAGCATGGGAATATGGTCCCCGGAAGGGCAGGGGATTTTAGTTAAGTCACTGCAATGTAGGAAACATAGCAGGCAATCTGTCCACATCCTACAAAGAACAATGTGATAATGAGCATATTTAGTCATGTTAGTTGGGATAAAGAATTTGGTCAGGACGCCAGTGATTCCCCATTTAACGTGATTCCCCGTCTAATCCCAGACCTCTGTTGATCTTGCTCAGAATCAGCCAATCACAGCCCTAGCAAGGAAGTGTCTAACCTACGAATGAAGCAAAAGTAACATCACCAGGTTTCTTCAATGGTGACCAGCTAAGCTCCATATCGATGGGGTATGTTTGAAAGCGTCGCTCGCTGAGAGAACGCTGGTTGTTAACTGGGGCTGGTAAAATGAAGTGCCTGGAGACTGTGAGAATAGAGCTTCATCATACTGTTCAAGGAATGTGAGGGTGGACATGTCTATTAATATCAGTCTGACAACTGCGGTAATTAATGGGCCGGATACATGTCTTAGAAATTCCAGGATTTTAATTAAAGTAGAGATGTTACTCGAAGTAAACTAGCCATATTTCTGACTGGGGGCATCTTTGATTTATTAGACAGCATTGTTGTGTTAACAAAGAGGCTTTTATTCCCTGCTACCAAGAGGGAAGCTTAAACCAATGCCTATACTGTCGCAGTACCCCCTGTTACTGCTCAGAACACCGCATTTCCAAGACGCTGTTCTGAATAGCTTCAAAGCCATTTGAAACTACCATCCAAAATGCAGGCTGATGGTGTCAGAGTAAGGGAAGTCCATTCCCAGGGATCAAACGCTGCTCTGACTGTAGCGATAAAGCTGTCCTGATTTGATTCCAGATTTTGAACACCCTTGTAGCACCATTCCGCCCCGCCCGTCCTCCCCGTTCTTCAGAATACCCTACTCACAGCCTCCTCCCTGGCCCTGTGTTCCTTTGGATGGTGGGAGATTAGGAATTGCATTACCTTTTTTCCAGCAGGAACACATCCAATAATGCCACTTGCATAATGAGCTCACTGCTTGGCATGTGGAGAGCTTGGCTTGGCCCCGTGATTCTGAACTCTGGGAGCTGCTTGTTATCTTTACTGACACGCAGAAAATAAATGACAGCAGCTTGAAGGTTGAAAATCAGTAAGTGTTAAGCTGCATTATCTTTGCTTCAATTAACTGAAATCCTTTTCTTTGCTCATTCTTATTGCAATTCTTAAAAGTGCCGTGAAGAAAGAGGAAAATCAAATTATTTGTAACTGAGCAGACTCTTTTGAGCAATATCGAAAAGCTCCTTTGACAGCACCTTCAAAACCATGATCTTTTATCAGTGAAAGGACAAGGATAGCAGGTGCTTGGGAACGTAAGCTGCAAGTTCCCGTCCAAGCCACACATTATCCTGACTATACCGCCGTTTCTTCACCTGGAATTCCCTCTCTAAGAACCCTGTGGGTTTTAGAAAAACAGTGGAGAGATTGCAAAGCTCTGAGATAGAGAGGGAATGCACTTCTTCTGCTCTGACCTTGGTACAGAGGACCATGGGTCTCTGGACTGCTCATTCCCCAGAGAGTGGTGGAAGCAAGGGGGTGCGGCGTGGTGCCTCAGTGGTTAACACTCCTGCCCTGCAGCGCCAGGGACCTGGGCTCGATTCCTGGCTTGGGTCATTGCTTGTGGGGTTTGCAAATTTTCCCCATGTCTGCGTGGGTTTCCTCCCACAGCCCAAAGATATGCGGGTTAGGTTGATTGGCCACGCTACAATTATCCCTTAGTATCAGGGAGGCTAGCTAGGGTAAATGCATGGGATTAATGGGATTGAGGTCGATGCAAACTCAATGGGTCAAATGTCCACCTCCTGCACCGTAGGGTTCTATGATTCTCCTGGAGGGATTTTCTCATGCTGTTGGAGAGAGTTTAAAATGACTTGTCAAGGAATGTGAACCCAGGAGAGAAACAACGCTGATAATGAGAAGTACAAAATTAATAAATGAAAGTGGAAGGCAACAGATAAAGGCTAGCATCGAATAGAGTCACGATACAGAATAAATATTAAAAAGGCAGAATCAAAGAGACACCATCTAAATGTAAGCAGCATTTGCAACAAGATAGATGAATTGATAGCATGGATAGAAGTGAATGGGTACGACCTAATTGCCATTTCTGAGACACGGCTACTGGGTGACCGAGGCTGGAATATTCAAGGATGTTTAACACTTAGGAAGGACAAGGAGGAAGGGTAGGGTGGATAAGGGATGTGAAAGAGGATCTTAGCTCAAAAGAACAAGATGTAGAATCAGTTTGAGTGCTAAGAAATGGCAGCAACCATTTGGTGGGAATTACTTATCGTGTACAAACAGGCGGCTGTGTAGGACACTGGTAAATCAGGAAATGAGCAGTGCCTGTAACAAGGGCAATACATAGGGGATTTCAATCTACTGGGGAAATCTAATTAGCACTAATACATTGGAGGACAAATCCCTAGAGCAGTGCGCTGAGTAACTAACCAGAGAATCTGTTGGATTGTGATGGAAGGAGTTAGGAATGTGATGGAAGGGAGTTAGTATTTGTAAAAAAGTAGCTTTGGAGAGATTAGTGAGATGAAAACCAGCAAATTCCCTGAGCCTAATGATCCACACCCCAGCGTGTTGAAAGAACTGTCTGTCTGAACATAAGAAATAGGAGCAGGAGTCGGCCCTCAAGCCTGCCCCGCCATTCAAAAAGATCATGGTTGATCTGAAATGGGTCAGTTCCACTTTCCCGTTTTCTCCTCATAATTCCCTTGTCTATCAGAAACCTATCTGGACAGTGGATGCACTCGTAATCATCTTTCCAAATTCTATTAAACGTGGAATGGTAGATCAGAAAGTAACAAACATATAACCCCATTATTTAAGAGAGAGAAAATGAGAAACCGCAGACCTGTTAACCTGATATCAGTCACAGGGAAAATCGGTCGTAAAGGACGTGTGATATGGACACTTTGAAAATAACAATCAGCTAGGGCAGAGTCAGCATGGATTTACGAAACGGAAATCGTGATTGACAAACCTGTTGGAATGTTTTTGAGGATGTTCAACAGTGGTGAATTTGGACTTTCATAGGGCCCCACACAAGGAGTTAGTAAATAGACTTAGATGGGGGGAGGGGATGGGGTAAGGTTCTGGAATGGATTGAGGATTGGTTAACAGGCAGAAGAGGGAGCAGGAATAAATGGACCATTCTCAGGCTGGCAGATCAAGTCACAATAGTACGTACTTGGACCCCAGCTATTCACAATCTTCATCATCAATCTGGGAGCAAAGTGTAATATTTCCAATTTCATTTCTTCGAGATCATACCTTCCATCTGTTTTTTTTTCCTTATCACTGTCTCGCCTCCCCAACCCCTCCCCTCGAGATCCATCTTACCTGATTCAGGTTGCTCTTTGCAACACTGCTTACCTTTGTCCTGCCTTTTGCACGTTCTGATCTCTCAACGGGCTTGATCACCTCTATTCACGTTCCCTTTGCCTTTCGGTCTCTGACATCTTTGTCAATCACTCCACCAACCACTGACTTTCTATCCAGCTCCTCCCCCACCACCACAACAATATAAACCTTATACAACCCAAGCTGGCACCAGCGTGTGGCAACTTCTTGCAAGCTGTGCCCACCGCAACTTCTAATTTTATTTTTTTAAGCCTTGTTCTCTGCTTTTAAAACTCTATTCTAACTCTTTTAAACTCTGTAACAATGCTTTCGTGTCAAGTTGATCTTTCTTGACACCCTAGCCAACACGACACACTTCACCCTCTCCTTTTCTTCTGTACGAATGGTATGCTTCATCTGTGTCGCGCGCAAGGAACAAGGCTTTTCTCTGCATACTAAGACATAAGGCAATAATAAATGAAATCAAATCGGTTTTCTATTATCTCCAGCTCTGATGAAGGGTCATCCAGCTGTGACACATTAGCTTCACAGATTTTCCAGCATTTTCTGGTTTTCATGTTTAATGTTTCCAAGTTTCCTGATGACGCAAAGTGATGTGGGAATGTGCATTGTGAAGGGAATGCATACAGGCTTCAAGGGGATTAGTGCACGGGCAGGAATGTGGTATAATGTGAGGTTATCCAGTTTGGCAGGAGGAATGGAGATGAGGATATTTCTGAAATGGCATTAGATCGGGAAGTGTTGATATCTGAAGGGACCCGGGTGTCCTTGTTCATGAGTCATTGAAAATTAACGTGCAGGGACAGTGAGAAATTAGGAAAGCAAATAGTATGTTGGCCTTTATCGCGTGAGGATTTGAGTAAGGGAGTGGCAAAGTCTGGCTTCAGCTGTGTAGAATCTTGGTTCGGTTGCAGCTGAAGTGTTGCGTTTAGGTTTGAATCTGTTATCCATGGAAAGAGATAATTCCCCTCGAGGGACTGCAGTGAAGGTTCACCAGACTAATTCCTGGGATGATGTGACTGTCTTCTGAGGAAGGATTGTGGCGACTGGGGACACTCAGCTCCCTAGAGTGTCGAATAATGAGAGGTGATCACGCTAAAACTCTCAAACTTCTTAAAGCTCTGGATAGGGTATGTACAGAAAGGATACTTCCCCTGGGTGGCATGATGGAATTTCTTTGAGATCATACCTTCCATCTGTTTTTTTTCCTTATCACTGTCTCCCCTCCCCTCCCCTCGCACTCCTTTCCTTCGCACTGCTACGTCACAGCACCAGGGACCTGGGCTCAATTCCTGTCACCGTCTATGTGGAGTTTGCACATTCTCCCCATGTCTGCATGGGTTTCCTCTGGGTGCTCTGGTTTCCTCCCATGTTCTGAAAGACGTGCTGGTTAGGGTGCATTGACCCGAACAGGCTCCAGACTGCGGCGACTGGGGGAATTTCATGGTAACTTCATTGCAGTGTTAATGTAAGCCTTACTTGTGACTAATAAGTAAACTTTACTGGTGGTGGTTTTGAACCAGGGGACATAGTTTTCCTTTTATTCTGCTAAACTGAGATGAGGAGGAGTTTGTGCACTCAGAAGGTTGCCAACCTTTGGCATTCTCTATCCCAGGAAACTGTGGAGGCTCAGTTACTGAGTACATTCAATACAGCGACCACCAGATTTCGATATACCAGTGACATCAAGAGATACGATGATAAATGCATTGACGTTGATGATCAACATGATCTAGTTGAGGAGGCTTGAGGGGCCAAATGACCTACTCCTGTTCCGATATTTCTATGTTCTTGCCTCCTCGAGGGCAATTAGGGATGGGCAACAAATGCCAGTGCTTTTGGTGGTGCCCAAATCCTGGGAACGAATATATATATCAAAGGAAAGGGCCTCTCGAAACGATAAAAGACTTGCCTTCAGTTCACAAGCATCTTGTAACCAATCAACTACCTGTGAAATGTAATGCTTCTAGGGGTACAGAAGCAATTAATTTCTGACGGAAGACCCCACCAGTGGCAATGAGTAAGTGATCTGATCATTTGTATTGGCTGCTTTGCTGGCATTTGTTACATCCACTGGGCCAGGCCCATGGATCCCTAGCTTATATGAACGATGGCTCCCCCACCAACATAGCGTTCACACAGTGCCATGCTGAAGGGTCAGATTGGTGAGGTTTTGAGTCCGTAGTTTTCTGATGCCAGGCTAAGCCTGCTTTCAGTTACGCCAGGCTTATACAATGCAGGCGGGGCCCGTAGTTTCCCATCTCGGCAACTCCAAGCTAAAATCCATGGAATATGGACTCGTACAGAAGTTGACAGCATGGAAGCAGGACCTTCGGCCCAACTTGTTCATTTCACCCAGCTTTTACCACTAAACTATTCCCAATTGCCCGTGTTTGGCCCATATGCCTCTACACCTATCTCATCCGTGTAACTATTTAAATGCTTTTTAAATGACAAAATTGTACCTGCCTCTATCTCTGGCAGCTCGTTTCAAACCCGGAAAGAATTGCCCCTCTGGACCCTTTTGTATCTCTCCCCTCTCACCTTAAACCTCTGCCTTCTAGATTTAGACTCCCCTACCTCTGAGAAACGATATTGACTATCTAATTGATCTATGCCCCTCATTATTTTATAGACCTCCATAAGATCATCCCTCAGCCTCCTATGTTCCTGGGAAAAAAAGTACCAGACTTTCCAGCTTCTCCTTGTAACTCAAATCATCAAGTCTCAATAGAATTGTAGTATATCTTTTCTGCACTAATTTAATATTCTTTCTATACCTGGGTGATCAGAAGTGTACACTATTAAAAGTGTAACTTTACTAATGTTTTGTACAAGATGTCCCAAGTCCTGTATTCAGTGTTCTGACCAATGAAACAAAGAATGCTGAATGCCTTCTTCAGCATCCTGTGGATCTGCGATTCCACTTTCATTGAGCTGTGAATCTTTACCCCTAGATTTCTTTGTTCTATAACTCTCCCCAACACCCTTCCATTGATGGAGTAAGTCCTGTTCTGGATCAGTCTACCAATATGCATCACCTTGCATTTGTCAAAATTAAACTCCATCTGCCCGCTGGCCCAATTGACTAACATCTCATTGCATTCTGAGATAACCCTTAATATACCCTTAACCATCGCCAGCATTATGTCACACTGACTCCAGTATCATCTCACATAAACCCCTCCTTACCGTCATAGAATATTTAAGTAAATACTGCTCTGAATACAATAAACTTTTCAAAGTGGGAAGAGGGCTTAATGGGCAAAAGTTAATCCTTGATGAGAATTATATTACGAAGGGTTGAGAGGGACAAGTGTTTGGAAGGTGGGATTAGAATAGTTGCCTTTGACTGGCGCAGACTGAATGTGCCGAAGGAACTTTCTCAGTGCTGTAAACCTGTATAGTGTGAGGCACGATTGCATTGCCAGCTTGCTCTCTGATCATTGAGCCTGGGGGTCAGTTGAAAGTGGTTGGACAGGCTGTTTAGTTTAGATGTTAACAAGCAGAGATGTGGGAGCCAGTGGCAGATTTATAGCATTCACACACAGTGGGGTGGCACAGTGGTTAGCACTGCTGCCTCACAGCGCCAGGGTCCTGGGTTCGATTCCCAGCTTGGGTCACTGTCGGTGTGGAGTTCGCACATTCTCCCCGTGGCTGCATGGGTTTCCTCCGGGTGCTCCAGTTTCCTCCCACAGTCCAAAGATATGTGAATTAGGTAGATTGGCTGTATTATGTTGCTCCTTAGTGTCAGGAGGACTAGTTGGATAAATGCACGGGGCTATGGAGATAGCCTGGATGGGATTGTGCAGACTCAGTGGGCTGAATAGCCTCTTTTTCTGCACTGTAGGATTCTATGGCTCAGTTGCCGTGCATGCCTCTTGTGGGTCTCCAGCGGGAAAGAGCCTGTCTTCATGAGCGTTCAAATGTAATTAATGACAAATTGATCTTTTATCCAGTTGGGCAAGGGAACCACATCTAACGAACAGAAGTTAAACTGGTTGATTGGATTCTCCTGTGTAATAAAAACCCAACTTCTGGAAATACCCAGCGGGTCTGTGGAGAGAGAAGCAGAGTTAATGGGTAGATTTTTACAGCCCATGGATCTTCTGCTTCTGCAACTCAATGGAGTTTTGATTGACTCACAATAATTTACCGCTACCTCCCCCAACCATGTTGCATCTGTAAAATTCCACCCATTTGGCATTGAACGATGTATGACTCTTGATTGGAACTTATTCTTGTGCGTAATGATAGTTTGCAACAAGTGTTGATCACAAAAGTGGCCAGTGGGTCCTTCCTGAAATTCAGCTTGATGCACTTTCCCCAATATGGAACTTCCTACTGAGCATCATTCACAATGTGTGAGGACATCAGATTGGAGGTAGAATATTTGCTCTGCAGTTTGGAAAAACAGGACATTTCTTAACCCTGTGCCTTTGGTGAGTGTTCAGAGGAGGGGAAGTACGCACCATCTGAGCAACCACAAAATTAAACGGGCCCCATAAATGAAGCAGCCAGCCACATCTGGACACGCTTACACCGATGTGGAAAGTGTGCTGAGAATGGCAGGCAGGGCCCAGAATCAATTAGAAAAAAAATCATGCCACCTTCTTGGATCCAGCCTTTAGTTCCTGCACTGTGAGCTCAAATCTAGTCCAGCTGAATATATGTTTTACCTGCCAGTCAAGGGGTTCTTTTTTAAGTTTGTGTGTTCCCCTTCCAAACTCTGACAGGAAACTAGCCCCACATTAGTACTCCGCCTCATTGTCAACCGGACTGGTGGTTGTAGCAGGCTGTAAGATCAGAGTGAAGAAGGCTGTGGTCTATCTGATCTCAATATAGATATTAAAATGGTGATAGTGTTCTGAAGCAAAACAAAATTATAAAACGTAGTTAGGAGATTAGATTAAAAGAAACCCGTAGCGATAGAATGGCACGTTTGGGAAGACATCCACAGCCCATTGGTTAGGTTGGAAAGCTGGCCATTGCCCATTGGTTAGTTTGGGAAGCTGCCTGCTGCCCATTGGCTAGTTTGGAAAGCTGCCCACTATTCATTGGTTCGTTTGGAAAGCTGCCCACTGCCCATTGGTTGGTTTGGGAAGCTGCTCATTGCCCATTGGTTAGTTTGGGAAGTTGCCCATTGGTTAGTTTGGGAAGCTGCCCATTGCCCATTGGTTAGTTTGGGAAGTTGCCCATTGGTTAGTTTGGGAAGTTGCCCATTGGTTAGTTTGGGAAGTTGCCCATTGGTTAGTTTGGGAAGTTGCCCATTGGTTAGTTTGGGAAGCTGCCCATTGCCCATTGGTTAGTTTGGGAAGCTGCCCATTGGTTAGTTTGGGAAGCTGCCCATTGGTTAGTTTGGGAAGCTGCCCATTGCCCATTGGTTAGTTTGGGAAGCTGCCCACTGCCCATTGGCTAGTTTGGGAAGCTGCCCACTGCCCATTGGCTAGTTTGGAAAACTGCCTATTGGTTAATTTGGGAAGACACCCACTGCCTTCATTGGTTAGTTTGTTTATTTATTTAGCTGACAATTCTGTGTCATGAAACCCATCTCCTGACTCCCCAAAATTTGTCCACCATCTACAAGTCAGACACAAGTCAGGAGAGTCATGGAATGCCTGGATTAATGCAGTTCCAACAACATTTGATATTATCCAGGACAACGCAAGCTGCTTGATTGACATCTACAAACATTCACCTCTCTATCACCAATGAACAGTGGCAGCTGTGTGCACCATCTACAAGAACTCACCAAAGCTCCTTCAAAACACACAATCACTACTGACAAGGTCAGTAAGTGCATGGGAATACCCATCACCTGGAGGTTCCCCTCTGAGCCACTCACCATCCTGACTTGGAAATATATCGCTGCTCTTCCTTCGCTGTCACTGGGGTCAAAATGCTGGAACTCCCTCCCTAACAGCGCCACAGGTGTACCTACACAACAGAGACTGCAGTGGCTCACCACCACCTGCTGAGGGGTAATAAAGGATGGGTAATCAATGCTGGCCTAACCAGTGATGGGCTCATCCCCATGAATGAATCCCCATGAAGGCTGATAATTCATCACCTTGACCACCTTATGGTCACACCTTCCAAAAACATCAACGGGACTTGGACCCAGGGTTACTGACCCAGTGCTAGGGATGTGATTATATCATTGAAAGGCTATTCCAAGATTAACATCAAGAAACTGAACAACACAGCTCAGGAAACAGGCCCTTCGGCCCAACGAGCCCACGCCGCCCATTTTAACAATGTGAGTGCCCCCTTCTACCTGTGTCTGTGCCTGTTGGATTCCACTGCTTTCCTCACATTCAAGAATCTGACCAGTTAAAGAATGAATTTATCCCTAAAATAGTGGAAGTATTGACTATTTCTGATGGTAATACTCCGGTCTGCATTTACAATGGAACCAGTGCCAATGCTGGGTTTTATTCACACTGAGTTACGCACTCAGTATCGCTGGGTAGACTTGGTCTCTCTGTGTAACCCTTACAGATCACTGCCTGTCTTTTGCGTCTTTGATTCGTGGTTCCTGACCGTAACTCTGTTTTCTACGTTCAGGGGAGTCCGTCTCTGTCATCAAGCACAGTGACCCCGTACCGGACCCTCGAGCCGTGAACCAGGACAAGAAAAACATGCTGTTTTCGGTAGGTATGAAGACAATGGCGAGGCTCAGGCTGTAGAAGGTATTCCCACGCGTGTTAACCCCGGACACACTTCCCAGGAGGAAATAATGCAGTGGATTCATTAAAGATTGAAGCCTTGAGCAGTTAGAGATGCTTGGTGTTTGATAATGTGTGCGCTAACTGTTCACTACGTGTGTCATTAGACAGTGGTTGAAAAACTGAAGCTGAAGTGGAAGCTGGAATTGTAGAATCCCTACAGTGCAGAAATCCCTACACTGCACTGACAACAATCCCACCCAGCCCCTATCCCATTACAAAGGGTAGCACAGGAAACAGGCCCTTCAGCCCTCCAAGCCCCACATATTTATCCGGCTAATCTCTCTAAACTACGCATCCCGGGATACTAAAGGGCAGTTTCGCACGGCCAGTGCACCTAACCGGCACATCTTTGGAGTGTGGGAGAAAACTAGAGCACCCAGAGGAAACTCAGACAGACACGCGGGGGGGGGTGGGACTCTGCGGAGACGCTGGGGGGACGGGACTCTGCGGAGACGCTGGGGGGACGGGAACTCTGCGGAGACGCTGGGGGGACGGGACTCTGCGGAGACGCTGGGGGAACGGGACTCTGCGGAGACGCTGGGGGACGGGACTCTGCGGAGACGCTGGGGGGACGGGACTCTGCGGAGACGCTGGGGGGACGGGACTCTGCGGAGACGCTGGGGGGACGGGACTCTGCGGGAGACGCTGGGGGGAACGGACTCTGCGGAGACGCTGGGGGACGGGACTCTGCGGAGACGCTGGGGGACGGACTCTGCGGAGACGCTGGGGGGACGGGACTCTGCGGAGACGCTGGGGGACGGGACTCTGCGGAGACGCTGGGGGGACGGGACTCTGCGGAGACGCTGGGGGGACGGGACTCTGCGGAGACGCTGGGGACGGGACTCTGCGGAGACGCTGGGGGGACGGGACTCCGCGGAGACGCTGGGGGGACGGGACTCCGCGGAGACGCTGGGGGGACGGGACTCCGCGGAGACGCTGGGGGACGGGACTCCGCGGAGACGCTGGGGGGACGGGACTCCTCCGGAGACGCTGGGGGACGGGACTCCGCGGAGACGCTGGGGGACGGGACTCCGCGGAGACGCTGGGGGACGGGACTCCGCGGAGACGCTGGGGGGACGGGACTCCGCGGAGACGCTGGGGGGACGGGACTCCGCGGAGACGCTGGGGGGACGGGACTCCGCGGAGACGCTGGGGGGACGGGACTCCGCGGAGACGCTGGGGGGACGGGACTCCGCGGAGACGCTGGGGGGACGGGACTCCGCGGAGACGCTGGGGGGACGGGACTCCGCGGAGACGCTGGGGGGACGGGACTCCACGTGGACAGTGACCCAAGCCGGGTATTGAACCCAGGCCTCTGGAGCTGTGAGGCGGCAGTGCTAATCACTGTGCCACCGTGACAGAGCGAACATTTTAAAAACATTGTAAATAAAACTCCCGTTCAGGCGTGGAAAACAAGTGTGTGTCATCTCTGCAGATCTCCAATGTATAAAACACAGATGGGTGGACATTCAAAACCTGTAGCACAGAATGAGCATAAAACAGAATGCAGTGAAATAAACTCATATTAAGGGGTCATATGGGATGTGTCCAGTGGTGAGAAAATGAAACTCAGAAGTGGTTAAGACAAATAACTTAGTGTATTTAGGGGGAGGCGGGGGATGAGGGAGAAAGGGATAGAATGAAGTGCTGACGGGGTTCAGTGAGTAATCTGGGCAGGAACACAAACACTAACGTGGACATGTTGGCTTTAATGTATTGTTTGAATGCTGTAATTCCAAGTGATAGTCCAAAGCGCTGAGCGTCAAGGGGAAAGAAAACATTACCAAATGTACAGTTTCTGAGTGGAAATCAGAAAGACACACACTTTTCCCAGATTCATTGAACATAAGAACACATGCAGTAGTAGCAAGCCCATCAAAACTTGCGTCATTCAGTATGATCCATGGCTGACCTTAAGAACATAGAACACTACAGCACAAACAGGCCCTTCAGCCCTCAAGTTGCACTGATCATATCGGTACCTACCAGGCCAATCTGTAACTCCCAATCCCATTATGCCCCATGCACTCATCCAGAAGTCTCTTAAAAGACCCCAGCGAGTTTGCCTCCACCACCACTGACAGCAGCCGATTCCACTCACTCACCACCCTCTGAGTGAAAAACTTACCCCTGATACATCCTCTGTACTTGCCCCCCAGCACCTTAAACCTGTGTCCTCTCGTAGCAACCATTTCAGCCCTGGGAAATAGCCTCCGAGAATCCACCCTATCTATACCTGTCAACGTTTTATAAACCTCTATCAGGTCGCCTCTCAACTTTTATCTCTCCAGGGAGAAGAGTCCCAGCTCCCTCAACCTATCTTCATAAGGCATGCCCCCCAATCCAGGCAACATCCTTGTAAAGCTCCTCTGCACCCTCTCAATAGCTTCTTGTAGTGAGGCAACCAGAACTGCACACAGTATTCCAAGTGGGGTCTGACTATGGTCTTATAAAGTTAAGCTATAATTCCATGTTCCTGCCCACTCACCAAATCCCTCAATTCATTGAGAGACCAAAAATCTTAAATATATTCAATAATAGAGCATCCATGACTCTGGAGCAGAGAGAATTCCAAAAACTCTCAACTCTGTGAATGAAGTAATTTCTCCTCATCTCAGTCTTAAATGATTGGCTTGAAACCCTGTGCTCTCTACTCCCTAAACAACGGAAAATCTCTTTCAGCATCTACCCTTCAGAATTTAGTAAGTGTCAATGAGATTGCCTCTCGTTCTTCTAAACTCCAGGGAATACTGATCCAATTTGCTCAGCTCCTCATCCTGCAGTTTTATAAGACCCTTGTCAGACCCCACTTGGAGTACTGTGCACAGTTCTGGTCGCCTCATTGCAAGAAAGGTGTGGAAGCTATTGAGAGGATGCAGAGGAGATTTACAAGGATGTTGCCTGGATTGGGGAGCATGCCTTTTGAAGATAGGTTGAGAGAGCTCGGTCTTTTCTCCCTGGAGAGACGAAGGTTGAGAGGCGACCTGATAGAGGTTTATAAGATGTTGAGAAGTATAGATAGGGTGGATTCTCGGAGGCTATTTCCCAGGGCTGGAATGGTCGCTACGAGGGAAAAAAGGTTTAAGGTGCTGGGGAGTAGGTACAGAGGAGATGTTAGGGGTAAGTTTTTCACTCAGAGGGCGGCGGGTGAGTGGAATTGGCTGCTGTCTGTGGTGGTGGAGGCAAATTCGTTAGAGCCTTTTAAGAGACTTCTGGATGAGTACATGGGGTTTAATGGGATTGAGGGTTATAGGTAAGCCTAGTAGGTAGGGATATGATCGGCGCAACTTGTGGGCTGAAGGGCCTGTTTGTGCTGTAGTTCTATGTTCTATGGGCGGCACGGTAGCTCAGTGGTTAGCACTGCTGCTTCATAACTCCAGGGATCCTGGGTTCGATTCCTGGCTCAGGTCACTGTCTGTGCGGAGTTGTAGACTCTCCTCGTGTCTGCGTGGGTTTCCTCCAGGAGCTCCGGTTTCCTCCCACTGTCCAAAGATGTGCCGGTTAGGTTGATTGGCCATGCTAAGAAATTGCCCCTTAGTGTCCAGGGATGTGTAGGTTACAGTGGTTAGTGGGTGTAATATGTAGGGATATGGGGGTAGGACCTGGGTGGGATTGTGGTCGGTGCAGAGTCGATGGGCCAAAGGGCCTCTTTCTGCACTGTAGGGATTCTATGATCTATGTTGGTGAACCTTCACTGTACTTGTAAAAGCTTAAGATGTGCGTGGAAAGCTTTTTTCCACAGAGGGTGGTGAATATCTGGAATGTGTTATCCAGGGAGGTGTTTGGAGCAGGTACGGTAGCAGCAGTTAAGGGGCAACTGGACAAATACATGAATAGAATTGGAATGGAAGGATATACACTCCATATGTGCAGACGGTTTTCGTTTAAGTAGGCATTCACAATTGGTGTAAACTCGGAGTGCCGAAGGGCATTTTCCAGTGTTACACTGTTCTTTGTTCTGTCTCCAATGCATAGATAATAGATAAAACATCTTGCCCAGCCATGGGAAATTTAAACATTGGGCAAACAAAAGAGTAAAGTGGCTGCAAAACGGGACGGATTTCCATAGTCCATGAGAAATAGGTCAAAGCAAAGTGAAGATTCAAAAATTCTTTAATAGAATTCTTTAATCAGTCCAACAAGGCGCACACACACACACACAGTGGGTCGTGCGAGGGCTGTTCTTGGATGTTGCTTCGAGAGTTGCCTAGTGCTTCACGTCCGTTAGTGTACGCTTAAACTGGACTAACTAACGGGCAACACGACAGTTCAGTGACTATCGCTGTGCTGTGCAGATACACGGATTTGGGCCTGCGTCTGCGGGAGTTTGCACATTCTCCCCGTGCTTGCGTGGGTTTTCTCCGGGTGCTCCTGTTTCCTTCCACACCCCAAAAACGTGCTCTTAGGCTCATTGGTGTTAACAAATTGTCCCTAAATTAGGTGTCCCTCAATCTTCCCCAATAGACGTAGACAAATATCATAGATAGAGGAGGGCACTCACAATATTAAAATGGGGGCGTGGGCTCGTTGGGCCGAAGGGCCTGTTTCCTGTGCTGTGTTGTTCTTAGAACAGGAGAAATATGTAAAGAGTGAAGGAAGGAGATCGGCAGGGTTGGGAGTGTCAGTCCACTTTAAGTAATAGCATGAAAAGCAAGGAGGACTGGGTTAGTAAGCAAGTGCAGGCAGTGAAAAAGATGCAGAAATCATTAAGTGTTTTGTGCCTGTTATTAGAGCTCAATAAAGGGTGGGGTTTAGGGAGTGTGAGCAGAGAATGTAGATGTGTATGATGTTAGAATCGCAGCGTGACGCGTTTACACAAACAGTTTCCTTTAAAAAGGTGGACGTAGGAATTTGTAATGGAAAAGATGGCAAGATTTTAATATCTAATATCTATGCCCATCTACAGATAAATGGAACATTAACTTATCTCTAAAGTGCAGACTGCAAAGAGAAGGAAACCCAGACAGTCTGAGTCAAATGTCAGATTGCCAACTATCTGATAGATTGCAAAGCTATCTTCATTATTGTGTTGTGCATGAAAGATTTTTTCTTTCCATTCTTATTTGAAATAGGATAAGTGGATGGGAATAGTCTCCGTAAGGGTGACCTCTGGCATTGCACACAAGCAAGTTACTTTGTAAAAGGGCAAAAGGAAATTGCTTTTCTTTTTAAAAGGAGTGCGATCGGTTTGTAAATGGGAGAGCCCGGGTAAGATGCTCTGTCGGGCAGTTGGCGCAGACTCGATGGACCAAATAATCTCCTCCTACACTGTAGGAATTCTACGATTTCATGCACTAGCCTTGACGGTTGGGTTCGAAGGGAAAAATCTGTCTGAGGGATTTTGCTTTTGTTGTACAAAGTATGCTTTCTGTTTTGCTGAAGTTAGCTTCTGTTAAAATAGAATGGAGACACAGAGAGGGATGGAGCTGGGTCCACCAAGTCATGAGTGTACAAGACCCTAACCCCAACCCTATGGTTATAACCCGTGGACGGCACGGTAGCACAGTGGTTAGCACTGCTGCTTCACTGCTCCAGGGTCCTGGGTTCGATTCCCAGCTCGGATTACTGTCTGTGTGGAGTTTGCACATGCTCCTCGTGTTTGCGTGGGTTTCCTCCAGATGCTCCAGTTTCCTTCCATGGTCCAAAGATGAGTGGGTTAGGTTGATTGGCTGTGCTAAGAAATTGCCCTTTAGTGTCCAGGGATGTGTAGGTTAGAGGGATTACTGGGTATAATATTCACGCAGAGTGCTGGAAATGTAGCTGTGGAGAGCACTGAGGTACAGGGTTGCAAATTGGGGAGTATTGTAGTAGATAGGGAGGATGTGTTAGAAATTCTCGAGGGTTTGAAGTTGGATAAGTCCCCTGGGCCGGACGGGATTTACCCTAGGATTCTCTGGGAGGCAAGAGAGGAGATTGCAGAGCCTCTGGCTCTGATCTTCAGGTCCTCGTTGGTTACGGGTGTGGTTCCGGAGGACTGGAGGATGGCGAATGTGGTCCCATTGTTTAAGAAGGGGAAGAGAGACCTTCCTGGGAATTATAGGCCAGTGAGTCTTACTTCTGTGGTGGGCAAGGTATTGGAGAGAATTATTAGGGATAGGATTTATAGTTATTTAGAGAGAAATGAATTGATTGGGGATAGTCAGCATGGTTTCGTGAAGGGTAGGTCATGCCTTACTAACCTCATTGAGTTTTTTGAGAAAGTGACCAGAGAGGTGGATGGGGGTAAGGCGGTTGATGTAGTATATATGGACTTTAGTAAGGCGTTTGATAAGGTGGCCCATGGAAGACTTCTACAGAAAATGCAGATGTGTGGAATAGAGGGTGATTTAGCAAATTGGATTAGAAATTGGCTGGCAGATAGAAGACAGAGGGTGGTGGTTGATGGGAGATATTCATCGTGGAGTTCGGTTACGAGTGGTGTGCCTCAGGGGTCTGTTTTGGGGCCCCTGCTGTTTGTAATTTTTATAAATGATCTGGATGAGGGTATTGAGGGATGGATCAGTAAATTTGCAGATGATACTAAAGTTGGTGGTGTGGTAGATAGTGAAGAGGGGTGTTTTAGTTTACAGATTGACTTGGACAAGTTGCAGAGCTGGGCCGAGAGGTGGCAAATGGAGTTTAATGTGGAAAAGTGTGAGGTAATGCACTTTGGCAGGAACAATAAATGTGTAGAGTATAGGGCTAATGGTAGGGCTCTTAATAGTGTTGAGGAACAGAAGGATCTTGTTGTATGTGTCAATAGATCCCTGAAAGTAGGCAGTCAAGTGGATAAAGTTGTTAAGAAGGCATATGGAGTCTTAGCTTTTATTGGTAGGGGGATTGAATTTCGGAGCCGCAACGTCATGTTGCAACTGTACAAAACTCTAGTGCGGCCGCACTTGGAGTATTGTGTGCAGTTCTGGTCCCCACATTATAAGAAAGATGTGGAGGCATTGGAGAGGGTACAGAGGAGGTTTACCAGGATGTTGCCTGGTATGGAGGGCAGGTCCTATGAAGAGAGGTTGAAGGATTTGAGGTTGTTTTCGTTAGAAAGGAGGCGGCTAAGAGGGGATCTTATTGAAGCATATAAGATGATTAGAGGTTTAGATAGGGTGGACAGTGATAGCCTTTTTCCTAGGATGGAGAAAGCTAGCACGAGGGGACACAGCTTTAAATTAAGGGGTATGAGTTATAGGACGGATATCAGAGGTAGGTTCTTTACTCAAAGAGTGATTAGGGAGTGGAATGCCCTGCCTGCAGCTGTTGTAGATGCGCCAAGTTTGGTGGCGTTTAAGAGGTTAGTTGATAAGTATATGGATGAGAAGGGAATGGTTTAGTTAGGAGGGGCATTGCTTTTTATTTTGGTCGGCACAACATCGAAGGCCGAAGGGCCTGTTCTGTGCTGTATTGTTCTATGTTCTATGTTCTATGTTCTATGTTCTATGTTCTATGTTCTATGTTCTAATATGTAGGGATATGGGGGTAGGGCCTGGGTAGGATTGTGTTCGGTGCAGACTCGATGGGCCAAAAGGCCTCTATCTGCACTGTAGGATTTCTATGTCTAACCCTAACCCTAACTCTAACCAGGCCATCTCTCCTGCCCATTCTCATAATCCCACACATTAACCACAGCTAATCCACCTAAGAGACAATTTAGGATGACTAATCCACCTAACCAGGGCGTCCTTCGGTCTGTGGAAGGAAACCCACGCAGACATGGGGAGAATGTGCAGACTCTGCACAGATAGACCCCCAAGGCCAGAATTGAACCCGGGTCCCTGGCGCTGTGGGGCAGCAGTGCTAACCTCTGTGCCATCCTGGGGCTTATTGAGAAATTTTCACTAAACATGAAATATTGAACTGCAAATCTGTGAAATATCTAATTGTCAGTTAAAAATGTAGATGATTCATAGAGGAAAGTGCTCTCCAGACCTGCTTTCCACTTCAACCTTTATAAAACATAGAACTCTACAGTGCAGAAAGAGACCCTTCAGCCCATCAAGTCTGCACTGACCACAATCCCACCCAGGCCCTACACCCATATCTCCACTAATCCCTCTAACCTACGCATCCCTGGACACTAAGGGGCAATTTCTTAGCACGGCCAATCAACCTAACCCGCACATCTTTGGACTGTGGGAGGAAACCGGAGCACCCGGAGGAAACCCACGCAGGCACGAGGAGAATGTGCAAACTCCACACAGACAGTGCGACCCTGTATGGTTGGCAATCTCTCACATCTTCACAAGCTGACCTCACGTTTGGTGTTCTTTACAGGGAACCAACATCGCAGCCGGAAAAGCCACGGGCATCGTTGTGGCCACAGGGGTCAGCACCGAAATTGGCAAGATTCGGAACCAGATGGCATCCACCGTGAACGAGAAGACGCCTCTCCAGCAGAAGCTCGACGAGTTTGGGCAGCAGCTGTCGAAGGTCATTTCGCTCATCTGTGTGGCAGTGTGGGTCATCAACATCGGGCACTTCAACGACCCCGTCCACGGCGGCTCCTGGGTCCGCGGTGCGATCTACTACTTCAAAATTGCTGTGGCGCTGGCTGTGGCGGCCATTCCCGAGGGCCTGCCCGCCGTCATCACCACCTGCCTGGCCCTCGGGACCCGGCGCATGGCAAAGAAGAACGCCATTGTGAGGAGCCTCCCTTCAGTGGAAACTTTGGGGTGCACGTCAATCATCTGCTCCGACAAGACTGGAACACTCACCACCAATCAGATGTCTGTTTGTAAGGTAGGCGGACTATGGCTGGGACGTCCAGCGGACCTTGGGTTATTGTTGGGAGGTTATTCGCGACTAAGAAACAGGGCGGGATTTTACGCTACGCTTTCCCCAAAACTGGAAAGTCCCTCTCGAGGTCAACGGACCTTTGTGAGGCCTTCCCATTGCTTGCTACGATTCTCGTGGTGGGCAGGATAGGAAAAGTCACCCTAAATTTTTGGCTTGTCAGTGCAGACTCAGTAGCTACAGAGAAATATGCCGCCACAAACTCACTGGTTCTAATATGGAGGAATGGGGAAAAAATTGTATCCTTAGTACCAGTATTTGCAGTGATCATAATCCATCACTAAGAAAGCAACATTCTGGACCTTGGTTCCAGGTGCCAGCCGCTAGTCATTTGGCAGCTCTACCTCTTGGTCAGAACATCATCAGTTCAAATGCCATTCTAGAGACTTGAGTGTATAATCTAGGTTAACGCTCTCGGGCTGTGCTGAGGGAGAAAAAAAGACTCCCTTGACACTATTCAAAGTTGGGGACTTCTCCCAATATTTATCCAGTCAACACAACCTAAAACAGACGGGTTGGTCATTGCTGTCTGTGGGAGCTTGCTCTGCAAAGAAAAAAATTCAGCTGCTATGTTTGCGATGATACAACAATGAATCCGTTACAGATCATGTCAAAGTGTGTCATGGAGTATGAAGTGAATTGGGATGCCATGAGATAGTGAAAGACTGTATTTTGATAAATGTTTGTCCTTTCGTTGAGTACTTTGGGGTCTTACCATGAGGCAGATTACTGTGAACTTGTATCTATTTGATATTTGTGGGGGGCATGGTGGTTAGCACTCACAGCGCCAGGGGCCCAGGTTCGATTCCTGGCCTTGGGTGACTGCCTGCACATTCTCCCCATGTCTACATGGGTTTCCTCCGGGTGCTCCGGTTTCCTCCCGAAGATGTGCAGGTTAGGCGGATTGGCCATGCTGAATTGCCCCTTAGTGTCCCAGGATGTGTAGGTTAGAGGGATTAGTGAGGTAAATATGTGGGTAAATATGGGAAAGGGCCCTGGGTGGGATTGTTGTCGGTGTAGATTCGATGTATTAAACAGCCTCCTTCTGCATGGCAGAGTTTCAAAGGTTCTATAACATTATGTAACACAAAGTTCATAGTATAGGGCTCGAGCAAGGCTGAAGAGAGCAGGAGAGATGATGAGTTAAATTAGGATGTTTTTGGTGAGGGCAAGTTTGGTCCTAAAAGCTTGGGAATGAGTGAGAATAACTCATGGGGAAGATATTCCAAGGCTCTGAGATTGTACTATGTGTCTTAACTTCAAACAACAAAAATGTAGAGGGACAAAAGTATCGGTGAGAGCTCACTGTGTGGAAATTGATTTGATTTATTCTTCTTGTATGTATTAGTATACAGTGAAAGGTACTGTTTCTTGCGTGCTATACACAAAGCATACCATGCATAGAGAAAGAAAGGAGAGAGTGCAGAATGTAGTGTTACAGTGATAATTAAGGTGTAGAGAAAGATGAAATTTTTGCAAGGTAGGTCCATTCAAAAGTGTGATGGGAAGAAGCTGCTCTTGAGTCTGTTAGTACGTGACCGGACCACTGAGACTGGGGGCTAAAGAGGAACTGACAACAACGTTCCCACAGGCTGATCAGTTGATCAATGTACGTTGTGATCAATTCAGCCTTCTCAAGTTTTGCAGGAGCTTTGTGGTGGGTCATGTATAGAGTTTCAAGGCTGCAATTCAGTAAACTCTTTCAGCAAGTCAGGTGGGGCATTGATCGGATTAATTCATTCGCTGTTACAGAACAAACATTTATTTTGTAGGAGCCGCTTGTCGCTGGAACCCACCTCATTTACAGCCGGGAACTTCCTGAAATAAATATTCATTGTTGTTCTGCTGATGGGACTAGTAATCCAGAGATTGAGACAAATAATTTAGGAAGTGGTTTTTTTTCACAAGGGTTGGCATTGGGCTGATGATTTTCATCATTTACGTGAAGGATTTTGAATTAGAGATCAAATTGGCAGATGACACCACATTGGGAGGTAAAACTGAGAGAGACTGCGGTACAGGAAGACATTAGTAAACCTACAGCAAAGTGTGAAAATAAATGTAAACTTATTTCAGTATTGATGAGCGTGGGATGATGCAATTGATCAGAGAAATAAGCAAGTCACATCCTCCTTGGGAACGCAATGGGGTAAGTGAGTAAAGGGATAAACGGTTAATGTTCACAAATAGCTGAAAATGGGAAGAAAAATTTATCAAGATCTTTAAATTTATCAAGATCTTTTTTAAAAAAAAGTTTCCTTTCTAAAGGGTAGACCAGGGAGATTGTAGAATCTTGTGCAGAGCCTTGTGTAGACCGCGTTGGGTGTACTGTGCATTGTAGTTCTGAACTCCACGTAACAAAAAGGATATAGAGACAATGGAAAAAAGTTTAAAAGATTGACGATGGTGATATAGAGCTGAGAGGTTGTAACTTCCAGGAAAGTCTCAGCAGACTAGTACTCTAGATTGCAGAGTTATCTAATTGCCGGGGTGGGGGGAGTCTTTGATTCATTATGAAATGTTTTCATTGGGTCGATGCAGAGAAGTGGGTCATGCTTTCCCCTTTGTGGCAGGTATTCAATCAGAGATATTATGATACCACCTCCTGCCCAGCAGTGTCCATCAGGAGTGGTAGGAGTGGGCTGGTATTGGAGTCACACCCTCTGGGACAAGGTCAGAGGTGGGAACTGAGATATCGACATGGAGAGATTAGAAAGCCCTTCTCCGTTCTCTGGGACATCGGCCCAGTTCTGCTCATGACCATTAGGCACCCTAGTCCTTGCCCTTCATCTCATTGTTGAGGGAACTCGGTCTTTTCTCCCTGGAGAGACGAAGGATGAGAGGTGACCTGATAAGATGTTGAGAGGTGTAGATAGAGTGGATTCTCAGAGGCTATTTCCCAGGCCTGAAATCGTCGCTACGAGAGGACACAGGTTTAAGGTGCTGGGGAGTAGGTAGAGAGATGTCCAGGGTAAGTTTTTCACTCAGAGGGTGGTGGGTGAGTGGAATCGGCTGCCGTCGGTGGTGGTGGAGGCAAACTTGATGGGGTCTTTTAGGAGACTATTGGATGAATACGTAGGATTTAATGGGATTGAGGGTTACAGGTAGGCCTAGTAGGTATGGATAGAATCAGTGCAACTTGTGGGCTGAAGGGCCTGTTTGTGCTGTGGTTTTCTATGTTGGCTTTATGTCATATCCTTCCATGTTCACTCACCTCATATCCACTCTGCACAGAACTCATGAGCCGTATAATAACATTTGGAAGTCTTTGAGATGAACGTGAAACTTCATAGCCATTCAAACTCCACTTGAAGAAAATGTAATCCTGTTAACTGACTTCAAACAACATAATCCATTTCAGAGCACGTAAAACTGATAATCCCAACCACGCTTCGGTGGAGATTGGAACACAGCCAAGCATTCAAACGAATTTCCGTTGTATGACTCTGCCAACAGACCTTTCGGAGCCAAGCACATTGATGTCTTTGAAGTAGCAGATTAGAAGGCCACCTGCTTCGTTGCTTCAAAGGGAATGGTTGACTGCAGCTTGGCTTAGGAGGCTCCTTCCATGAGAAGGAGGGAGGGCTGATGGAGAGGCATTGCTTGGCATAGTGATCACGAGGGGAAGTGGCAGGGTTGGTGGAGTGCTGTTTGAGGAACCATGGGTATATTGGAAGGGCATAGATTCGTACAGAGGGCGTGGAGGGGTCGGTGGAAGAGTGTAGATTGGCGAAGCTCAGTTGGCTAGACAACCAGTTTGTGATGCAGAGCGGCACTAACAACCTGGGTTCAATTCCCGGACTGGCTGAGGTTATCTATGTAGGCCTGCCTTCTCAATGTTTTGCCCCTTGCCTGAGGAATGGTGACTCTCAGGGTTTAATCAGCCAGCTCTCTCTCGTTGGGGGGGAGAGCAACCTCTTCCTCTGGGAGTTAAATGACTTTCATTTCAATCTAATCATTACATGTTAGAAAGTGACATGAGACTAAGAGATGCGTTGGTGAGTAAGTCCTGGTGAGTATTTCCAAACCATAATAAACGGAAACTAATTGTTCAGGTGAAAGGGGGATAAGGTCTTGCATCAAAAATTCCAGGATTAGGCTGTAGACTCAAAAGCAAGACTTCCTTTTACATCTACACACGATTTGGTCCGCCTTGTTGGCCAATGAGGGGCGCATACACAGTGGGTCGTGCGAGGGCTGCTCTTGGATGTTGCTTCGAGAGTTGCCTGGTGCTTCACGTCTGTTAGTGTACGCTTAAACTGGACCAGCTGACGGGCAACACGACAGCTCAGGGACTATCACTGTTTGCTGTGCAGATAGAGGGATGCCAGATTAAGGGAAATCCTTAGGGACCTGGGTCAGATCTCCGGCTTGGGTCAATGTCTGTGGGAGTTTGCACATTTTCCCCGTGCTTGCATGGGTTTTCTCCTGGTGCTCCGGTTTCCTCCCACATCCCAAAAACGTGCTTTTTAGGCTGATTGGTGTCAATAAATTGTCCCTAAATTGAATTTCCCTTAATCTGGCGCACATATAATTCCCTAAATTTGCACCCTTTTATTGCGAAGTTTCGCTAGAGGTAGAGAGACTTGAATGAGGCACTCGTTGAGTGTTAAAACGGGCAGCACGGGCATGCAGGGCCGAAGGGTCTGTTTCCTTTATGTGCTGTTCTTTGTTCTTGTGTTGTAATCTCGGGATTAGTCCCAATGTCACGTGCTAGCGAGCACAGATTTAGGAGGATACTGCAGATGAATGTATGTCTTAATATTTAATACAGGAGAAAGGGTTTTAGATTCCTGAATCTCTGGGAGCATTCCTGGTGAAGGTGGAACCTGTATAAGTGGGACGGTCTACATCTGAACTAGAAGAGAACTAACATCCTTGCAGGGTGTTTTGCTGGTGCAGTTAGGAGGAGTGTAAACTAATTTGGCCGAGGGAAGGACACAGACTGTTCGTAGAATAAGGACACGGAACTTGAGAGCAAAACAAACAAATCAGAGGGAGTGCAAGCTGTATTAAGTTTCAAGGGCAGACTGGCCAGGAATGCACTGCCTGGGAGGGTGAGGGAGGCGGGTTGCCTTGACAAAGTACCTGGATTGTTACTTGGCACATCAGGGCTTTGGGCCAAGTGTTAGCAGATGGGATTAGCTGGCAGTTCAAGTGTTTCTAATGAGTTGGTGCAGACTTGATGGGCTGTAGGGCCTCTTCTGCACTGCTTGACTCTATAATTCTAGTCCCTTGGAGAAAAAAACAAGTATTTTTGCTTATTCTCTGTGCCTGTTCCTGACATTTTAATGATCTCTGGACCTGGAACCTTAAGCCTCTTTGAACTTGCACTGCTTCCAGCTTTTTGCCATTTTAAAAGTGCCCTATCTTATCCTTCTAAGGTTCTCTCATTTGCCGACACTGAATTCTAGTTGCCATATCTTTATCCGTTCGTTTAATTGTCAATACCACTTTGGAATTTTATGCTTCCATCTCTACTGCTTAAAATCCCACAAAGCTTTGTGTCATTCATTAAATGGAATATGTGGTTCTCTGTCCCATTTCTAAGTCATTTATGAATTCAGTGAATGGTTAAGGGTTCGACATAAATCCTTGTGGGACGTCACTAGTGCTGATTAAAGTACTTGCCCATCATCCATGGTTCAGAGCTTCAGGTTTTTAGATGCCCAGGTCACCAACAACTTGTCCTCGTCCCTCCATGCCGACACTATAGTTACAAAAGCCCACCAATGCAGCTACTTTCTCAGAAGACTAAGGAAATTTGACATGTTGTCTACGACACTCATCAACTTTTACAGATGCACCATAGAAAGCATTCTTTTTAGTTGTATCACAGCTTGGCATGGGCTCCTGCTCTGCCCAAGACCACAAGGAACAACAAAAGGTCATGATTGTAGCCCAGTACTCATGACGTAGAGATGCCGGCGTTGGACTGGGGTAAACACAGTAAGAAGTCTGATAACACAAGGTTTAAGTCAGGTTACTGTAAGGTTTACTTACAGTAAGAAGTAGCCCAGTCCATCATGGGACCCAACCTCTCATCTATTGACTCTGTTAACACTTCCCCGTGCCTTGGCAAAGCAGCCAGCGTAATTAAGGACCCCACGCACCTTGGGCATTCTCTTTCACACCTTCTAGGAAAAAAAGATACAAATGTCTGCAATCAAATATCAACCAAGACCAGCTTCTTCCCTGCTGCCATCAAACTTTTGAATAGACCAACCTTGCATTAAGTTGATCTTTCTCTACACCCTAGCTACGACTGTAACGCTACATTCTGCAACTCCTTTCCTTTTCTCTGGCTGGTATGTTTTGTATAGCAGCAAGAAACAATACTTTTCACTGCATATTAATACATGTAACAATAAATCAAATCCCTGTTCTGTTTCCAGTTGTTCAACCAATTTCTAACTGGGTCAACAAATTGCTTTTTAGAAAATGATCTGATGTCAGGGACTTTGTAAATAATATTTGGAGACATTCCCCCTGTCCAATATTTCAATCGCCTCATCCAAAGAAAAGGTTCATTAGGCATGATCTATCCTTTACAATCTCTCTGATCGGCTGAATATTTTGAAGTTGTTCCCTCACTCTGTCCTCTCCCATAAAACCCGAGTGACTACCCTGCTGAGGTTATCCAGTCTGCTGTGTACAAAATGGGCTGCTGCATTTCCTATATGAACAAAGTATTCAATGGTAAACAATTGTCTGCAAGTGCATGATTGGTACTACATAAATACAAGTCTATCTTTGTTTTCTCTTAAGCTGTTGCTTCGTAACACCGGTGCTAAACATATAGGTATTAATGCACTGAGCGTCTGTGTTCTGTTCCCATAGCTGTTAGTTTACTCAACACTTCTTTCAATAGGTAACAAAGGTACAAAGCTTTTTAGTGCTAATGCGTTATGTATAAAGGGAGTTGAGGGCTGAGAGTGTTTGTCGTTTTCATTGAATGTCTTTGGGTGCCTGTGTCTTGTGTGCAAGTTGAGCTAAAGCTCTCCCACTTAACGATTTGCTTCCTGTTAGGGCTGAACAACGTGGTCCCCATGTCTGCCGAAATTACCTATCTATTTGTCACGATCGTTCAAGAGCTTGACCTGAAAACGCGAATGCTTCTAAATCTTGCGTGTTTTTCTGAACACTCCCACCTTCCCCTGGCTGGCAGCAGAAGTTATGAGTAATAGAGAGAGAGAAAAAAAACACCTTACAGGCCTCAAAGTGATAGCGAGAGAAGGCTGATGTCTGGTTCAGATCTGAGCATGCAAGCTTCATAGCCACTCTCACTAAAGCTCATTTGATGCGCCTGCAACCAGGGGGTGGGGGGGGGTGGTAAGCACCTCGTGACTAAGCTGAGGGTGGAAGACAAGATTGCAGAGTGGTCGTATGTCTCGAGACTAAGCTAGGCGTGATTGACAGACGCAGCAAATAAAGATATTACCACTGGCTAGAAAGATGTTGAGAATAAAACTGTCCTGCGAAGTGTGTTTAACAGTACGTCAGTGTCTGAAGAGTTTAGTGTTTAGACGTAGAACACTTGCGTGCAGCTGATATTCCTGGCATTGTACTTTCAGTAAGAAGCCTGACAACACTGGGTTTAAGTCCAACCCTGATTTATTTGATAGTAAACTCGCAAGTTTGTGGGGTTTGCCCCCTTCGTCATGGTCAGCAGAGCCTGGATTTTTGAAAATGTTGTGCTTAATCACAGGGTTTACCCAGGTCACTAAATCAACACCGGGGAGGGTCTTCCCAACCCTTGATTGTTATTATTTGTTGTGGGCTGACAATGCTTAGAGCACGTTGAACTGTATGTCAATGTTCAGTCAATGATGTGGCAAATTGATAAATTGGATGTAGAATAAGCATTGATTGGATTCGTAAAGCACCACCAACCTCGGTTCCTTTAGAATTCGCTTGCAAATCACATAACGAAAGCACCAGATTCGGAGATTCTGCTGGATTGCCATAGCAACTAGTAGATTTGGAGCAAGTGTTGCTGGCAACTAGTGCCCACCTTTAGTTGGGCATTCTCTTGAATGCCTGAACTAACAACGTCTGATCCACATGAGTGGTTTGCTCAGAGGGCGGTACCGAAGATGCATCATGCTAGCATCATCTTCAGCCCCGATGGACTAAGGACAGCAGCTTCCCCACTCTGAAGGACATCAGCAAGTCGGATAGGTTTTAGGGCTCCTGGATTTAAACTCACAAACGGCCTTGCTGATACTTGTACGCGCTCACGTGGAATTAATCCAAGGAATCATTAGTACAGAAGGAGAGCATTTGGCTCACCAAGTCTGCACCAAACACAATCCCAGCCAGGCTCGACCCCCATAACCCCACATATTTACCCTGCTAGTCCCCCTTACACTGAGGGACAATTTGACCCGGCTCAAACCGGCACATCTTTGGAGGAAACCGGAGCACCCGGAGGAAACCCATGCAAGACCTGGGGAGAATGTGCAAGCTCCTCACAGACCCAAGACCGGAATTGAACCCGGTTCCCTGGCGCTGTGAGGCAGCAGTGCTAACCACCATGCCCATCCTGGCACCGTGCCACCCCAGGGACTTGACCACAACCCTTCACTATTGGTTGAAGCGTGTAGTTTGAAATGAACGTGCGACAGTGAAATTTCCAAAAACCCCTAATTAACACAGAACAGAAATCAAACGGGGGCGGTGGGGGGGGGAAGACCTAAGTGATTGTAGAAACCTGAGGAGGAGGGGAATAAGTTTGACACAGTTTGACCAGACAAGTGCAACAGAAAGTCATGATGCAGGAAGTGCAGAGCAAACTTATTCACTCTAGTTTGGGAGAGGCGATGAGATGGGGGATTCATCCTGCTTTTGTTTTGAGGCTTATTATTGTAGCTGGTTGATTCACCACATAATGGTGTTTAGGAGCTTTGCCGACTCAATGGATTGTTTATCCTCTCAAAGGGTCTGTGTCTGTGTGAGGGGGGGGGGTGGTGGTGGATTTACAAAGTCAATTTTGCTTTACTGATAACAGTGATTGTCTGGTAAGGCTTTGCAGAATGAGTTCTTTGAAGGTATTGATTGATATTCAGACCTCCGCGGCGGCTGTGTTGTGATTGTACAGTGTGCTGGTTTATTGCTTTTCATCCGTCCTGATTTTCTTTAACTCACCAATTCCGAAATGAACTTTCTGATCCTGTTTTCCTGCAGCGGACGAGTCTGCACTGCTGATTTCCCCAATGAGCCTAAGTTTTACGGGCTCGCTTTGGAGTGGCTTTGAGTTAACTTTCTTTGCCGCAGTCAAATAAGATAAGAAAGTTGAGAGATGAACAGTTTCAGCTCTTAGCTGCAAGGTATGACTAACAGATTGTGTGCAATCTGCTGAGTTTTTCTCCTCTGCTGCTCTGCAACTAATTATGCTCTGTGATTTTTCTCCTGTTCTTTCTTTCTGTCCTGAGTGTAGGTGCTGGGGATAGGTTTATGCACAATTGCCGTTTGCCACTGCTGAAACTAATGCATGCATGAGGACACAGACCTGGGATCTTGGGTTCATGTCACGTTACTCCCCGTGCTTGCGTGGGTTTTCTCCGGGTGCTCCGGTTTCCTCCCACATCCCAAAGATGTGCTCTTAGGCTAGCTGGAAAAACAAATTCTCCCTAAATTGTCTCAAATTTGGTTTTTAATCCATAGATCTGTAAACATGGACAGGGATCACGGGTGGAGGTGGGAACATCGGGGTGGCGGCGCGGGCTCGTTGGGCAGAAGGGCCTGTTTCCCGTGCTGTTTTGTGCTTTGTACTTGTAACCCTCACCACACTACCCGAATTGCAAAATCCTACTAACTGGCTTGAGACAATTTACACCTCTTTAACCTGTGATTATCCTTCTGTCTCCACGTGTGCTGTTTGTGCCTATAAAGACTTGATTATCTGCAAAGATTTGCATCGCACCTATTCTTCACATCTGTAATCGTCTTGCTATTGTATCTTTGTCTCTATGCGCCATGTTTGTGTACTAACCTCCACTCACCTGATGAAGGGGCAGTGCTCCAAAAGCTCGTGAGTGCAAATAAATCTGTTGGACCTGGTGTTGTGAGACTCCTTACTGTCTCCATCTCACTGGAAAGGAAAGCTGAACGTTTTTCAAAAGTCACAAAGGAGTCCAGTTGAGTTGGGAGATCTTGCTGTAGATAATGGGGCAGCCGATTGTCACACATGCTGCAAAGAGCAAGGAGATAATAATCCACGAGATGGTACAGAATGTGAATCTTGCTGAAAGGGGAGAAGTGCTGCTGAAACTTTTCATCATGCACTCATCAGGACAAATGCAGGAATGCCAAACTTCAAGCTCAGCAATTTATACAGCAGGCAAAAAGGCTGCTGGTTGGTTGACACGGCTTGGCCGAAGGGTTGCCATGGAGAAAGCAATGGGAAACTACAACCCCCTGGAACTCCTAGGTCATTCAAAAAAAAGCCGGCAGCTTTTGCTTGCAGAGAACGTGTCCGTGTGTTTGAATGTATGCCGTTTCTAAGCAAGGGTTATAAGCTGCCCATTTGCAAAATTACATCTAATAGTTGCCAATTTGTTTGGGGTTTGTAAATGTGGATTGGTCAGGAACTTCAAGCAACCAGAGGATCCCGCTGTTTGATTGGATGAGCCAATCACTAGGATGTGCGGCCTACATGCTTGGCATATCACCAGCATTGAAACTCATTTACAACGTTATGTGGTTACTCTGTACCCATCCAGTTCAGTGCTTGACTGAGGAGAGGTAGAAGGAGGTGGAGCCCCTTTCCTGACACCACCACCCTCCTTCCTTCCCGAACCATCCTCTAATGGGTGTTAAATTGTCCCCGTAATCTGCAGGAAACAGAAATATCATTCCTTATGTACATATTCATACAAGTTTGAAGTGGCCTCACGTTGCCAAGGTAACTGAATAGGAATTCTATATTGTAAGCAAGCTGCCACCTTTATACTGGGGCTTAGAGGGTTAAGTTACAAGTACAGGTTGAATAAAGCTGGCTTCTATTCATTCCAATTTAGATGGTTGAGGAATGATTTATTTGAGATATTTGAAATGATGAAGGGTTTCATTACAGAGAAACTGCTTGCTCAGGCGGAGGAATCCAATGGGGTAAAGTTTGAACACTGAAGCTTGGGCATTTAGAAGTGAAACAAGAAAGCGTTTTGTTCACACTAAGTAGGTGGAAGTCTAGAATGCTCTTCCTACAAAAGAATGGTTATTACAAGGCCGATCAATAGATTCTTATCGGTGAGATTATCAGTGCATCTGGTGCAAAGATGAGTAAATTGATATATAGATCAGGTTTGATCTGATTAAGTAATAGAGCAGGTCTAAAGGGCTGTACAACCTTCATTCATTCCTCTGTCACAGCTATTCAGTGAGAAGTCTTGAGGTCTTTGGACAGTCTGAGAGAAGATTTCTGTTCAGTCACCACAGTCCCAGATCTCTCTTCTCTTGAGGGGAAGAGCTGATTGATGTTGATTTAACCTGAGAATCAACACATCTCTGAGGGGCAGGGATGAGAAGCCAGAGCTTTCGTGAATAGCCTTAGCTGGTACGGGAATTGAACTCATGCTGTTGACATCTGGTGTTGTAAGAGGAACAATGACTCGTATTTTTAGCATTTCGGATTCGCTCACCCTGTGATTGGTTCATGTTGAATTTTAGGCTGTTTTGCATTTCTTAAGATGTGGAGATGCCGCTGTCAGACTGGGGTAAACACAGTCGGAAGTCTCAGCGTACCAGGTTAAAGTCCAACAGGTTTGTTTGGTAGCAAAAGCCACTAGCTTTAGGAGTGCTACTCCTTTGTCAGGTGAGTGGGAGTTCTGTTCACAAACAGGGCATATAAAGACACAAACTCAATTTACAAAATAATGATGGAATGCAAGTCTTTACAGGTAATCAAGTCTTAAAGGTACAGACAATGTGAGTGGAGAGAGCATTAAGCACAAATTAAAGAGATGTGCATTGTCTCCAGACAGGGACAGTTAATGAGATTTTGCAAACCCAGGCAAGCCGTGGGGGTTACAGATAGTGTGACAGAACTCCCACTCACCTGACGAAAGGGCAGAGCTCCAAAAGCTCGTGGCTTTTGCTACCAAATAAGCCTGTTGGACTTTGACAAGGTGTTGTGAGACTTCTAACTCTGCATTCTTTAACTCGGGGATAGAGAGGGGCATGGCAGAACACAGGGTGGAATTTTCCTCAATTTCTCCCCATAGGACAGCCCTCTTTGTCCCATTCCCATTCCTGGTACATTCCTTAAGGCCAATAAATCCTTCCCTGGTTAAGGAGACCAAAACTGTACGCAGCATTCCTAATATTGTCTTACCAAAGCCCTGTATAATTGCAAAAGGTATTCCTTGCTCTTATCCCCCATCTCCTTGCAATAAAAGCTCATTGCTTGCTGCGTACGCATCTTAACTTCCTTTGAATTGTGCACAGGACAAATCCCTCTGAATGTTGTCACTTTATTTTCACAAAATTCTGTTTTCCTGTTCTTCCTGCCAATGGGTAAAATGGAAATTCCACACTTCCCCACGTGCTACTCCATCTCCCAACTCTTGCCCGCTCACCAAACTCATTTGAATCCCAATGCAATCTCAGACTAACTTTCCCACCTGGACTTGTCTCCTCAGCCAACTTCGATACTTCTTGCTTCCCTCATCTGAGCCAATAATATACATTTTAAACAACTGAGATCCAATCACAGATCTTTGCAGCATCCAAAGCGTGATGAGAGGGATTGATAGAGTGGACGTGTAGAGACTATTTCCTCGGGTGGATGTAGCTGTTACTAGGGGGCAAAATTATAAGGTTCGTGGTAGGAGATATCGGAGGGATGTCTGAGGTAGATTCTTCACTCAGAGAGTGGTTGGGGTGTGGAATAGACTGCCTGCTGCGATAGTGGAGTTATGCCAAATTATGTCCAATTCCAAGATCGAGCTAACCCCTCACTTTAATTCTGTTGTGCTCCATGTGCTTATCCAACAACTGTTTTGAAAGTTCCTGAAGTGTCTGACTCCACTATCGCAGCAGGCAGTCTATTCCACACCCCAACCACTCTCTGAATGAAGAATCTACCTCAGACATCCCTCCTATATCTCCCACCATGAACCTCATAATTTTGCTCCCTAGTAACAGCTACATCCACCCGAGGAAATAGTCTCTGCACGTTCACTCTATCTATCCCTCTCATCATCTTATGAACCTCTATTAAGTCACCTCTCATCCTCATCCGCTCCAAAGAGAAAAGCTCCAGCTCCCTCAACCTTTCCTCATAAGATCTTCCCTTCAAACCAGGCAGCATCCTGGTAAATCTCCTCTGCACTCTCTCCAACACTTCCACATCCTTCTTACATGAAATGACCAGAATTGAACACAATATTCTGAATGTGGTCTCACCAAAGTCCGATATAGTTACGGCATAACCCCACGGCTCTTAAACTCAAACCACCTGTTAATAAACTGATCTACAAACATGGACAGGGATCGCGGGTAGAGATGGGAACATCAGGGTGGCGGCACAGGCTCGTTGGGCCGAAGAGCCTGTTTCCCGTGCTGTTTTGTTCTTTGTTCTAAACGCTAAATTGGTTAAATGTAATTTCTCTCTCAGAAAAAGGTGTACCACTTAATACAATGTTACTTCAATGCTACTAGGACGGCACAGTAGTTAGCACTGCTGCTTCACAGCTCCAGGGACCTGGGTTCGATTCCCGGCTCGGGTCACCGTCTGTGCAGAGTTTGCACATTCTCCCTGTGTCTGAGTGGGCTTCCTCCGGGTGCTCTGGTTTCCTCCCACAGTCCAAAGATGTGCGGGTTAGGTTAATTGGCCGTACTAAATTGCCCCTTAGCGTACTGGGTTGTGTAGGTTAGAGGGATTAGTTGGTAATATATGGGGATAGGTCCTGGATGGGATTGTGGTTGGTGCAGACTTGATGGGCCAAATGGCCTCTTTTTGCACTGTAGAGTTTCTATGATCTACCCTGTTGCCACATCCTCTGTTTCCCAATGACTATTGTTGTGTTAACTGGCCTCGAGTTGCTGCTTTCTCCTCTTCCTCACTCCAAAACAGGGTTACATTTGCTGCCTTCCAATCCATGGAGAATATTCCATAATCTAGAACATTCTAGATTATGCGGCGCGGCCTCGTTGGGCCGAAGGGCCTGTTTCCCGTGCTGTTTTGTTCTTTGCTCTTTTTGTCCTTTGTTCTGAAAGATGAAAACCATTGCACATTTCTAGCCTTTTCTTTTAAAACCTTGGGAAGTAAGTCACCAGGTCCAGGAGATTTGTGGACTTTTAGTCTCATTAATTTTCTGGAACTATTTCATTTCTAATGTTAATTTCTTAAAAAAAGTATTCTCTTTGGATCCTTAATTCTCCACTACTTCGTGTTTTTTTATATATTTTCCACTATGAAGATAGAACAACATATTTGTTAAATATCTCTGATATTTGCATATTCCTCATTATAATTTTTTCCTGTACCTGCCTCCAAAATAATTAAAAGTACTTTTCCAAGCTTTCTGAAGAGTGTACAAAATGTATTCTAAGTAAGCGATGCCTCCCTTCAAAGTTCTTGTATCTGACCCACCCGGAACACTGCAGAATGGGCTGATGGCTGTTTGAGAGTGTCCTTGATTGGAACTGTGCCAGACAAGCTGGATTGTACAAATTGCCATCGCATTTGTACACGTAGATTCCCTGGAGAAATACACCACTTGTACTTTTGAAGTGTTACCCAGCAGCACTGTGTCTCAGCATAAAACACAACTCAATGACATCAGTTCAAGAATGTTCTTTCTAATGACTATGACTAGCTATATAAAATTGCAGCACAGTGATTAGCACTGTTGCCTCACGGTGCCAGGGACCCGGGTTCGATTCCCGGCTTGGGTCACAGTCCGTGCGCAGTCTGCACATTCTCCCCGTGTCTGCATGGATTTCCTCCGGCTGCTCCGGTTTCCTGCCACAGTCCAAAATATGTGCTGGTTAGGTGCTTTGGCCAAGTGCCTCACTGTACTGGAACTGGTGATGGCTTGGGGATTTCCACAATAACTTCATTGCAGTATTAATGTAACCCTACTTGTGCCACTGACAAACAAGTAAATGAATAGTGTGTTAGGATCACTAACTGCGCAGATTGCGTTGCGTGACTTTCTATTTCCAAGTGCCTGACATCTCCCCACCCCAATATTTTAAATTAGAAGAAGATCTGTTCAAAGACAACACACTATTTGTTTAATGCCCCAATTCTTTATTCCCTCTGGGTTTCCTGCGACATTATCCTGGAGATTTCACATTAATACCTGGAGAATTGGCCTCCCTTCAGTGACTGAGGCCGTGTGTTCGACAGCCTGGTGGGGGTAAGCAACAGTGTGGGGCTGGTGGCCAAGGACCTGTCACATCACCACTCTTGTGATTCAAAGCATTTAATCCATCAGTGTCATGTATCGCTGGAGGAAGCTCACGCAGGAATTTTCCCTCGTGGAATCTCCCCTCCCGTATCCTGCACAGAATAATAGATCAAAAGACCACAGCAAGTGGCTGATTTTGTACAGTACATAGCTATCCTGCTCACATTCCAAATTAAGCGGTTATATCGCTTGACCTTTTGTTCCAGGACACTGCACGCAGGTTGCTACAATTAAAACATCCATTCATTTTGCACTCAAAGGGGCAACATCTTCATGAAGGCTTCTGAGTGAGAGAGAGAGAGTGCCTGAGGATTACTGACGTGAGATGGCAGGTTTATTTCAACACGGCTTCTTGTTGTCATGTTGGGTACTTGTAGACAATAGACGTATTCATTATCTGAGTGCCTCTTTGAAGTTTAAAGTGAATAGTCAGCCACTGTCGGAGATTGAGCAGTTAAGTGGAAGGCAAGAACGACCCTTTGGTCGCGGTGTCCGCGAGGAATGTGAGATAAATTGGTCCATTTCAAAGGTATCTCTCGTGCCAGGGAACGAAGTCATTGCAAACTGTTCAATTTTTATGCCGATCAAGATGAGGGCAGTTGTTCCTGAGGAGGGGGAGCACTCTCCCACGTTGGACACCTGGAATTAGGTGTTCCCAGCTCATTTATAATGGGATTTGACTTTGAATTAAGAAGAATTTTTTTATATTTCAAAAATACACTTTATTCATAAAAATCTCAATTAAACCATTGCAAACCTACATATCTAAACATTGCAAATAGTGCATGCAGAGAAAAAGAAACATTTTTACAGCCCTATGCAAAATTAGTCATTACATTTCAAAACTTAAAACTATATACTTGCCTCAAAGTTTGCTGTGTGCTGTTATTTCTCAGACTGGCACACTGTTACGCAGGCCAAGGGTATTCTGCAGTTCCCAGGCCCTTGGTCTGCCTCCGTTAGAAGGCCTTATAGTGTGGCCTTTCCCCATTGTGCCTTTGCTGCCCCAAGCTTCACTGCACTCCTCAGCACGTAGCCTTGGACCAAAGAATTTGCAGCACCGAAACTGACCATTCTGCCCACTAGCTAGATGCTGCTGTCTATGCTCGACTCAAGCCTTCGTCCACCCCTCTTCACCTCACCCTGTCAACGTCTGTTCTGCATCGTTCTCAAGCTTGCTCTATCTAGCTCCCCCTTAAACAGATTAATGCTGTTTGCCCCAGTTGCACTCCGTGGTGGAGGATTCAATTTTAAGGTTTATTTATTAGTAGGCCTACATTAACAGTGCAATGAAGTTACTGTGAAAGTCCCCTTGTCGCCACCCTCCGGCACCTGTTTGGTACACGGAAGGAAAATTTAACATGGCCAATATACCTAACCCACACGTCTTTGGAAGAAAACCGGAGCACCCGGTGGAAACCCACGCAGACACGGGGAGAACGTACAGACTCCACACAGGCAGTCACCCGAGTTGGGAATCAAACTTGGCTCCCTGGCGCTGTGAGGCGGCAGTGCTAACCACCGTGCCTTCTGTGTAATTTTCTTAATTCTCCCCAGTTGCTCACTGGGGAATCGATTCAGTTGTGAACGCTGCGCAGACAGAATCCTGGACGCAAAGTGCGGTGAAAATTTGGAACACGCTTTCCCCCCCGCAAGGAGATGAAGGTGGGGTGCTGGGTGGGTTTAAGGCTGTGATGTGCCATGATATAATTGGGGCCGAATGGCATCCTAGTATTCCTATATTGTCGCCACTCCGGAGTTGAACTTTGTGCAGTGCCTGTTTGCGGAGTCACTAAGACTGCGCATTCAATTCTCTGCAAATTTGTGCATTAGATTCACCAATAGCAGCAGGGTTGGAACGGCGAGGTAAGAATGCAGAGTGTGTAGCATGAGCACTGGGGATATGTGTGGAATCATTCGAAATACGGGAGTTGCTCTCTGATTGAAGCATAGATTGTGTCATACGAAAGGTAGGATTGACACTGAATCGGGAACCAGACTGATCTCTAAATTAGTTTTAGTGGCACACCAAAGGAATTGTCCAGATATTTATCCCAAATTGACTTGTGTTTAAAGTTTCTTTATCAATGTCACAAGTAGGATTTCATTACTGTTACCGATCTCCCACACTCCGGCATCAGTTCCAGTACAGTGAGGCAAAATTTAGCAGGGACAGTGCGTCTAACCAGCGCGTCTTTCGGACTGTGGGAGGAAACCCACGCAGGCACGGGGAAAACTTGCAAACTCCGCAGAGACAATGACCCAAGCCGAGCATTGAACCAGGTGTAAGGCAACGGTGCTAAGCACTGTTCTGCCTCCTGTTGTCTATTTCTGTTGTCTCTACTCACCCCGTCCCCCCTCACGATGTCCCGTGGTTTTTATTGTTGGGTTGGGGTGGTGCGGCTGGGTGTATGGGACAGATTGGGTAACCGCAGGGTGTTTAGTCCTGTCCGTCGACATGCGTGGTTCTTTTTTTTTGTTGTAATTAGATGTCTTTTTCAGGATTGTGATTGCTGGTAATAACTCTGAAGAAATGATTTAATAGATTCTTCAATCGCAGGAGCTCGACTACAGAAAACCAGGCTTGCTGTTTGCAATAGTGAATAATTTTCTTTTTGTTTTGTGATTGAGCAAATCCCCTGCTCTAATTTCCGCTCCTGTCTGGAATGAGTTGACCGGATGTGTAAATGCCAGTAATCGGACAGAAAGCTCTGGCTTGTTAATAACACAATGCGTTAATGTCTTCCCTATTATTGTTCATTATTGAATCCAGTGGGGCATTCTCCTGGTGTCTGCTAATCGGGGCTGTCAGTCCGGAAGAGGAGGGTTTATGATTGGATTTGAAAACCCCCTAAGTTTAAGCCAGGAGAGTTTGCTTGTTTATTTTCCACATGCTCGTTTAGAATTTAAATATCATTCCCTTCCATGGGAACAGATTTTGGACATAAGGAACAAAGAACAAAACAGCACAAGAAACAGGTCCTTCGGCCCAACGAGCCCGCGCCGCCTCCCCGATGTTCCCACCTCTACCCGCGATCCCTGTCTATGTTTGTAGATCTATGGATTAAAAACCAAATTTGAGACAATTTAGGGAGAATTTGTTTTGCCAATTGGCCTAAGAGCACATCTTTGGGATGTGGGAGGAAACCGGAGCGCCCGGAGAAAACCCACGCAAGCACAGGGAGAATGCTCAAACTCCCACAGACACAGGCCCAAATCCATGTATCTGCACAGCACAGCGATAGTCACTGAGCTGTCGTGTTGCCCATCAAATGGTCCAGGTCAAGCGTACACTAACGACGTGAAGATACTCTCGAAAAAAAATCCAAGAGCAGCCCTCTCATGACCCATCGCGTGTACGCCCCTTGTTAGACAACAAGGTGGACCAAAGCACCTGTAGAATAAAAACAAGTACATCAATATCATCATCTATTTACACACTTCCCAGGGACTCCCAAGGCTCATGATCCCTATTTTAAATCAGTTTTCTATAACCCTCCATTCCCATTCTGTTCATGTGCCCATCTAAGTATTTCTTAAATAACTCCAGAGTACCTGCCTCCACCAATTTACTTGGCAGCGCATTCCATACCCCCACCACCCTCTGTGTGAAAAAACTCCCTCTAGCATCCAAATTATACCTTACCCCCCTCACCCTAAGCCCGTGACCCCTCGTGCTATTCGAGTCCATCCTAGGAAAAAGCTTAACCCTGTTTATTCTATACCGTGGGTGAGAAAGCCAGATTCCAAACCAATCTCTGGAGTCCTGGAGCTGGGAATGGAATCTCCAGGGAATGCTGCCTAACCATTTTCACCCTTTATGGTTTCACACGCCCAGCACCCGCGCTGCTTAGCTTCTCGTGATTTTGCTTTGTGTGTTGGCCTGTCTGTGTTTTACTCGCTGGGGCTGAGCCTCCAGATTTGGTGTAGTGCGCTCCCTTGTTTCCGCCGTGCTGTGGTTGTGGTCGTGTTGTCCAGCTTGGTCAGTGTGGTGTGAGTGTTAGGTGTACCAGACTGCCCTTACAAGTAGTGTGGACAAGTGACATTGAGCTAACACTGAGCACTTTGTAATGAGGGTCTGTCATGGTCCTCTTTTGTCTTTTACTCAGACCCAGGGAACATCAGAAGCACTGGAAAGCTTTTATTTCCACCCATGACTGACTCACAAAGTGGATTAGTGCCAACTGTCATTTTCCCATTAGAAATTTGAAGCTGTCTCTAGGTGGGCAGGGGAACCCTTGCAATACACGTGGAGTAAAAGCTTTGCCACTCACTGGCACTGATGACTGACTCACTACATGGCAGTGCCAAGCTGTTGTAAACTTTAAATCAGCAAAGTACCCTTACCCTGCGAGGTAGTGTCAATGGAGTGGCTAAATTGGTTGACTTTTAGCAATCTTGGTGCTGCTGAGAATCTCAACAGGACCCATCTCATTTCCCACTCAATGGGGTAAAAAGCATCATTTATAGCTTTTGTATTTCTACTTAAATGTAGTGTAAGAAATGAATTAGAAGCTGGGGGCTACTTCCCGCATTGCAGTGAAGGCTACAGCAGCAGAAGAGGAAACGATGTAATACCCAGTGATGTTATTGCTAGGCGGTTAATCCAGAAACTCAGCTAAATGTCCTGAGGGACTTGGGTTCAAATCTTCCAATGGTGGAATTCAATAAAAAATAAATCTGGAATTAACAATCTACCGATGACCAGCAAGCCATTGTCGGTTGTTGTAAAACCGCATGTCGTTCACTAATATTCTTTAGGGAAGGAAATCTGCCTTCCTTAACTGGTCTGGCCTACATGCAAGTCCAAAGCTGGTTGATTCTCTCCAAGGGCACCTAGGGATGGGCAATAATTGCTGGTCCAGCCAGCGGCACCCATGAATGAATTAGAAAGAAGAGTATATACCTGGGAGCCGGAACCCACTCTGTTGCTGATGTAACTGTGATCTCCTGTGCATTGAAGGAGCACAGCAGAATCTAAGGTGCTGTCTTGTTGATGAGAAATGGAAGCTCCTTGGTTTTCTGTTTTCATAAATGTCTTTAAGATTATTTGAATATCTGAGAGTTCGGGGATAAGGCAGACAGGAACGGGAGAATAGAGAATTAGCTCAGATGAAAAAGTTGACAGCACGCCGCAATCCAATTAAAAAAAACACAAGCTATTTCTAATTTGATGTGGGTCTATTAGAAAATTCATTTGGTGAGGGAGATGCCAGCCGCAATGCCCTTGTTGAGGTTTGATAGTGAGAGACGGGTATCTGTGCACTGGCACATCTCCACATTACCCTGTTAATTCAGACTGGCTTATCCTTATATCAGCTGGGTAGAAAACTAATTTGGTGATTCTCCTGCTTTGAGAGGGGCAGATTTGGCAGAGAGAATGTGAGGACACGAACAAAATAGTGCTGGTGTTAAGACATTGGGAGCAAAACCCAGTGATTTATGTGGTCAAAAGCTATGATTAGTTTTTGTTGCATCCACATCACTGCCCAATCCACAATAGATTTCTCCTGTGATCTTGTAGCCAGCAACGTGGAGTCATTCATTTGCTTTGGTAAATCAGTACTAGATATGACAGAACATGTATGTAGACATTG
The DNA here is from genome assembly GCA_024679065.1 of Sphyrna mokarran. Taxonomy (NCBI): domain Eukaryota; kingdom Metazoa; phylum Chordata; class Chondrichthyes; order Carcharhiniformes; family Carcharhinidae; genus Sphyrna; species Sphyrna mokarran. Next base: position 44,730,646 of record JAGIQG010000022.1, read on the forward strand.
CTGTAGTTTGACATGTGCTTCATAATGAGATTATGGAAATTAGGATCTTCTTTTCCTACTTTTAGAATAGAAATAGAACATAGAAAAACTACAGCACAAACAAGGCCTTCAGCTCACAAGTTGCGTCAATGATATCCATACCTACTAAGCCTACCTATAACCCTCAATTCTTTTAAGTTCCATGTACTCATCCAGAAGTCTGTTGAAAACCCTATTGAATTTGTCTCCACCACCAATGGCAGCTGATTCCACTCACTCACCACCCTCTGAGTGAAAAACTTACCGCTAACATCTCCTCTGTACCTACCCACCTTAAACCTGTGTCCTCTCATAGCAACCATTCCACCCTTGGAAAAAGCTTCTGAGAATCCATCCGATCTATACCTCTCAGCATCTGATACACTTCTATCAAGTCACCTCTCATCCTTCATCTCTCCAAGGAGAAAAGACCAAGCTCCCTCAACCTATCCTCATAAGGCATGTCACCCAATCCAGGCAACATCCTTGTAAATCTCCTCTGCGCCCTCTCAATAGTGACCGTTAGTATTTGCAGACAGGTTGAATATTAGATTTTTATTCAATTCTTTAAAAGAAGTTCATCTCTCGCACACACACACATCCCTCTTTCCCTGTCCCTCATTTGCTCATTACATGTTTCTGTTTGAGTTTGACCGTTTGTGTGAATTCTTTCAAAAGAACGTCCAGGGTAAGGATTCTGTATGTGTTGACTACAGTCAAGGTGTAAATGAAAAAGGAGCCACTGAAAGTCAGTGAGATCAGGGAGTTGAGATTGGAATTGAGTGCAGGGTGTGGACAATGCACCACTGAGATTGATAAAGCATTGGCTTCTCCCTATCACTCCCAGCTTTCAAAGATGCCTAGAGGCATTTATATGTGAAACTTGCTCTGAAGTTAAAGACAAGGAGCACCATGGTAACCCAACACCGTGAGTTGTCAGATAGTTGAGAGAGTGCCTCAGAGAACTGATTTTCCTCACACTGCAAGACATAACTGTCTCCACCTTCAATCCCTATCCTGCAAAAAGAGTAAACCAGAATGGATGAGAGAGGTAGTGGCGGTGCCAGTGGATGAGGAAGCTAGCGATCTTCCCTAATGCTCCAAAGACGAGAGTTTAAATCCCACCATGCCAGCAGCGGTATTCACTAACAGCAGTGTGGGTGTACCTACACCACATGGGCTGCAGCGCTTCAAGATGTTGGTTCACCACTGGCTTCTTGGGGGCAATTAGGGATGGGTAATAAATGCTGGCTGAGCTACAGCAACATCTAATCCCATAAAAAAATTAAAAAGTTAATATCAGTAATGGTGACCATGAAAGAACTGAGATATTGCAAAACCCCACCTTGTTTACCGGTGTCATTTAGACAAGGAGATCTGCCAAATCTACCTGCTCCAGCTTCCATGTGACTCCAAATTCTCGGCAATGCGGTTGGTTTTAAGATGCCTTTAAGAGATATTAAGTGGTTAGACATCACTAGAAGGGAAGTGTGTCAGTGTGATCTAGTCTTAGTTTTTTTTTTGCTTTTGAGCAGAGCACATAAACACAGCTCTGCTACTGATGTCTTCAAGCTTTCTACCTCTTTCTTTTCATTATACTGATTTACGGATATGGGTGCTGGGGCAGTATTTATTGCCCATCCCTAACTGCCCTTGAGAAGGTGCTGGTGAACTGTCTTCTTGAACTGCTGCAGTTGCTGTGTATAAATACACTCGCAGTACTGTTCGGAAGTATAGTGGTCCCACGAGCCAAGTCTCAATAAATGAACCCATATCATGTTTACACAATCTCTTATGAGTGTTTGACACCTTTATAATACAACACGGTTGACTCTTAAATGCCCTCTGAAATGGTTTAGCGACCCACTCAGTTATATTCATAAAGGTAGCTGACTGTGCAGTCTGTGTGTATTCATTGCGACTGTCAACTGATTAATCACTGCAACTGTCTTTAAGACAGAACTATTCCATCTGAAGGAAGTCTTCACCAGACTCAAGCACCTTTTTGTTGTACGACAGTGAAGATGTATGTCACCACATTATGAAAATAAATCCCCATAAATTTAGCTCCTAAATGTACTCCAGAAATATTGCATCAGGTTTCTCTCTATTCCTTCACACGTTCTCCCATACCATAACTCGCTGCGTCTATCTAAGTATCTGTCGGGAGAATTGCAGCAAACAGTCAGCAAGGCAAATATTGGATTATTGTGTGCAGTTTTGGTGGTTTTTATCTAAGGACTTGCCATAGAGGGAGTGCAGTGGAAGTTCAGCACCCAGATTCCTGGCATCGCAGAATTGTCTTTTGTTTATTAATTCATGGGACATGGGCATTGCTGGCTGGGCCAGCATTTATTTCCCATCCTAGTTGCCCAATGGCAGTTGAGATACAACCACGTTGCTGTGGATCTAGAGTCACATGTAGGCCAGACCAGATAAGGGCAGCAGACTTCCTTCCCTAAAGGACATTAGATGAATTTTTTCCAACAGCCTTATTTAAACTCTCTGTCACTACGTGGGGTTGGATAGCCCCTATCAGTGTCAGAAGTACCTTGGCAAAAATGGCCAGTGTTGGGAAGACACCATCGACTGATGCCAATATTTTCCTGTCCTCACTGGTGCCCAGAACCTCAGCCCAGAATAACAACAATGCCCTCTATCTTGATGGACGTTTTGTTTGCAGTGGACAGGAGAAAAGGCAAGACCATGGGCACAGGGCAATACTATAGCTGCAAAGGGTAGGGGAGAAGGCAGTGGGAATTGAGCAGTAGGGGTCAATGATTGCCAAGCTAGAATTCTGGATGGTGGGAAGCCTGAGCAACGGGGGGGGGGGAGGAATTCCAGAGTTCTGAGGAAGTCAGTAGTCCCATATTCCCAACACTAGCCTTTTTCCTAGGATGGAGAAAGCTAGCACGAGGGGACACAGCTTTAAATTAAGGGGTGATAGTTATAGGACGGATATCAGAGGTAGGTTCTTTACCCAAAGGGTGGTTCGGGAGTGGAATGCCCTGCCTGCAGCAGTTGTAGATGCGCCAAGTTTGGTGGCGTTTAAGAGGTTAGTTGATAAGTATATGGAAGAGAAGGGAATGGTTTAGTTTGGAGGGTCATTGCTTTTTGTATTGGTCGGCGCAACATCGAAGGCCAAAGGGCCTGTTCTGTGCTGTAATGTTCTATGTTCTATATCAGTATTCCATAGGCTTTTAGTGGGATCTTGCTGTGTGTTAATTGAACATTGTATTTGCTAAAATACAGTAAGAAGCCTCACAACACCAGGTTAGAGTCAAACCAGTTTGGATTCCAACCTGGGGTTGTGAGATTTCTTACTGTGTTCACCCCAGTCCAACGTTGGTATCTCTACACCTTTGCTAAAACATACAGTGACCACATTTTGAAAGTACACCATTGATTATTGAACGATTTAATGTGTACAAATGATCATGGTGTCGAACAAATGCGATTAAATGCTCCTGTCCCATGTCATGTGGCACAGCGGGTTAGCACAGCGCCAGGGAGCCGGATTCAATTCCCAGCTTGGATCACTGTCTGTGCAAAGTTGGCACATTCTCCCTGTCTCAGCGTGGGTTTCCTCTGGGTGATTCAGTCCAAAGATGTGCATGTTAGGTAGTTGGCCGTGCTGAATTGCCCCTTAGTGTCAGGGGGACTGGCTGGGGTAAATGGATAGGGTTATGGGGATAGGACTTGGGTGAGCTTGTTGTTGGTGCAGGCTAGATGGGCGAAATGGCCTCTTCTGCACCGGAGGGATTCTACGGATGATTCTATGGCTTGTATAGTGCTGCTGAACCGTATGTTGTGCTCTTGGACTAGAACTCTTTGCAAATAAGCTATTCAAGCTGCTTTTGGACATCCTGCATAAACATCTTTTTTAGTAAATAAGTGGAAAGGAAACATGAGCTCATGTCTACCCTACTCTAGAGCTAGCTGTTGCCAGCGAATCACAGAGTAGCAGCCGCTGAGAAACCCTTGTCCTGTGGCTCACAAAGGGAGATTGGGTTTGCCAGTGTGTAGAAACAAGAATTCTCAAACAAAGACCTGCTTTCTAGTGCGGCTGCTGTCCAAGTGGGTACATTAGTTCCACACCACCGCTGGCCGGCAGGGTCAGTTGGACTCGGTAACGCATTTGGCTCAGTTTGGTTAGCACAGGCAAGGAAAGACAGCGATATCCCCCAGCAAAATCAGCAGGTAAAACCATCCAAGACAGGCACTAAGCTGAGTACCTGTCTGTGGAATCATTGAATCGCTACAGCACAGAAGGAGGCCAATTCACCCCATCGAGTTTGCACCGACAACAACCCCTCCCTATTCCCGTAACCCCACATATTTACCCTGCTAATCCCCCGCCTCCCCCCACCCCCCACAAAACTAGGGTCAGTTTAGCATAACCAATCCACCTAGCCAGCATGTCTTTTAGAGGGGAGCTTGCAGGAAACCGGAGCGCCCGGTGGAAACCCACACAGGCACGGGGAGAACGTGAAGACTCCGCACACTCAGTGACCCGAGCCGGGAATCGAACCCAGGCCCCTGGTGTTGTGAGGCAGTAGTGCTGACCACTGTGCCAGCGCGCTGTCCCGGACAGATAAAGCATTAAAATCGGGAACTAAGCTGAAGATTTCTCAATAGAATGTAAAAATTCTCACGGCAGTGTATTTCCAAGTCAGGACAGTGTGTAGCTCGGGAGGAAATTTGCTGGAGCTGTTCCTAGATATCTGCTGCCCTTCTAGATGGTAGGAAGTGTAGGGTTTGGAAGCTGCTGTATACGAAAGCTGATATATCTTATGGATAGTACATACTGCTGCCATTATGTTAAGATGGTGAAGGGAGTGAATGTTTGTGGATAGGGTGTCAATCAAGCAGGTTCTTTGTCGTTGATGGAGCTTTTTGAGTGTTTTTGCAGTTGTACCCTTTCAGGAAAGTGGAGAATATTCCATTATACTCCTAACTTGTGCCTTGTTATCAATGGACAGGCTTTGGGACGTCAGAAGGTGAGTTACTCCTAGTGCATCATTGCCTGTCATAAAACTCTACTTTGTTTTCACAAATGAAATAAAAAGATCTATCTTTAGGTCTATAAACACATTCAGGGATCACGGGTAGAGGTGGGAACATTGGGGTGGCTCGTTGGGCCGAAGGGCCTGTTTCCCGTGCTGTTTTGTTCTTTGTTCTAAAACACAAATGGTGTGACCGCTTAGGTTTACATTCTCTCGTGAAAAGCACCCGTGCATCTTGAGAACGTGGGAACGCCACCACCCGCAAGTTCCCCTCACAATCCTAATTTGGAAATGTATCGGCCGTTCCTTCGCCGTGGTTGGGTTAAAATCCTGGAGCCCCCTCCCTGACAGCGCTGTGGGTGTACCTCCACCATGCAGACTGCAGCGGGTTCAAGGAGATGGCTCATTGCCACCACCTTATAGGCAATTAGAGACAGGGGGAATGAATGTCGGCAGTGACACCCACGTCCCGTAAACGACTGGAAGAAATCCTTTCTGCTCGGGCTGTATAATTAGCTTCTGCCTTGATTTACGTTCTGCTGATGTTTGACACCACACCTCGTAGGATCGATCAGTGACATTTACAGTGACAGCTCCCACTTATTGATCGCGCGTGTTATGCCCTGTTACTCATTCTTGCAATTATGTTAATAATCACATCATTTCAGGTTAGTAATTTAGACTGTTGTTTCCATGGCTACGGAACACCTCCAGACTGACTCCAAAGTGCCTTCAGCGTGATCTGCAAAGTCGCTCTCCACGGCTGAGGCAATTACTCCGTGCTCTTCAGAGTGTGTAGGCGGTGGAGGGGGGATGGTTGGCCTGCAGGACGGGTGACCAGATCCTGGTGGTGGGTGGCATGATGCTGCAAAATCCTGGTGCTGGAGGTGGTCTTTGAAAGACACCTTCGTTGGGCCTAGTGACTTGTTACTCCGGTAACCATGGTGACTGATGCAGCTCACCGGACGGAGAAAGCACTGCCTCTATCCCGGGAAAGGAAGTGGAGGACTTTATCCCCTGAAACCCAGGCAGGTTTTCCGCAACCGCTTTGGTGCAGGTGTTTTATTTGAAGAGTGTGTTTGAATTGGCTAAGGCATGGCTGGTCCATCGTCACCATATTGAATTTTTGCTCTGTAAGTTTTGTTTTCTCCTTGCCATGGACCCCTTAATTTTTATTTGTCCTGCGTCGCTGGTAAGGGCAGCATTCAATGTTCATCCCTAATTATCCTTGAACTTGAACAGCTTGCTGGGTCATTTCAGAGGGCAGTTAAGAGTCTGCCACCTTGCTGGAGAATCCATTAAAGTTACAATACATAAAGAGGCCACTCAGTCAAAGATCAAAGAACAACACAGCACAGGAAACAGGCCCTTTGGCCCTACAAGCCCGCGCCGCCATTTTAACACTCAGTGCCCTCTTCTACCTATGACCTTTGTCTGCGCCTTTTGGACTCCACAATAAAGGTCCCCTGCTAGCACGAGCGGACACAGCTTTAAATTAAGGGGTGATAGTTATAGGACGGATATCAGAGGTAGGTTCTTTACCCAAAGGGTGGTTCAGGAGTGGAATGCCCTGCCTGCAGCAGTTGTAGATGTGCCAAGTTTGGTGGCGTTTAAGAGGTTAGTTGATAAGTATATGGAAGAGAAGGGAATGGTTTAGTTTGGAGGGGCATTGCTTTTTATATTGGTCGGCGCAACATCGAAGGCCGAAGGGCCTGTTCTGTGCTGTAATGTTCTATGTATTCAACTTTAGAGAATTATAACCAGATTGAGGGACGCCTAATTTAGGGACAATTTGTTAACACCAGTCAGCCTAAGAGCACATCTTTGGGGTGTGGGAGGAAACCGGAACACCCAGAGAAAACCCATGCAAGCACGGGGAGAATGTGCAAACTCCCACAGACACAGGCTCAAATCCATGTATCTGCACAGCACAGCGATAGTCACTGAGCTGTCCTGTTGCCCGTCAGATGGTCCAGTTTAAGCGTACACTAATGATGTGAAGCACTAGGCAACTCTCGAAGCAACATCCAAGAGCAGCCCTCGCACGACCCACCGCGTGTATGCCCCTTGTTGGACAACAAGGAGGACCGAATCGCCCGCGGATGTAAAAAGGAGACATCAATAAACATACAAAGCAGAAACAGACATTCACAGAAGATCCCCAGAAGCTTAAACATAAGGCAGGTGAACCATAAAATATGTTGGACGGCCCATTGGATCCTATTGATTCTCAGGAATGTCCTGAGGCTCTTGATCCTTATTTAGAACAATCTTTTAAATCCAGTCCATCGTGTCTGCACTGGATGTAAAATAATAAACTAGCCGCCCATTGGGCGGCATGATAGCACAGCGGTTAGCACTGCTGCTTCACAGCTCCAGGGTCCCGAGTTCGATTCCCGGCTCGGATCACTGTCTGTGTATGGAATTTGCATGTTCTCCTCGAGCCTGCCCCGCCATTCAATAAGATCATGGCTGATCTGTAGTGGTTCAGCACCACTTTCTCGCTTTCTCCCCGTAACCCTTAATTCACTTGTCAATCAAAAACCTATCCACTCTTGACTTGAACATATTCAGCGAGGAAGCCTCCACCACCTCATCAGGCAGAGAATTCCAAAGATTCACCATCCTTTGTGTAAAGAAATTCCTCCTCAACTCTGATCTGAACCGTGCCCCCCGCAATCTTGAGGCTGTTCCTCTAGTCTTGCTATCTTTGTTAAGTGGGAAGAGTCTCTCAACCTCTACCCTATCCATCCCCTTCATTATCTTATACGTCTCTATAAGATCCCCCCTCAGCCTTCTAAACTCCAAAGAGTACAAACCTAGCCTATTCAGTCTCTCCTCATAATCCAACGCCCTCATCTCCAGTATCAGCCCAGTGAACCTTCTCTGCACCCCCTCCAAGGCCAATATATCCTTCCTCGAATGCGGCGACCAAAACTGCACACAGTACTCCAGCTGTGGCCTCACCAGCACCCTACACAGCTGCAATAGAACCTCCCTGCTTTTATATTCTATCCCCCTCGCTATAAAGGCCAACGTTCCATTCACTATTGCATTGAAGCTCTCGAATGTTCGTGACTTCACCACCATGTCAGTGTCCTCCCCACGGGTGTGTGAAGTCCCCTCACCTTCCGAGAATGGACCACCTTTTGCACCCATTCAATTCAAGGGACTTCTCATCAGAAAGAGAGCACCGCTTCAGGACTGAACAGCAGTGTCAGCCTAGATGAGCTGAATTTTGCAGACTGGAGATTGAACCCACATTCTTCTGATTACTGCTGGGAAAAAAAAGATATTTTCCGGAACTAACAGGATGCTGCCATCAAGCCTGAAAGACATTCTGCCTGTTACACAAATGATAAATGTAAGATGTGAGTTTTGGTGCCGGATAGATGCCACAATGACTAGTGGATCTTATCAAACAATACATCCCACCTGCTGTGCGTAATAGGCAAAGTATTGACCAATACGTGCTTATAAAACTCAGAACGCAATGTCCAGCGTTAGAAGTGATTCTGTGATTGGATAACACTTGCATTGAAAGCCAATTTAACATTAACTATAGGGCGAGCGGTGTGTCTTGCTTTTGCACGCTAGAAGCTAAATGTATTCACACTCCAGGCCCTGTCCTTCATAGACAGAAGGAGCTTGCCCACACATTGCGCCTAAACGAAAGCCATCCCGTTTTCATTCCAAACGTCAATGCATTGACCAACCGTTGTGCTTTTAAACAAAAGCTTGCCAGTTAACTGTTCCCTGGTGCACTCTCCATGGCAACCCATCTACCAATCAGAGTCCCATTTGACACGCAATCAGTACTTTTCTCGTAGGCAGTATTAGCTATTGTTCCTTTTTACAATTCTTGCAAACTGTCCTGATGAGTACAGGGCAAAAAGCTTTGACAGCATTTCGCTTTTTATCACCAGTACTCAAGCTCTCTACTACTAAATGACTATTGTTTTAATTTCTATGAAGTATCACTGAACCATGGGAGACTCAAATGATTTCAAAAATATCCTTCAAATTTACCACTTAAAGTTTTCAGAAGTATTTTTATTTTTGCTGTCCTTAGTTGAGAAATTCTCTGGGACGGTCAGATAAGGAAGGACGTGAAAGCATAAAAGAGCGACGGAAGGGTTTATGAGAATGGCCCCCCGGGGTGTGTGGAGCTTCAGTTACACGGAAAGGTTCGAGAAGCTGGACTTGTTTTCCCAGGAGAAGGGAAAGTTGAGAGAAGATTTGGTTGAGGAGTTAAAGACCATACAACATAGAACCTTACGGTGCAGAAAGAGGCCCTTCAGCCCATCGAGTCTGCACCGAAAAACACTCCCACCCAGGCCCTGCCCCCATATTATACCCATTAATCGCTCTAATCACCGTGGACACTAAGGAGCAATTTCTTAGCGTGGCCATTCAACCTAACCCGCGCATCTTGGGACAACGTGACGAAAATCGGATCGTGGCTTTCAAAAGAAAATTATCTGAGAAGGAAAAATGGGGACTGATACTGGAGAACGGAATATCTTCCTCCATTTTAATGTACACCTGGGCCCTTGCTTGACTTACTACACCATACCTCAGAACACATTAGAATGAAGCTTCCCATTTCCAATTGCTTCTTATCTATTAGACAAGTCAGGAGGTCCCAGATCTGTCGTAACTACCCCTTTTGTGTCAATGGGATTCGGAATTTGGGGAAATCGCTTTGGGTTAGACACTTTAGTTTTGAACTACTTTCAGTATTGCTGTCACAATGTCTTTATTTCTTTTGTATTGATTGTTATGGGATGTGGGCGTCACTGGCTAGGCCAGCATTTATTGCCCATCACTAATTGCCCTTGGGAAGCTGGTGGTGAGCTGCCTTCTTGAACTGCTGCACATCCCGAGGAGTTCCAGGATTTTGACCCAGTGTGGGTGAAGGAACAGCGATACACTTCCAAGTCAGGATGGTGAGGGACTTGGAGGGCAATCTCCAGGTATCTGCTGCCCTTAGAAGATGCTGCCTAAGGAACCTTGGTGAGTTCCTGCAATGCAACTTTCAATGGTACACATCTACCCATAGCCGGTGTGCATTGTTGATGGAAGGGTTTTATGGGGTAATTAATTTAAGTGTGCTGACAGAATATTTGTGCCTGTAGTCTCACTGACTTAGAAGGCTATAAGTACTACTTTGAAGTGATTCTTATTGTAAACTTCAATCCCTCTGAAACTTTTCGTGCCCGCTGCAAAACCTGTTCCTGCAGTGCATACCGAGTCGTAATGGGCGGCACAGTGGGCTAGCACTGCTGCTTCACAGTTCCAGGAACCTGGGTTCGATTCCCAGTTTGGGTCACTGTTTGTGTGGAGTTTACACATTCTCCTCATGTCTGCGTGGGTTTCCTCTGGGTGCTCCAGTTTCCTCCCACAGTCCAAAGATGTATGAGTTAGGTTGATTGGCCGCGCTAAAAATTGCTCTTCGTGTCTTGAGATGCAGAGGTTAGAGGGATTAGTGGGTAAATACATAGGAATATGGAGGTAGGTGCTGGGTAGGATTGTGATAGGTGCATAGTCGAAGGGCCGAACAGCCTCTTTCCATACTGTAGGGTTTCTATGATTTCTAATTCAGTGATCTTATTGCGCAAAGTGAACTTAAACCTGTGCAGTTTGTACCGAACTAACAGACTTAGTGTGACCAGAAAGGACTCTGTGTCTGAATTCTCCAATAACTCTAATCCTTTGCAATTACTGCTTTCCCGGGATTGCAACACAAGGAACCTTTGTATTGTCCCTTCGTCACTTAACGGAGACTTTTTTTCAGGAGAGGGTAACTTTGAGTTGAATGTCAGTAAAAGTTAATTGATTCTGAAAATGAAATATTGATCAAATGCCTCTTGTGTAATGCGACAAGCTGGGTATTAGGCAAGTTGTCTGGCGCAGTGATGAATGGCGAGGAATAAAAAGCTCCTTCAATTTACCTTTGTCCGCTTCTTTCAGAGTCAGCACTCTCCGAGAGTAAATCAACCAGCTTTTGCCAATTGGTGCATTAACAGCAGAAGGTTTCTTGGGGACTGCTAGGTTTGGGCAATCAATTTTGTCTAATCCCGGTCAATAGTAATCAACGGGCAAAGGCTTTTGTCAGTGTCTTTGGGCAAATGCCAAGATGAGATAGTGAATGACAACGCAGCCAACACCAGTTGCACCGTGTTCAGATCCAGGTTGGCACCGCCATCGGTGGAAAGTGAAGACAAAACTAGCCTAAAACTGAGAATCAGCTCACTCCGCCATCCAATAAGATCATGGCTGATCTGAAGCAGATCAGTTCCACTTTCCCGCGACGTTGCAAGGCACCATTCTGTTGTTCACCCTACGTTTATCACCCAGCAGGTCAACAGGCACATTGACAACACCAACATCTCCGAGTCTCCCTCCAAGTCAAATACTATCCTGACTAAATTGCTACCCCTTCATCACCACTGGGTCAAAATCGCACAATGCGCTATCTAACCGTGAGGTGGAGATACTGGTGCTGGGGTGGGCACAGTAAGAAGTCTCACAACACCAGGTGAAAGTCCAAGAAGGTTTATTTGGAATCACGGGCTTTCAGAGAGTTGCTCCTTGACCAGATGAGATTCACCCGATGAAGGAGCAGTGCTCTGAAAGCCCGTGATTCCAAATAAACCTGCTTGGAGTTTCACCTGGTATTGTGAGACTTCTTACACTATCCACCTGCACTGTGAGAGTACCTTCACCAATTACACTGCACCAATGTAACATGGTGGCTCACTATTACCTTCTCGAGGGCAACTAGGGATGCGCTTCTTGCCAGCAATGCCTGAGAACAAATTCAAAGCATCACATAGAATAACCAGACAGCTGGAATCTCATATTCTGTTTTCGATAAAGCCAATTCATGTCACTGTGCCAGTGTTTGTACTCCAAATGTGATGTTCCTCACATTATTTCTAATCTTAACTATCATCATAACCCCCTATCCCCTTCTCTTTCTCTATCCTCCCCTTAAATGCACATATACCATTTGCTTCAACTAGGTTTACCAGAATCATAGAACCCCACAGCGCAGAAAGAGGCCCTTCAGCCCATCGTGTCTGCACCGAACACAATCCCACCCAGGCCTCACTCCCCATATCCCTACATATTTTACCCACTAATCCCTCTAACCTACACATCGCTGGACACTAAGGGGCAATTTCTTAGTATAGCCAATCAACCTAACCTGCACATCTTTGGACTGTGGGAGGAAACCAGAGTACCCAGAGGAAACCCACGCAGACACGAGGAGAATGTGCAAACTCCACACAGACGGTGACCCGAGCTGGGAATCGAACCCAGGGCCCTGGAGCTGTGAAGCAGCAGTGCTAACCCACTGTGCTACCATGCCATCAACCAGGATGTTGCCTGGTATGGAGGGTCTTGGCTGTGAGGTGAGATTGAGTAAACTGGGGTTGTTCTCCTTGGAAAGACGAAAGTTGAGGGATGACCTAATAGAGGTTTATAAAATTATGAAGGGCGTAGATAGGGTGAACAGTTGGAGGCTTTCACCCAGGTCAGAAATGACAAACACAAGGGGGTCACAAATTCAAGGGTGAGGGGGGCAAAGTTCAATACAGATACACAGGGTATTTTACACAGAGGGTGGTGGGGGCCTGGAATGCACTGCCAAGCAAGGTGATTGAGGCAGACACGCTAGCATTATTTAAGACTTATCTCGATAGCCACATGAACAGACTGGGAATGGAGGGATAAAAACGGATGGTGTAGTTAGGAACACATGATCGGTGCAGGCTTGGAGGGCCGAAGGGCCTGTTTCTGTGCTGTAATGTTCTTTGTTATTATTATCAGCGACTGTCTCTAGCACAATTGCACCAATCTCGAGATAAATATTTGACACGTTCAATCTCTCGTCTAATCTCTGAATCTTGGAAGAAATTGGAAAGGCTGTCATGGTGTGAATGTGATTGAGATCTGGATTAAAAACACTCCATTGATATATTTCCATTTAGATGTTATGGGGTTAAACTGATCTCCTTCAATTGAAATGATAGACCATGATTTACTCTGCAGTAATTAATACCTTCCAACTCCTTACATTTACAATGGTAATATAATAGACCCTAATAATTCATTGCAGCAATCCATTTGTTGTGTTACTTTAAAATCGAAAGCCAATTAATCAAGTATGAATAAATAACGTTCACTTGAACGGCCCTGATACATCGCTGGGAATGGTGTAATGCTGGATATTAAACCCTAAGTAAATTCACTGCTCCTGTAGAACCATAGAATCCCTCCACTGCAAATGGAGGCCGTTCGGCCTGTGGAGTTGGTGAGTTGGTGCAGACTCCTTCTGCGCTTTAGGGATTTTATGATAATGTACACGTTTTCAGGGACATTCACACAAGACCTCACACAATCAGCAGCATTGGTGGGGGGGGGTGGAGGCACCCTGAGTATCACTCATCCATCTCTCTGGGCAAGTTCTGGACTATCCCGGCTGTAATCTTTTCCTATCACTCATTCTCCTCATCACCCCCCCGCCACTCCACCCCATCCCATCCCACCTCACTCCATCCCATCCCACCGTACCCACCCATCCCATCCCACTTCACCCCAGCCCACCCCATCCCACCCTATTGCATCCCATCCCACCCCACCCTACCCCCCCACCCCACCCCATCCCCACCCTACCCCACCCTATCCCTCCCACCCTACCCCATCTCCCATCCTCCCCCCCACCCTACCCCATCCTACCCCGCCCCATCCCATCCCATCCCACCATCCCACCATCCCCCCTTCTCCCCACTCACCCCACCACCCTATGCTCCCACCCTACCCCACCCCCCACCCTACCCCATCTACCCCCCCCATCCCGCCCATCCCATCCCACCCCATCCCACCCCACTCCATCCCACCCTACTCCATATCCTATCTCACCCAACGGTTCCATTGTGAACCAGTGTTCAGTTTGTACGACAGAAGCACTGGCCTTTCCAAACCTTTGCCCCACCCCATCAGGCGGATTCCAGATCCTGCTGATTTTCCTTTGCACAAAGTTAACCTAAACTGATGCTCCTGGCCTCAGTGCGTCCCCTTGGTCAGCATGAACCAGCAGTGAGAAGCCAACACTGCTGGACCCTACTGGCAGGGTTGTTAAAAGCAGCAGCTTGAAGACCTGGTTACCCAGGAATCAATCAGGCCTCTCATTACTCACTCTCTCCAGAAAGCAGTGTAACCTCCCGCTCCACCTCCCCAGCCCCTTACACAGCAAAACACAGATAAATGCAGGAAACCTTGGGCTATTCTTCTTCAACTCCCTCAAACAATTGAGAAACCTGTGATCCATCAGGTGCTCAAATTTCCCCTTCCTTCAATTTGTCCACTTACTTTCAGATGATTGGACTACAGAAGACCAGGAATACCAGCTGCAACATCGGGAAAGACTTAGATATCACTGACTACCTCCCCTCGCATGACCCCAAATATTCTCAAGGGGGGGGGAAATAACTGTGTTGAATTTGCAGCATTGGGACAGACCATCCAGCCTGAGAGATCCATGCTTTCCTGGGATGTGAGCACCACGCTGGAAGCATTTGTGAACCCATCCATAATTGCCCTTGAGAAGACCCACATGAACCTCCTCCCACTCTACTTATCTCGATCTATCAGCTCATCTTTTCATTCTTTTCATTTCTGTGCTTATCGTGGTTCCCGTTCAAGGGGTTTACATTATTGACCATGTGTAGAAATTTCCCACATTGTCTCTGAGGAATTAAGCACTGATTCCAAAATAGTTTCTCCTGAACTCCTGTATTTAATTGACTAGTGACTATCATAAATTTCTGAGCTCTAATCGTGACCCCAAAAGGAAACAACATATCAATATACAGCCTATGAAATACTTTCATAATTATAAGGACTATTATTCTGTCTTTCCTGATGATTATAACCTCTTGGCTCCAATCCTTTTACATAGCTTTTGACAGGTTCTTGCTAAGCAAGGGGAGGTGAAAGGTTATTGGAGATGGGTGAGAATTGAGGTTATAGTCAGACCAGCTATGATCTTATTGAGTGGTGGAGCAGGCTAGAAGGGCGGAATGGCCACTCTAAGTCAAATGTTCATTTGGGGTTTGATTTTCCAATATTTTGGACAATTCCGCTGGCTAAAGATGCAGGAGTGCCGAGATGTCTTCTCATAATACCTGGACTGCGATTTAATAACTGGACACTGGGTTCAGTAACTGGACACTAGGTTCTGTAATTCGACACTGGATTCTCTAACAGAGCTCTGGATTCCATAACTGGACACTGGGTTCAGTAACTGGACACTAGGTTCTGTAATTGGACACTGGATTCTCTAACAGAGCTCTGGATTCCATAACTGGACACTGGGTTCTGTAACTGGACACTGGATTCAGTAATTGGACACTGGGTTCTCTAACAGAGCTCTGGATTCCCTAACTGGACACTGGGTTCTGTAACTGGACACTGGGTTCTGTAACTGGACACTGGATTCAGTAATTGGACACTGGATTCAGTAATTGGATACTGGGTTCTGTAACTGGGTGCTGGGATTCTATAACTGAGTTCTGGATTCAGTAACTGGACACTGAGTTCTGTAACTGGACGGTGGGTTCTGTAACTGGGTGCTGGGATTCTATAACTGAGTTCTGGATTCAGTAACTGGACACTGAGTTCTGTAACTGGACGGTGGGTTCTGTAACTGGATGCTGGGTTCTGTAACTGGGCACTGGATTCAATAACTGAACAGTGGGTTCTGTAACTGTGCACTGGATTCAGTAATTGGACACTGGGTTCAGTAACTGGTCACTGGGTTCTGTAACTCGGTTCTGTAACTGGACGCTGTGTTCTGTAACTGGTCACTGGGTTCTGTAACTGGACATTGGATTCAGTAACTTGACACTGGGTCCTGTAACTGAGCTCTGGATTCTGAACTGGACACTGGGTTCAGTAACTGGGTTCAGTAACTGGACAGTGCTGAGCATGGATATCTGGCACAGTTGTGCTGCTTTGTTGGGAAATTATTTTTTGAGTATTTTGAGCCAAACTTGATAAGTCCGTTGACTAGCTTTGTCCTCTGTTATTGATTAAGCAGAAGGAAATGAATTACCTGGCTGTACATTAATTAAACCTACACTTGAACAATGTGACAGGTAGCATAGTAACGGAACTGGGCTGTCGTCCGTAGGCAAGGTCAATGGATTCATTAAATGAACAAACTGATTAACTCCTTTTTTTTAAATTACTGCTGCGTGTGAGAGTGTGTGCAAACAGAGGGTGTTATGAAAATGGAAGGGTACTGAATAGTACCCAGTTATTGAATCCAGTGCCCAGTTACAGAACCCAGCATCTAGTTACAGAACCCACCGTTCAGTTACAGAACTCAGTGTCCAATTACTGAATCCAGAACTCAGTTATAGAACCCCAGTGCCCAGTTACAGAACCCAGTGTCCAATTACTGAATCCAGTGTCCAATTACTGAATCCAGTGTCCAGTTACAGAACCCAGTGTCCAATTACTGAACCCAGTGTCCAATTACTGAACCCAGTGTCCAGTTACAGAACCCAGTGTCCAGTTACAGAACCCAGTGTCCAGTTAGGGAATCCAGAGCTCTGTTAGAGAACCCAGTGTCCAATTACTGAATCCAGTGTCCAGTTACAGAACCCAGTGTCCAGTTACTGAATCCAGAACTCAGTTATAGAATCCCAGCACCCAGTTACAGAACCCAGTATCCAATTACTGAATCCAGTGTCCAATTACTGAATCCAGTGTCCAGTTACAGAACCCAGTGTCCAGTTACAGAACCCAGTGTCCAGTTAGGGAATCCAGAGCTCTGTTAGAGAACCCAGTGTCCAATTACAGAACCCAGTGTCCGGTTATGGAATCCAGAGCTTTGTTACAGAACCCAGTGTCCAGTTACAGAACCCAGTGTCCAGCTATTGAATCCAGAGCTCTGTTAGAGAACCCAGTGTCCAATTACAGAACCCAGTGTCCAGTTACAGAACCCAGTGTCCAGTTATGGAATCCAGAGCTCTGTTAGAGAATCCAGTGTCCAATTACAGAACCCAGTGTCCAGTTACTGAACCCAGTGCCCAGCTATTGAATCCAGAGCTCAGTTACAGAACGTACAGACAACAGGTGCTGGCTTATTACACCTCGGTTAATATCATCCTGCACTGACACTATGGGATCACTCTTCCTCCCAGTTTCTGTCTGTGTTTTATTTTGTCTCTGTCTCTCTACCCGTCTCTGTCTGCTTTGCTCCCATTCACTCTCTCGGCCTTCTTCCTGCTCCTCCTCTTCCCCTATTCTCTTTCTCATCTCTTTCTCTATCTTTCAGCTCGCTGGATGAGTCCTTGAACTGAATGTGATGGTTTTGACCATATCGGCTGTAGTCAGGAGGAGCAGTAATTGATTGCTTAATGGTTCCGATTGACGTTTAGTGTGGTTTACTCTCTCTTCGACCTGAGCTGTGTGTTAAACTATTTCTCAGCACCAAAATTTTTTAATCGGCCCTAAATTTCATTATTAGACCAGCGGGTGAGGAGAAGGAATCTATTGGGAAGGTGTTGGTTACAGACTGAAATTCTTCAAAGACCTCAGTAGGCTAAGTGTAAACTTTTATTAACAATTACAACTTTTTACTCAAGGGGGGTACAAGCTAAAAACTATCTCCACAGTTAGATCTTAATCTGTCTCTGCTCAACACCATACTGACCCTCACTCTGGGTCATGTGCCTTCTTACACTACTGTGTGGGCAGTTCTGTACTCAAGCCCACATTAACCCTGCTTGTGCCAGACCCTTAGGCTATAGTGTTGTGTATCAGGATGGATAATTGGAGGATGAGGGGAGGGAGTAGCTTTTAAATCGACCCAGGTCTAAATCCCAGCACAGCAAAATTCGTATTCAATAAAAAGTATCTGGAATTAAGAATCTACTGATGACCATGAAACCATTGTCATTGTCAGAAAAACCATCGAGTTCACTAATGTCCTTTCGGGAAGGAAATCTGCGATCCTTACCCAGTCTGGCCCACATGTGACTCCAGAACCACAGCAATGTGGTTGATTCTTTAACTGCCCCCTGAAATGGTCTAGCAAATGGTCAAGGGCTCTGGGCAGTAAACGCTGGCCAGCCAGCAACACCAATGTCCCACGAATGAATAAAAAGAAGCTCTATTGCTAAAATAGCGGCTAACGCCAAAGTTAATTTAAAGTTAGTGGATTAACCATCGGGTTCCCAATGTGAGCACTTCACTACTGCCACTCTGTTCCATGGTGTGATCGGTAATGTGGTTCAGCTAAAAGCAAAGCAAAATCAAGTCGGATTCAAAATACCAGATTTTCTCCCAAACGATTCAAATTGTACATTTGATAACTGTCTATTTGTCTCTGTGTGAACGTTTGCAAGAAATTGTTAGCTTGGGTTCTCCTGCTCAAAGCACCCAGTGCAAGTCTGGGTGTGTGAGACTGTGGGTAATGAGCTAGTACTTCACACACTGTGTGTTTCTAGCACAAATGCAAAATGGATTTTTAAAAAAAAGGCAATCGGGCAAATTCTCAGAAGGAAGACGCCAAGTGTTCATCAACAGGAAAATGACTCGAGACCTCTTGAGGTCATAAAATGGTCAGATAAATTTGGGTATTTTTCTTCTGTGAGGGCTGCACAGTTGCAGAATGGTTAACACTGCTGCCTCATAGCACCAGGGATCCAGGTTCAATTCTAGGTTGATTGTGTGGAATTTGCACGTTCTTCCCATGTCTGCATGGGTTTCCTCCGTGTGCTCTGGTTTCCTCCCACCCTCCAAAGATGTGTGAGTTAGGTTGATTAGCCATGCAAAATTGGCCCTTAATGTCAGGGGAATTGGGAGGGTAAATCTTTGGGGATAGGACAGGGTCTGGGTGGGATTGTTGTTGGTGCAAACTTGATGGGCCGAGTGACCTCCTTCTGCACTGTAGATTCTATGTTTCTCTTAAGACTTTGTCTTCTGATGTCAGTTCACATCGTTAGTGTACGCTTGACCTGGACCATTTGACGGGCAACACGACAGCTCAGTGACTATCGCTGTGCTGTGCAGATACATGGATTTGGGCCTGTCTCTGTGGGAGTTTGCGCATTCTCCCCGTGCTTGCGTGGGTTTTCTCCGGGAGCTCCAGTTTCCTCCCACATCCCAAAGATGTGCTGATTGGCAAAACAAATTCTTCCTAAATTGTCTGGCAAATTTGGTTCCAATGCAGATTTCTATAAACATGGACAGGGATCACGGGTAGAAGCAGGAACATCGAGGTGGCGATGCAGGCTCTCTGGGCCAAAGGGCCTGTTTCCCGTGCTGTTTTGTTCTTTGTTGACACCCGAATAATTGATGTCTTCTTTCGGACTTTTGACAAGCGGGGAGCTAAATGGCTTCTACCCTCTGACCATCGGTCAGCACTGTTCTTGGCAAAACAGAACCTGCTGGCTGTGATCAAACGGGCACTTGAATGGAACTTCCAGTCGAAGCGACTCAGCAGAGCTACTGGAGATGGGAGGTGAACATCTCTCCAAAGTCAGCAACGAGGGGCGATGTTGTTTTACGGTATCTGTAATAACTCCAGGAGGTAAATATTGACTTCGGAGACAACTGACCCAGTCAGATAGCCACACAATAGACAACTCCGCATCACACAATAATGAAGTTTCCTTTTAGAAATGGTTCTCTGGCAGCATTAGTACAATGGTTGCTGGCGAGCATTAGTGACCCTGAATCCAATAATGTGGAAACAGGTCATGAGTGTCCAGAACAAGCTTCCAGAGGCAGTGGTAGAGGTGGGTACCATTTTGTCTTTTAAAAAGCATTTAGCCTGTTCCTAGGATGGAAAAAGCTAGCACGAGGGGACACAGCTTTAAATTAAGGGGTGATAGTTATAGGACGGATATCAGAGGCAGGTTCTTTACTCAAAGGGTGGTTCGGGAGTGGAATGCCCTGCCTGCAGCAGTTGTAGATGCGCCAAGTTTGGTGCGTTTAAGAGGTTAGTTGATAAGTATATGGAAGAGAAGGGAATGGTTTAGTTTGGAGGGGCATTGCTTTTTATATTGGTCAGCGCAACATCGAAGGCCGAAGGGCCTGTTCTGTGCTGTAATGTTCTATGTTCTATGTGGGTAGGATAAGTACAGAGGAATATGGGTCAAATGTGAGCAATTGGGTCAAGCTTATTGGTTTAAAAAAAAGAGGGCAGCATTTACAAGTTGGGCCAAAGGGCCTGTTTCCATGCTGTAAATCTCTATGACTCTGAGGTAATGAGAATATAGTTAGTGGCATTATAAATAGTACCTTACAGTTACAGCAAATTACTTCCCATGACTGGTCATTTTTCACTGGACGCTTTGCATCACCATGAGAGTTGTAGAAGTTTAATTGTAGAAGGCAAGTGAAAGAGTGTTCCATCGCACTCCCGACTTAGAACCAGAGAGAACTTACAGCACAGAAAGAGGCCATTCAGCCCGTCTTGTTTGCACTGGCCCAAAAAAGAAAAGAAAATGTCAAAGTACAAAACAGCACAGGAAACAGGCCCTTCGGCCCAACGAGCCCATGCCGCCACCTCGATGTTCCCACCTCTACCCGTGATCCCTGTCCATGTTTATAGATCTATGGATTAAAAACCAAATTTGAGACAATTTAGGGAGAATTTGTTTTGCCAGTTAGCCTAAGAGCACATCTTTGGAATGTGGGAGGAAACTGGAGCACCGGGAGAAAACCCACGTAAGCACGGGGAGAATGTGCAAACTCCCACAGACACAGGCCCAAATCCATGTATCTGCACAGCACAGCGATACAGTTAGTGGTTAATGGTAACTCCCAGGGTGTTGATAGAGGGGGATTCGATGAGGTAATGCTGTTGAATGCCAAGGAGTGTTGCCAGTGGTGTAGCCTCACTGGGACAGCTTGGATACAGGCAAGGTTGGCTCTGCAGCAAAGTCTTCTGCATTGCTGCCGAGATATTATCCAGGTCACAGCCTTTGATCTATCCAGTGTGGATGATGAGCCTAAGGAAGAGATAATACAGAACCTTTTATACAACCTTTGGCTGGCACAATGGTTAGCACTGCTGCTTCACAATGCCAGAGGTTCGATTCTGGCTTGGGTGACTGTTTTAGAGTTTGCATGTTGTCCCTGTGTCTGTGTCAGTTTCCCTCCCACTGACTGTGTTAGCTGGACTGGCTACTCCAAATTGCTCCTTGATGTCCCAGGATGTGCAGGTTAGGGGGGATTTGCAGGGTAAATGAGTGGGGTTGGCCTGGGTAATGTGTTCTTGTCAGAGAGTTGGTGCAGTCTCGATGGGCTGAATGGCCTCCTTCTGCACTGTAGGGATTCTGCGATTCTACACAAGGTTTCTGGTCTGAAATAAATCTTTCTGTGGTGTAATGCTGGAGTGATCCATTCACAACTTACCTGTCTGTCTCCATCACAGTAATCTAAAAGCAAATATGAGCCTTGACTCAGCAATAGCACTTGCTCTTTTTGGAATCCAAAGGGTCTTACATTCAAAACTGACTCCGTTGACTTGAGCCCTTATCCGGAGTGACACTTTGTGCCACATTGAGGGAATTGGAGATGTTGTCTTTTGGATGAGATGATAAGTTGAGGCCTTTGGAGGTAAAAGATTATTTTACATCCTATTAAAGATCATAGAAACCCTACAGTGCAGAAAGAGGCCCATCGAGTCTGCACCGAACACAATCCCACCCAGGCCCTACCCCCATATCCCTACGTATTATACCCACTAATCCCTCTGACCTACACATCCCTGGACACAAAGGGGCAATTTTCTAGCGCGGCCAATCAACCTAACCCGCACGTCTTTGGACTGTGGGAGGAAACCGGAGTTCCCGGAAGAAACCCACGCAGACAGAAAGAGAACGTGCAAACTCCACACAGACAGTGACCCGAGCCGGGAATCGAACCCAGGACCCTGGAGCTGTGAAGCAGCAGTGCCAACCCGCCGTGCCACCGTGCCACCCGTTGGAAAAAGACTGCTATTTGAAACAAACTCAAACAGAAATGTCTTCTAATGGTCTGTGGAATTCACTGTCTGAGTGTGAGGTGGATGCCCAGACTTTGAATAAATTTAAGGAAGATTTTTAGTAAGGGTTTGAAGGGCTACGATGAGTGAGCAGGACAGTGGAGTTGAGACTGAGATGAAATCAATGATTATATTAATCAGCGAAGCAGCCCCATGAGGCTCAATTGCCCTCTCCTGCTCCAAGTTCTTATCTTTATTCCTCAACAAACATGGCTTGAGACGAGCTCATTGCTGCTTGTGGGACTTAACACAGAAATTCAGAAGAAATTGGTGGAGGCAGTTTGGACAGGGTCTTTTAAGAGACTTCTGGATGAGTATCTGGGATATAATAGGATTGAGGGTTATATATAAGCCTAGTAGGTAGAGATATCGTCGGCGCAACTTGTGGGCTGAAGGGCCTGTTTTTGCTGCAGTTTTTCTGTGTTCTATTTTCTAAGTGTCTTTACCCAAAGGGTGATAAGAATGTGGAATTGGAGTGCTAAGGAGGAGGGAATAGATGGCCAGAATGATAGATATAGATGGAAAAATAACAAGGGAAGGCCCGAGTGGAGCATAAAAATCCACATCACTTTGGGTTGAATATCTGTGCCACCTCTGTGTTTAATATGTGACAGGAAGGGGCAGTGCATTTAAACATAAGTGTACGACAGTGAGTGTGATTAGGGAAATGGCTTTAAGTTAACGGAGAGCAAAGGATCCTGGTGAAATGGGAATTAAAATCCAAAGATAAAAGTTGAGGCAATGGGAAAGTTTATTAGTGTGTGTGTGAAATAAAGGAAGCGGACAGGAAGTTTAATGGTAATAAAGTTAGGCCCATGCAGGGAGTAGCAGTGAGAAACCAAAGTCGCTTCACCCGAATGAATGGAATATCCCCAGAAAGATAGATCAACTCATCGAACAAATAGTGATAAATAATTCAGATCATATTACAGAGAAAGTATGGAGCTAAGTAATATGGTGGGGTTGGGGAAGGGGTTAGAACATAGAACATTACAGCGTAGAACAGGCCCTTCGGCCTTCGATGTTGCGCCGACCAATTAAGAAAAAGCAATGACCCTCTAACCTAAACCGTTCCCTTTTCATCCATAAACCTATCCACGGACCTCTTAAATGCCCCCAGACTTGGTGCATCTACAACGCCAGCAGGCAGGGCATTCCATACCCTTACCACCCTCTGGGTAAAGAACCTACCTCTGACATCTCTCCTATAACTACCATCCCTTAATTTAAAGCTATGTCCCCTCGTGCTAGCTTTCTCCATCCTAGGAAAAAGGCTATCACTGTCCACCCTATCTAAACCTCTAATCATCTTATATGTTTCAATAAGGTCTCCTCTTAGCCGCCTTCTTTCTAACGAAAACAACCTCAAATCCCTCAGCCTCTCTTCATAAGACCTGCCCTCCATACCAGGCAACATCCTGGTAAACCTCCTCTGTACCCTCTCCAATGCCTCCACATCTTTCTTATAATGTGGGGACCAGAACTGTACACAATACTCCAAGTGCGGCCGCACTAGAGTTTTGTACAGTTGCAACATGACGTTGCGGCTCCGAAATTCAATCCCCCTACCAATAAAAGCTAAGACTCCGTATGCCTTCTTAACAACCTTATCGACTTGATTGCCAACTTTCAGGAATCTATGCACATATACACCAAGATCCCTCTGTTCATCAACACTATTAAGAGTCCTACCATTAGCCCTATACTCTACACATTTGTTATTCCTGCCAAAGTGAATTACCTCACACTTTTCCGCATTAAACTCCATTTGCCACCTCTCGGCCCAGCTCTGCAACTTGTCCAAGTCTCTCTGCAAACTATAACACCCCTCTTCACTATCTACCACTCCTCCGACTTTGGTGTCATCCGCAAATTTACTAATCCATCCTTCAATACCCTCATCCAGATCATTTATAAAAATTACAAACAGCAGGGGCCCCAAAACAGATCCCTGAGGTACACCACTTGTAACCGAACTCCATGATGAATAATTCCCATCAACCACCACCCTCTGTCTTCTATCAGCTAGCCAATTCCTAATCCAATTAGCTAAATCACCCTCAATCCCATACATCTGCATTTTCTGCAGAAGCCTTCCATGGGCCACCTTATCGAACGCCTTACTAAAGTCCATATATACCACATCAACTGCCTTACCCCCATCCACCTCTTTGGTCACTTTTTCAAAAAACTCAATAAGGTTAGTAAGGCACGACCTACCTTCACAAAACCATGCTGACTATCCCCAATCAATTCGTTTCTCTCTAAATAACTATAAATCCTATCCCTAATAATTCTTTCCAATACTTTGCCCACAACAGAAGTAAGACTCACCGGAATATAATTCCCAGGGTTAGACAGGATAGATTCAACAGGAATGTTCCCAATGGTGAAGGAGTCCAGAATTAGGGGTGAGTTTGAGGATAAGGGGTAAACCTTTTAGAACTGAGGGGAGGAGAAATTTCTTTGCCCAGAGTGCGGTAAAAGTGTGGAATTCACTACCGCAAAAGGTAGTTAAGGCCAAAACATGGTCGGATTTCAAGAAGACATTAGATATAACTCAGGAGGTATGGGGGGGGTGGATTAGGATATTTAATGTGATGATTAGCCATGAGCAAAATGAATGGCAGAGCAGGCTCGCAGGGCTAAATGACCTACTCCTTGCTTCTAGTTTCGATGAGGGACTTTGGAGAGCAGCAAGGAAAATGCAGTCAAAGCCCAAGATCTGCCCTGATGGCATTGGATGGCAGGACAGACTCGATGGACTGAGTGGTCCACACTCCTGTTCCTATTTCTAATGCTCTGTGTAGCCCGCGCTGGCGCATTTCCCACGTTACAGCAGTTTGATATTTGAGGAGTACTCCGCTCTCTATATCTTATTGCAAGAATTAATCAGTAAAATCCATTTGGAAACACAAGTACTTTCCCACACCAGTGAAGCCAAAGTCTCTGCAATCGCAACTCCGAGCAGTAAATCACATTGAGTGCTTCCATACACAGCAGACAGGCAGTTTATTTATCCCGGGTTTGTGTGCTGAGGATCGAAGCTCTTTCTCACGAATTAGAAAACATTGCTTTTACGTTTTGTGTACAAGGTGTTCCAGAGCACAGTGACGAGAAAATAGGGATGTTCATAATTGCACAATCAACGGAACTAATTTCACGGTTGATATTTGCATGTGTTGCCCAGCTGCAGCGTCTTGCGTGTAGCTAATTGTGCAGATGTTAGCTGGAAGGTGTAAGTCGCAAAGCAGGTACCTGCTGTCTTTTTACAACAGCAAACCTATTGAGAAAAGATTTTGCTTTCCATCTTCAAGCCCTGCCTTGTTTCCCGAAGGAAAGGCCAAAATTCTTGTATCCGTATCCCTGTGGTCACATCCCGATCTTTGTCAGCCCCCGTTTGACTGGGGCGGCACGGTAGCACAGTGGGTTAGCACTGCTGCTTCACAGCTCCGGGGTCCTGGGTTCGATTCCCGGCTCAGGTTACTGTCTGCGTGGAGTTTGCACATTCTCCTCGTGTCTGCGTGGGTTTCCTCCCACAGTCCACAGATGTGCGGGTTGGGTTGATTGGCCGTGCTAAATTGACCGTAGGTTAGAGAGGATTAGTGGGTAAAATATGTAGCGATTGGGAGTAGGGCCTAGGTGGATTGTGGTCAGTGCAGACTTGATAGGCTGAAGGGCCTCTCTCTCTACTGTAGGGTTTCTATGATTTCTATGATGATTTCAAGTTTGTTTGCGCTTGACTTTCAGTGGAACACACTTCAATTCAGTGTTTGCAGCCATCTCTTGCACTGGAAGGGGTTACTGGAAATACTGAGCAGTATTGTTGTTCTTGGGTTTGGTAGTATCTGGAATTCCCCTGCAGCGAGTTCCAGATTTCTAAGAAGTTGCGGGGCTGGCCTTGGGTTGGTGGGGAGGTAGACAGCAGAGTCAAACATGGGAGGAATCAATAAATCATTTTGATTATCATTGTTATTGGGCATTAAGTAGGATTCATGAAGAAAGTCTATGGAAGTGTCAAGGTGATGGGCAGAATGGTCTTTTCCTTTTTTTATATATACGTTTGTGGGACATGGGCATTGCTGGCTAGCCAGCATTTATTGCCCATTCCAAGTTGCCCAAATACGGTTGCGAGTCAACCACATTGCTGTGGCTCTGGAGTCACAAGTAGGCCAGACCGGGTAAGGATTGTAGATTTCCTTCCCTAAAGAGGTATTATTGAACCAGATGGGTTTTTCCGACAATCGGCAATGGTTTCATGGTCATCAGTAGATTCTTAATCCAGATTTTTGAGAACAACATAGAACATAGAATCCCTACAGTGCAGAAAGAGGCCCTTCAGCCCATCGAGTCTGCACCAAACACAATCCCACCCTAACCCTATCCCCATACATTATACCCACTAATCCCTCTAACTTACACATCCCTGGACACTAAGGGGCAATTTTTTAGTGTGGCCAATCAACCTAACCTGCACATCTTTGGACTGTGGGAGGAAACCCACGCAGACACGAGGAGAATGTGCAAACTCCACACACAGACAGTGACGCGAGCCGAGAATCGAACCCAGGACCCTGTGAAGCAGCAGTGCTAACCCACTGTGCTACCGTGCTGCCCTTTTAGAATTGAATTTAAATTCTATTACCTGCCGTGGCGGGATTTGAACTCTGGACCCCAGAACATGAGCTGAGTTTCCCTCCTGTTCCATATCTTCTTGTGCATTTCACAGCAAAGCAGGAGGTTGTGAAACTGAAATACTGTGTGACAAAGTAAGAATGCCTTCCAAAATATTGAACAGTGTTAATATTGGATCTCTTTAAGAGATTCATTTTCTGCAGGAGTATTTCTGACAGTGTATGTTTGAACCTGAATTTAATCTCCTTGTCCCGCAGATGTTCATTGTTGATACTGTGCTGGGGGATAACTGTAAGCTGCACGAGTTCAACATCACTGGATCTACCTACGCTCCGGTGGGAGAAGTGTAAGTATTCCAGCAAAGCCCGTGACTGCAATGATCTTCACATTAAACACTCTGTAAACTCAGTGTGGAACAGGGTGCCAGAGGCAGCTGGTGGCAATCAACAAGTAACACATCAATGTTACTAACTGCACTCATGGGTGGGTATTAGATCATTGGGGTGGCACCTCACTGAATGATAGTGATACCTGCTGAATACAGTTTTTAGCAGTTATGATGCCCATGGGCTCTGGGTGAGGGGACAATGGGGGACATATGGGCTGTGGGGTTGGGGTGATATGGGCTCTGGGTAAGGGGGCAGTGGGGGAGGATATGGGCTTTGGATGAGGGAGCTGGGAGGCTGATATGGGTTGTGGGAGAGAGGCTGGTGGGGGGGGTGTGGGCTGTGGGTGCTGGGGGGGGGTGGCGGGATGATATGGGCTGTGAATGAGGGCTGGGGGTGATCTGGGTTGTGGGTGAGGGGGCTGGAAGGGATGTGGGTTGTGAGTGAGGGGGCTGGGATGGATATGGGCTGTGGGTGAAGGGGCTGTGGAGAATGAGGGCTGTGGGTAAGGGGGCTGAGGGTGTATATGGGTTGTGGGTGAAGGGGCTGGGGAGGATATGGGCTCTGAATGAGGGAGCCGGGGGGGGGGGGGGGGGGGGGTGGGAGGTGGCCTATAGAAGGCTCTGGTCAGTGGGTGTAGGGGTTTGGGGAGCTGATGTAGACAGGCCTTTGGGGGAATGGGACGAGGGGTTACTGATCAATGAGTGTCCTCCGATATCACTTCAAGATGGCAGTCCCCACCTGCACAATGACAGCTGCCTGGTATTGGTGATTCCTGCCACTGGTAGGATGAAACCATGGGCATCTGGGCCACCTGATGCCTCCTCTGCCATTGGAACAATAGACAGTGGGCAAGGCACCCATGGATGGTCCATCTGCAAAGCTGTTGGGGTAGGCTGAGCTCAAAGTCGAATTGTGCTAATTATTCTGCTTTGCGGGTAAGTGGCGATGTGTTGGTAGTATATTCCTTAGCATGTTGGCGTTGATAATTTCTGTGAGACTGACTGCAGGGGGAAATGTTAAAGTTAGAAAGAAAATGCTGTCGATAAATAAACATTCTGATCACTGGGACCTCTGGCAGCTCCCAGGATTCCATCAAACAAAAATGTATTTTTGGTACAGTTTCTATTTCTTCCCTTGACCCAAACAGAGACGGAATTTAAAGACCGAGGTTTGATCCCAAACTGTGCACTATTCACCATGTTATTGTAAGCTTTTAGCTCACTTCACTTTGTAGCGATGGGATTGGTTCATCTACTTTCGCCGGCACCGAGATCCAGAGGACCAATCTCAGAACAGAAAATGTTCCCACCATCTTTGTGCAGGTATTGCACACTCTGTAAATCCTCAATCTGACAGGCTTTTGGCTACAGTCATCATCGATTCTATTGAAGTTGAAACTTTTACCCATTGTCTGAGTTATTGCATATTGAACATCTCAGAGAAGAGAAGCTAGTCCAGTCTTACTTTTTATTCAACCTCCTGTCCTTAAACATACATGATTTCGCCTTTCTGTCTTGCTTTTGTCCTGTTCTTATTTATTCCCTGTCTCTTTTCTTTCTCACTCTTGCTTATTTTCTCATTTTCTCTCTCTCGTTTGCCTGTGTTGCTCATGACAGCTCAGAGACTTTCACTGTTGCTGTGCAGATACATGGATTTGGGCCTGTGTCTGTGGGAGTTTGCGCATTCTCCCCATGATTGCGTGGGTTTTCTCCGGGTGCTCCGGTTTCCTCCCACATCCCAAAAATGTGCTCTTAGGCTGATTGGGTAACAAATTATCCCTATATTGGACTCTATATGTCATTAAGACGTTAGGATGGTGGCGTGGGCTCGTTGGGCCGAAGGGCCTGTTTCCCGTGCTGTGTTGTTCTTTGTTCTTTGTGTTCCCCTCTCACTATCTTAAACATTCTCGTTCTCACACTCACTCCCTCTCATTCTCACTCACTCCCTCTCATTCTCACTCACTCCCTCTCATTCTCACTCACTCCCCCTCATTCTCACTCACTCCCCCTCATTCTCACTCACTCCCCCTCATTCTCACTCACTCCCTCTCATTCTCACTCACTCCCTCGTTCGTTCCCTGTCATTCTCTCCCTCTCGTTCTTACTCTCTCACCCTCGCACCCTCCTCCTCACCCTCATGCCCTCTGTCTTGCTGTCGTGCTCTCCTACTTGCAGTCTCCTCCTCACACTCGCGCACTCTCCTCGCTCTCGGTCCTTCCCGCGCACCCGCCCTCTCTCCTTCACACCTTCCCTCCCTCTGCCCCTCGCGCCTTCCCTCTGCCCCTCGCGCCTTCCCTCTGCCCCTCGCGCCTTCCCTCTGCCCCTCGCGCCTTCCCTCTGCCCCTCGCGCCTTCCCTCTGCCCCTCGCGCCTTCCCTCTGCCCCTCGCGCCTTCCCTCTGCCCCTCGCGCCTTCCCTCTGCCCCTCGCGCCTTCCCTCTCCCCCTCGCGCCTTCCCTCTCCCCCTCGCGCCTTCCCTCTCCCCCTCTTGCCCTTGTACCGCCCTCCCTTCCATCTTCCTGCATGCCCTCAGTCTCACTCTCACTGCTTTCTCTCTCTCTCACTCCCGGTTTTACACACCTTGCTCTTCCCTTCTACTTGTTGCTTCTCTCGGATTTTCTGTTTCTCCTTCTTTAGTCATTTGCCTTCTCCCCTTTTGGTATTTTCTCCTTATTTCTCATTCTATTTGTCTCAGTCAGAAAAAGGCACCTATCAGTTTTCCAGCACACTTATTCTCTTGGTGTTGCTGTTATGGCATCTCATGACTCACTCCTATTTATTTAAAATTCTTCTCTTGTATCTTTCGAGAGTGCAAGTGAAAAAATCTGAAATACCCTCAAAAATTGTTGGCAGTGTTTTGCAGGCGACACAGCATCTGTAGAGAACTGAGAGAGTAATGCAAGGACCCATCGCCAGATCTTAATGAGTGTGATGTAGGATGCCACAGTGGTTAGCACTGCTGCCTCACAGCGCCACGGATCCAGTTTCAGTTGAGTCACTGCCTGTGTGGAGCTTGCACATTCTCCCCGTGTCTACGTGGGTTTCCTCCAGGTGCTCCGACTTCCTCCCGCACTCCAAAGATGCGCAGGTTAGGTTGAGCGGCCATGCTAAATTATCCCGAGCGTCAGGGTAAATATATGGGGTTATGGGAATAGAGCCTGGGTGGGTTTGTGGTCGATACAGAATCGATGGGCCAAATGGCCTCCTTCTGCTCTGTAGGGATTTGCTATGATTCTAGTCTTGTCCGCGTCTGAAATTCCGGGGGGAGTTCTTCCGACCAGCCGCCACGGGAATTGTAGCTGGGGGAAGGGGAAGCAGCCGTGCAAAGGTCTGTTGACCTCGGGCAGGATTCTCCGGTTTTGTGGTGAGTGCAGCCGGAGAATCCCACCTGCTAGCTTTCCCTGTCCTTTCCAAGAGAGCTGCTGAGTGTTGCCAACCTCCCCTCGTACTGTTTGATACGACATGGTGTTTTGTGATAACCCATCTGCCACAGCACAGTTAGAGTAACGTGTTTCAGCTCCTTATGATAAGCTCTCTTTTTAGCCCCAGTACTAATATAACAGCATCTGTTGAAGCCTCACTATCTGGTGAAGAGTCTGTGTTAAACCTCACTATCTGTAACACTGACTCTTTGTAATGTTCTCCTTCAATGCTCCCAGTCAGAAGCAATAAGCTTGAGTGATTGGTCAGAGTTTGGATTTGGATGATTTAGAATCTGATTGCTCTCTACTCTCCATGAAGGACAACACAGGGAGTGTCCAGAATCAAACAGATATAATGTTTCATCCCTATCCTTTCCCAATACAAACTAAGTCTCAAAAAATGAGTTTCCCTACCTCCCCTCTTGGAACTGTTTCAAGTTGGCATCACTGTTAGCCCAGAGTCCCAAAATCAATGTTCCTATCTTCAAATATCATTACAAAATGTGCAGAAATTGTGTGAAAACCCAGAGTGATAGCCTCTCTCCTGGAAATCAGTACTAACCTGGCTGAGCTCAGTATACACAGTAAGAAATCTCAGAACAGCAGGTTAGAGTCCAATCAATTTATCTGATAGTAATCCCACAAGCTTTTGGAAACGGTGTTCCTTTGTCAGGTGTGTGGAAGGTTCTGATCAGAGAAGGGCATATAAAGTCACACACGGTTTACAGATTACTGATTAGAATGCACGTCTTTACAGCTAACCTGCTATTCAAGTCTTAAAGATGCTCAGTATAGCACAGTGGGTAGCACTGTTGCCTCACAGCGCCAGGGACCTGGGTTCAATTCCCGGCCTTGGGTCATTGTCTGTGTGGAGTTTGCACGTTCTCCCCACGTGTCCGTATGGGGTTTCCTCTGGGTGCTCCAGTTTCCTCCCACATTCCTAAAGATGTGTGGGTTAGGGTGGATTGGCCATGCTAAATTGCCCCTAAATTGTGTCACCAGGACTACCCAGGGTAAATGCATGGAGTTATGAGGTTAGGGCCTGGATGGGATTGTGCCTGGGTGCAGATTCAATGGGCTAATGGCCTCCTCCTGTACTGTAGGATTCTATAATTCAGTGTGGATATTTTGGATAAATTCAGACTGGATAAGTTTAATGTAGCAAAGGAAGGGGTGATTTACTTGGATGGTACAGGTGCTTTGGTCCACCTTGTTGTCTAACAAGGGGCATACATGCAATGGGTCGTGAGAGGGCTGCTCTTGGATTTTTTTCGAGAGTATCCTAGTGCTTCACGTCATTAGTGTACGCTTGACCTGGACCATTTGACGGGCAACACGACAGCTCAGTGACTATCGCTGTGTTGTGCAGATACATGGATTTGGGCCTGTGTCTGTGGGAGTTTGCGCATTCTCCCCGTGGTTGCATGAGTTTTCTCCGGGTTCTCCGGTTTCCTCCCACATCCCAAAGATGTGCTCTTAGGCTAATTGGCAAAACAAATTCTCCCTAAATTGTCTCAAATTTTGTTTTTAATCCATAGATCTATAAACATAGACAGGGATCACGGGTAGAGGTGGGAACATCGAGGTGGTGGCGCGGGCTCGTTGGGCCGAAGGGCCTGTTTCCCGTGCTGTTTTGTTCTTTGTTCTTTGATATGTTGGAAAAGGCTCTATTCAAGCACTCATTAATTTTTCATATGGAGGAGTTTCACACTGGCATTCGTAGCCAACACTGGAAAAACATTTGGTCAATGTTGGTCTTCAGATTGTACCAACGATATTGTCAGTGTCATTACAGCGGTAGTGTTGGAACTCCTAGTTGTGTGTGAAGTTATACAGAGACGGAGATATCAGAATTGGAGCAGTTGACCTTCAGGTCACCTTTCCCAATGATGATTTCCTGGAGGTCCCAGCCCCTCATTATTTGCTACAACAGCCTAGTTATTGAGAGCAAAAATAGCATCGTGTTTCAGTCCCTGAAGAATCACGGCAATACGGTGGAAAGATTGCTGCTCTGTATCAAAGTAATTGGGGCTATCAGCAGGGATTTCCACCTTCCAGCTGTTAACTCCATGTTCATGATCAAGACATCTCCACCATGTATCTATCAGCCTATTGGCTCAAGAAGCTTGAAAGAAAGTCAACCTACTATCAATGCAGAGTCACAAAAAGGATCATTTGTTACCCAGAGACAACAGAGTCTGGCTTCTCTCTGGTTCCTTGCAACAACAACGAGGTGAATCTACTTCCTCTGTGAAAGGTGGAGCAGATATTCAAGAGAGAATGTTACCGGCACAACTCTCTTTGCTGGGCATGGAACCTGGCTAAATGTTTGAGACTGGAGGTTATGCAGAGAAGTAAAGTTTATTTATTAGTCACAAGGAAGGTTTATGTTAACACTGAATTTCCCTAGCGACCACATTCCCGCTCCTGTTGGGTACATTGAGGGAGAATTTAACATGGCCAATGCACCCAACCAGCGCGTCTTTCAGACTGGGAAGAAACCGGAAACACTCGGAGGAAACCCACGCAGACACGGAGAGAACGTGCAGATTCTGCACAGACAGTGACCCAAGCCAAACTGAACACGTGCCCCTGGCGCTGTGAGGCAGCAGTGCTAACCATTGTGCCACTATGCTGCCCAAGAACACACACATACAACATAGAACATTACAGCACAGTACAGGATCTTCAGCCCTCAATGTTGTGCCGAGCTATGTCCGATCCCAAGATCAAGCTATCTCACTCCCTGTCCTTCTGGTGTGCTCCATGTGCCTATCCAATAACAGCTTGAAAGTTCCTAAAGTGTCCAACTCCGCTATCGCAGCAGGCAGTCTATTCCCCAACCACTGTCTGAGTGAAGAATCTGCCTCGGACATCCCTCCTATATCTCCCACCATGAACCTTATAGTTATGGTCCCTAGTTACAGCCACATCCACCCGAGGAAATAATCTCTGCATGTCCACTCTATCAATCCCCTTCATCATCTTATGAACCGCCTCCCCGATGTTCCCACCTCTACCTGTGATCCCTGTCCACGTTTATAGATCTATGGATTAAAAACAAAATTTGAGACAATTTAGGGAGAATTTGTTTTGCCAGTTAGCCTAAGAGCACATCTTTGGGATGTGGGAGGAAACCGGAGCACCCGGAGAAAACCCACACAAGCACGGGGAGAATGCGCAAACTCCCACAGACACAGGCCCAAATCCATGTATCTGCACAGCACAGCGATAGTCACTGAGTTGTCGTGTTGCCCATCAAATGGTCCAGGTCAAGCGTACACTAACGACGTGAAGCACTAGGATACTCTCGGAAAAAATCCAAGAGCAGCCCTCTCACGACCCATTGCGTGTATGCCCCTTTTAGACAACAAGGTGGACCAGAGCACCTGTAGGATAAAAACAAGTACATCAATATCAGTTGCAGCACAACCCCACGGCTCTTAAACTCAAACCCCCTGTTAATAAACGCTAACACACTATAAGCCTTCTTCACAGCTCTATCCACTTGAGTGGCAACCTTCAGAGATCTGTAGATATGAACCCCAAGATCTCTCCGTTCCTCCACATTCCTTAGAAACCTGCCATTGACCCTGTAATCTGCATTCAAGTTTGTCCTACCAAAATGAATCACCTCACACTTATCAGGGTTAAACTCCATCTGCCACTTTTCAGCCCAGCTCTGCATCCTATCAATGTCTCTTTGCAGCCTACAAGCCATCCTGGGCTTGAAGTAAAGAGTAAAGAGAAGTAAAGTTTATTTATTAGTCACAAGAAAGGCTTAACACTGAATTTCCCTAGCCACCACATTCCGGCCCCTGTTCCGGTACATTGAGGGAGAATTTAGCATGGTTAATGCAGCCAACCATCACGTCTTTTCAGACTGGGAGGAAACCGGAGCACCCAGGGGAAACCCACGCAGACACGGAGAGAACATGCAGATTCTGCACAGACAGTGACCCAAGGCCAGAAATTGAACCTGGGCCTCTGGGTGCTGTGAAGCAGCAGGGCTAATCACCGTGCCACCATGCTGCCCAAGAACACACACATGCAACATAGAACATTACCAGTCTTTAATACACAAGTAATGTCTTCAGAACATTCCAGAAATCCCTTCGCTAAAGGACCACAGATGGGAAGTAGAAAATGAAGTTCTTGTCATAGATTGGATGACACTTACTCCAGCAAGTGTTACGGAGCTTGTACGTGGTTCATGCACAAAGACACAATGTACACGGGGATAGTCCTCCCACCTTCTCAGCAAACTGCCTTCTCCCACATCGCAGGTGTGCAGATTGTGAGGATAAATTTGCAAATGTTGGACAAAATATGTAAAATAGTAATAGTGGCTGAGAATAAAGTTTTGGGTAAGATACCTTCCACCCCAACCACCAGTTTCTCACCTCCTAACACCCCGGCCAACAATTTCTCCCTCCGTCCTCCCCTCCCCCCACCCTTCTACCTTAACCACCAATTTCTCCTTCCCGGCACCCCCCCACCCTTTCACCCCAGCTACCAATCTCCTTAGCAACACACGTAAAAGATAACTGAGACCGATATAGATACATTCACCCTAAGACAACTCCACAAGCCAGCTATCCTCAGTGAAGTCTCTTTTAACTTGCTTACACCATCCACGTTTATAATTTCAGGGTAATGATTTGCCAGTGAAAGTAAATTTTTTTTACTGCAGCTGGCAGTGTCTTGACTCAGTTCAGATTTGGGAACATGCAGTTTTTGCGTTAGATAGATATTTTACACTGAGTTTGGGGATTTCCTGGACCATTTGATGGGCAACACGACAGCTCAGTGACTATCGCGGTGCTGTGCAGATACATGGATTTGGGCCTGTGTCTGTGGTAGTTTGCGCATTCCCCCCGTGCTTGCGTGGGTTTTCTCCAGGTGCTCCGGTTTCCTCCCAGATCCCAAAGATGTGCTCTTAGGCTAATTGGCAAAACAAATTCTCCCTAAATTGTCTCAAATTTGGTTTTTAATCCATAGATCTATAAACATAGACAGGGGATCACAGGTAGAGGTGGGAACATCGGGGTGGCGGGGTGGGCTCGTTGGGCCGAAGGGCCTATTTCCCGTGCTGTTTTATTCTTTGTTCTTGTTGTTCTTTGTTCCCAGAGGAGAAGTACGGAACTCAAATCTAGTTAATAAACAACGCTCTGTCTGTCGATTATAAAAAGAGCTATCCAGCACAGAAATCCTGCAATGCAGAAGGAGGCCATTTGCCCCCACCAAGCCTGTATTGACAATTATCCCATCCAGGGCCTGTTTCCATAACCCCACATATTTACCCTGCTAATTCCCCTGACATTGAGGCAATTTAGAATGGCCAATCAACCTCACTCCCAATCGCCCCTGCCTATCCCCTCCCTACCCTTTTGGTGTACAGTGCATAACTCCCTGGAAGTTGGCGCCCAGGTTGATAAGGTTGTTAAGAAGGCGAACAATGTGTTAGCTTTTATTGGTAGAGGGATTGAATTTTGGAGCCGTGAAGTCATATTGCAACTGTACAAAACTCTGGTGCGGCCGCACTTGGAGTATTGTGTACAGTTCTGGTTGCCGCATTATAAGAAAGATGTGGAGGCATTGCAGAGGGTGCAGAGGAGGTTTACCAGGATGTTGCCTGGTGTGGTGGGAAGGTCTTATGAGGAAAGGCTGAGGGACTTGATTTTCATTAGAGAGAAGAAGGCTAAGAGGTGACCTAATTGAGACATATAAGATGATCAGAGGGTTAGACAGGGTTGACAGTGAGAGCCTTTTTCCTCGGATGGTGTTGGCTAACACGAGAGGACACAGCTTTAAATTGAGGGGTGGTAATTATAGGATGGATGTCAGAGGTAGGTTCTTTACTCAGAGGGTAGTAAGGGCGTGGAATGCCCTGCCTGCAGCAGTTGTGGACTCGCCAACTTTAAGGGCGTTCAAATGGTCAGTGGATAGACATATGGATAACATTGGAATAGTTTAGGTTAGAGGGTCATTAGATTGGTTACATTGGTCGGCGCAACATCGAGGGCCAAAGGGTCTGTACTGCGCTGTAATGTTCTGTGTTCTATACCCTAAGCCATCCATATTAGGTCCATTCAAAAGTCTGATAGCAGCAGGGCAGAAGCTGTTTTTGAGTCGGTTGGCACATGTCCTTAGACCTTTGCATCTTTTTCCTGATGGAGGAAGGTGGAAGAGAGTATGCCTGGGGTGCTTGATTATGCTGGCTGCTTTTCCGAGGCAGCAGGAAGTGTAGACAGAGTCAGTGGATGGGAGGCTGGTTTGCGTGATGGATTACGCTATGTTCACAACCTTGTGTAGTTTCTTGTAGTCTTGGCAGAGCAGGGCCCATACCAAGCTGTGATAAAACCAGAAAGAATGCTTTCTAATGGTGCATCTGTAAAAGTTGGTGAGAGTTGTAGCTGACATATCAAATTTCCTTAGCCTCCTGAGAAAATAGCGGGGCTTTCTTAACTGTAAGGTGGAGGCACCAGGATAGGTTATTGGTGATCTGGACACCTGGAAACTTGAAGCTCTTGACCATTCACACTTCTTCACCATCGATGTAGACAGGGAACATGTTCTTTACTACTACAGTAAACAAAGAGCAAAGAACAAAACAGCATGGGAAACAGGCCCTTCGGCCCAATGAGCCCGCACCACCATTTTAACATTGTGAGTGCCCTCCTCTATCTATGGCCTTTGTCTACACCTATTGGGGAAGATTGAGGAAAGTTATTGACTATCTCCTTTGTTTTGCTGTCGTTGAGGGAGAGATTATTGCACCAACTCACCAGATTCTCTATCTTATACTTTAGAACATAGAACATTACAGCGCAGAACAGGCCCTTCGGCCCTCGATGTTGCACCGACCAATTAGGAACAAGCAGTGACCTTCTAACCTAAACCATTCCCCTTTCATCCATAAACTTATCTACTAACCTCTTAAACGCCACCAAATTTGGCGTATCTACAACTGCCGCAGGCAGGGCATTCCACTCCCAAACCACCCTTTGGGTAAAGAACCTACCTCTGACATCTATCCTATAACCACCACCCCTTAATTTAAAGCTATGTCCCCTCGTGCTAGCTTAACTTTGCTAAGATTTATGTAGACTACCTCACATACAAGGTTTAATCAAGTTGGTAAAACACAATTTTCCCTTCATAAATCGTTGATTAACCTCTGCCATTCTTGATAATGATTTAATCTGTCTCTCGCAACATTTTTTCAATTACTTCCCCATTGCAAACTTTGAGGCTGAGCGACCTGTAATTATTTGGGCTGAGTGTGTGCTGGGTTAGCAGTCCCCTGGCATCACACCTGCTTCTGTACAGAAGTCACTTGCATAGCAATCCAGAGACCCACAGTAAATATCTGAGAACCAGGGTTCAAATCCCTCATCTTCAGATGGTAAAAGCTGAACTGAATTGGAAATCTGCTGATGACCACAGTACCACTGTTGATTGTTGTAAAAACCCATCTGGTTCACTAATGTAATTTAGGGAAGGAAATCTGCCGTCTTTCCCCAGTATGGCCTACATGAGGTTCCAGACCCACAGCAATATGGTTAAGCCTTAAAATACCCCCTTAAGGGCAGTTAGAATCGGGCAATAAATGCATATAATTTGTAGAAATAAATATAACAAAAGATTACGAAGGGCTTGGACAGGACGGATAGTCAGAAGCTTTTTCACAGGGTGGAATAGTCAATTACTCAGGGGCATAGGATTAAGGTGCGAAGGGCAAGCTTTAAAGGAGATGTACGAGGCAAGTTTTTCACACAGAGGGCGGTGGGTGCCTGGAACTCGCTGCTGGGGGAGGTAGTGGAGCACATATGGTAGTGACTTTTAAGGGGCTTCTGGACAAGTAGATTATTAGGATGGGAATAGAGGGATATGGTCCCTGGAAGAGTAACGGAGGTAACGTGGTTGGTGCATACATGGAGGATGAAAAGACCTCTTCCTGTGTTGTAATTTTCTTTGCTCTGTCCCACTCGGCAATGTCCATGTTCTACGAATGAATAAAAGAAGTACATACAGGTGAATGAGTACAGAAATGCTATGAGTTGGCATAGGGGCATGTGATTGGTGGGGAGGGCACTGTATTGGCAAGGAGGATATGGCGGGATTGAAGGGCCACTGGGGAGCACCAGATAGAGGAGCAGAAATGGAAGGTTTGTCTAAGACCTTTTGAAGTTACCTTTCATAGGGTTCCTGCTTGCAGACTATGGATCACCTCTTCTCTCAGAGGCCGTGACTTCACCAACCTTGCAGGGTCCTCGGCAATGCCTATTCCTGTTATCGAACCATCCAGTACAGCGTGCCAGCTCGCCTGCCTGCCCCTGTTTACCAACGCTAGTGAAAGCTGGAAGGGCTGGGAATGGGGTCCCAGTTGACATGTAAAAAGTTCTGCAGAATATCCCCAACTCTGTGGAAGTCTCCCATCCCTCTCTCCCCACAGATGCTACCAAACCTGCTGAGTATTTCCAGCCTATTCTGTTTTTATTTCAGAACACTAGTCGAGTTTGCTATACACTAACTAGAAACGTTTTGCTGAGTAAAAGCCTCTACATCTTTCACACTGCTCCTGCTCCAGTTCGTATTGGGCTAGTTGAAATTTCTGACTGTCCGTGCCTCTCAGGAATTTGTCTCTGTTTGTTCTGTCTTTGAGGGTCGAGAGTAAACTCAGCTCGACCCATTTGGCCTTATTTAATAATAAAAGACTATGAGGAGCACAAACAGGGAGTCAATCACTCTTTAAGGTGCGAGGGGTAAGCTTTAAAGGAGAAGTACAAGGCAAGATTCTTTTGACATATTACTCCCCCCACTTTACATCTATAATTGTTTCTTCAAATAAAACTGTCACACCCTCAATCTCTATCTCCCCCACTCCACTCCCCACTGTCTTCTCATCTGAAATCCCTCCAGCCAGGAATACTGAACTACCATTTAACTATGTTTACTGTTACAGCAGACACATCGGAGAGTAATTAACTCTACGCAGTATTTTGGAAAGTTGCCGAGCTAAGTGAAGTGTTTTGTCCTTCGCAGGTTAATGGACAATAAACCCTGTCAGTCCAGTAGTTACACCGGGCTCGTGGAGCTGGCTACTATCTGTGCATTGTGCAATGATTCTTCCCTGGATTTCAATGAGGTGAGTACAGCTTTATTTGTTTTAACAGCAACATTCAGTTATAAAAGGCACCTGCTAAGGACTTCATCTAAGGACATTGTACCCAGGGCCATTTATACTGTCCTGAAGTTTATTCTGTGCTCATTATTCATGTTCCCTCAATTACAGCTCAAAATGTTTCCATTCCTTTTATTGTCCTGAATCCCTGACCGCATTCTCACCCATTCACAGTGGATGTTACTGAGGGGTGGCAGGGTAGGTGTGAGGGGGGAGGTGGAGGAAATGGCTGTGTGAGATTCTGTGGGGTGTGTTTATGTGTGTGTGTCACTCTTTGGGACGTGGTGTTTCACAGGGTGGAGGGGGTGCATGTGTGTCTTTTTGTGGGGGGGGGGAAAACATGTGTTTGTGTGTGTGTGTTTTTGTGTGAGGGAAGGAGGTATGTGTGTGTCTATGAGGGGATATGTGTCTGTGGGGAGGATGGGTGTGTTAATGAGGGGATATGTGTGTCTTTGTATGTGTGTGTGTGACTTTGTGGGTGGATGTGTGTGCATGTCTATGGGGGTGTGTGTGTGTGTCTGTAGTGGAGGTACATGTGTGTCTGTTTGTGGGGAGGATGCATGTGTGTTTGTGTCTGTGGGCGGGGGGGGGGGAGGTGTGTGTGTGTGTGAGAGAGACTTAGGAAGGTATGTATCCATGGGGGGAACGTGTCTGTGTGGGGGTTATGTGTGTGTGTATCCGTCTGTGGGGGAGAAGGTGGAGGGTGTGATAGAGGGAGTGTGTCTGGATGGGGGAGCGGGGAATGCATGTGTGTGCATTTTGTGTGTGTCCGGGAGGGATGTATGTGTTTGTGTGTCCGGGGGTTAGGGGGGATACCTGTGTCTGTGGGACGGTTGTGTGTGTGTGTGTGTCTGTGGGAGAGTGTGTATGTGTCTGTGGAGGTGGAGGGGTGTATGTGTGTGTGTATCTGTGGGGGTGTGTGTGTGTGTGTGTGTGTGTATATGTGTGTATGTCTGTGGGAGGATATGTGTGTGCGTGTGTGTGTGTGACTGTATCTGGGGTGGTGAGAGACACTCCGGGGGTGTGAGAGTATGTTTGCTGGGTTTTGTCTCTGTGACTGGGTGAGAGCAGGACAGTTCATGTTAAACAGCAGGGATGTGTGCAGTTATTTGTGATGAGTCAGAAGTAAGGCTCTTAATTAATCTTGCACTTTGTAACATCAAATGACATCCATCATTCCAAGTGAAACATAGCCTGAATCTTAATTCCATGGAACTCAATTATACAGTGACAAATATTCCTTTCATTCTCCACTCAGTCATGTGTTGAGAATTGAATAGCAGTTTTCACCCACTAACTGTCTGTGTGAGTGCAGTTGACTCATTGATTTCTTAGCTTCTCTGTCTTGCTCTCCCTGTTCCCTTCATTTTTAATCGGTCCTGCCTGACTTCCCCAGTTCTGATTAGATTCAGAACATCAGCCTATAATCTTCCCCACTTCCTGACTGATTCTTTTAATATTGCTGTGCACCATGTGTCCCCTAGTTTTTCTCAATATTTAGTAATAACAATTGATGCTAATTGTTATTAGTATTAATATTCACGTTATTGAGAATTTATTATTGAACAATCCTGAGTGTGCTACACTAACAACCAAGTTAAACTGAACTGCACTCGAAACTTGGTTCATTTACTAGAAAGATGCGTCTGCGGTGACCATTCTCTGCATACAAAAGGAATATGCTCAAGCATCTTTAAGTTACTCGGGAGCTTGGAGAATCCAGAGTTTTCCTGTTGCTTTCTCCACAGCAGCGACTCAGTCAACCACAGTTGAATTCCAACCAATTAGGAAAAGTGGAATTTATTTACCAGTCACAAATAGGCTTACATTAGAACATAGAACATAGAACAATACATCACAAACAGGCCCTTCGGCCCACGAGTTGCGCCGATCACATCTGCCAATCCACAGACCTATCTATAACCCCCTATCCTATTCTTTCCCACATACTCATCCAGAAGTCTCTTAAAAGACCCCAGTGAGTTTGCCTCAACAACCTCCGGCATTCGGTTCCACTCACTCACCACCCTCTGAGTGAAAAACCTACCCCTGACATCTCCTTTGTATTTGCTTCCCTGCACCTTAAATCTGTGTCCTCTCGTAGTGACCATTTCAGCTCGGGGAAATAGTCTCTGAGAGTCCACCCTATCTATTCCTCTCAACATTTTATAAACCTCTATCAGGTCGCCTCTCAACCTACGTCTCTCCAGTGAGAAGAGTCCCAGCTCCCTCAACCTATCTTCATAAGGCCTGCCTCCCAATCCAGGCAGCATCCTTGTAAATCTCCTCTGAACCCTCTCAATAGCCTCGACATCCTTCCTATAATGAGGCGACCAGAACTGCGCACAATACTCCAACTGGGGTCTTATAGAGCTGCATCATTACCTCCTGACTCCTAAACTCTATTCCTCGATTAATGAAGGCCAGTACACCGTACACCTTCTTGACCACTTCCTCCACCTATGAGGCAGATTTAAGAGTCCTATGGACCCAGACCCCGAGATCCTTCTGCTCTACAACACAACTAAGACTCCTACCCCTTATATTGTACTTCTTCATCCCATTATTCCTGCCAAAATGGACCACTACACATTTATCTGCGTTGAAGTCCATCTGCCACTTCTCCGCCCAGTCTTGCATCCTGTCTATGTCCCGCTGCAACTTTTGGCATCCCTCCAGACCATCCACAACACCACCGATCTTTGTATCGTCGGCGAACTTGCTAACCCATCCCTCCACTTCCTCATCCAGGTCATTTATGAAAATGACAAACAGCAGGGGTTCCAGAACAGATCCCTGGGGCACTCCACTGGTTACCGACCTCCATGCAGAACCACTCTCTGCCTTCTGCCGGCAAGCCAGTTCTGAATCTACGAGGCCAAAGCCCCTTGGATCCCATGCCCTCTCACCTTCTCCAGAAGCCTTGCATGTGAGACCTTATCAAACGCCTTACTAAATTCATTAGCGCTGCATTGAATTTACTGTAAAAATCACCACACTCTGACACCTATTTGGGTACACCAGGGAAAATTTGCTATGGCCAGTGCACCTAACCTGCACATCTTCGGACTGTGGGAGGAAACAGGAGAACCCGGAGGAAACCCACACAGACACGGGGAGAACATGCAAACTTCGCACGGATAGTAACCCAAGCTGGGAATCGAACCCGGGTCCCTGGCATCGTGAGGCAGCAGTGCTAACTACTGTGCTACCGTGCTGCACCCAACACTCCCCCCCCCACTCCCCATCCTTTCTCCTGTAGTATAAATTGTTGTTTTTATTTGAAATTTGGCATTTTTGTGTTTGTTCTGATCAGTGTGAGACAAAACATGTCACCAACTCTGGCAATGTCTCTTTTCAGCAATATTCAAGATTCTGTTATAAATTAAGAGTCTCGCATGTGAACACTTGGTCTACAAATCCTTGCTTGCTGTTTTTGTCACACTTTTGAGCTTTCTCTCATTGAGAAGTTTCCAAACCAAACGGGAATTTAGAAGAATGAGGAATATGAGATGATAAATGGTATGGATAATGTCGATATGGAGCAGGTGCTTCCGCTGGTGGGACATTCTGAGATGAGAGGTCATAGTTCAGGATAAGGGGCAGCAAATTTAAAACAGAGTTGAGGAGAAACTACTTCCAAAGTAGTTGTGAATTCGCCACCCAAAGTGTGTTGGATGCTGGAACAGTGAGTAAATTTAAGGAAGAGCGAGACATTTTTAATTGGAAATGGGTTGAAGGGTTATGGGGAGAAGGCAGGAAAATGAGGATGAGGAGCACATCAGCCATGATTGAATGGCAAAGGGGACTCGATGGGCCAAATGGCCTCATTCTGCTCCGATACCTTATGAACCTATAAATTATAATATAAGCTTTTTAGACAGCAATTATATCCTTTGATCAGAGAGAAGCTCCTATTCTCTACTCACCAAATTGCAAAGAATTATTTTGCTACTGAAATGTAAATAATTATGAAATCAGAGAATTATACAAAAATATGGAGATAAAATGCAATTCCAAAGAGGTGTAGTCTGGTTTAATTATCTCCTGTCCGCTAAAGACTACACATGGTCTAAAGTCCTGTGGGAGAGTATCCATCACAGTATCTTTTGTAAAATGGATCAGAAGATTTTGATTGGCTTTTGAGCTTTGCATGATCACCAAGCTCTTCGTACCAAAGAGAGAACTCTGGAAAATCTCAGCAGGTCGGGCAGCATCTGTAAGGAGAGTTCATGTTTTGAGTCCATTTGGCTCTTTATCAGAACTGAGAGAGGGAGAATCTGTTAGAAACTATAGTGTAGCTGGAAGAGATTGCAATCCTAAAAGAACAAGAGATAGATGACCAGGCGGGCAATGGGAAAGGAGTGATTTTGCATTGGGATAGAAATGTATGGAGCGTAAAGAAGGGTTAAGATGGAAGAGAAAGGTGGTAGTCTAAATTTGAAGAAGTCACTGTTGAGTTCTGAGGACGGTAATGTGCCGAACAGGAAGATGAGATGCTGCTCCCCCAGTTTGCGTTGGGCTTCCCTGGAGCATTGCAGCAGGTCAAGGATGGACATGAGAATGAGGTG
This sequence comes from Sphyrna mokarran, assembly GCA_024679065.1. Taxonomy (NCBI): domain Eukaryota; kingdom Metazoa; phylum Chordata; class Chondrichthyes; order Carcharhiniformes; family Carcharhinidae; genus Sphyrna; species Sphyrna mokarran. The sequence continues at coordinate 44,774,948 of JAGIQG010000022.1, forward strand.
CTGAGTTAAAAGGGCAAGCAACTCGAAGGTTGGGTTTGAGTGTGGGGTTCTGATGGTATGATCTAAATAGAACATTACAGCGCAGTACAGGCTCTTCGGCCCTCAATGTTGCACCGACCAATGTAACCAATTTTATGACCCTCTATCCTAAACTATTCCAATGTTATCCATCTGCCTATCCACTGACCATTTCAATGCCCCCAAAGTAGGCAAGTCCACAACTGCTGCAGGCAGGGCATTCTACGCCCTTACTACCCTCTGAGTAAAGAACCCATCTCTGACATCCGTCCTATAACTACCACCCCTTAATTTAAAGGTATGTCCCCTCGTGTTATCCATCTCCATCCGAGGAAAAAGGCTCTCACTATCCACCCTATCTAACCCTGTGATCATCTTATATGTCTCAATTAAGTCACCTCTTAGCCTTCTTCTCTCTAATGAAAATAATTTCAAGTCCCTCAGCCTTTCCTCATAAGACCTTCCCATCATACCAGGCGCGTGATGATTTCTCGGTGGGTTGGCTGTGCGACGCTAATCCATCTCTCCTTTTTAACTTCTTCCAGGCCAAGGGAGTTTACGAGAAGGTTGGCGAAGCTACGGAAACTGCGCTCACCTGTTTGGTGGAAAAGATGAACGTTTTTGACTCTGATCTCAGTGGCCTCAGCAAAGTGGAAAGAGCCACCTACTGCAACAATGTGAGCAATGCCTATTGTCTCGCCACAATTTCCTCCTCATGGTTATAACATGGAGAAACAAGGCAGTGGTGATTGTAGCATGTTTATTTACAGCTAAGCATTTCTGGAAGGTGCAACCAACGGTTCTTGGCTTTCAGTAAGTCACGGGAGTGCAAGAAAAGCCCCCACACGCACCTTTTCCTCGCTGGGCAAACCAAGGTAGCTTAAGTGCCATTGGGGTGAATTTCTGTGGCTATTAGGGTGGCACGATGGCGTAGTGGTTAGTACTGCTACCTCAGTGCCAGGGACCCAGGTTCAATTCCAGCCTCGCGTCACTGTCTGTGGGGAGTTTGGTACAGTTTGCAGGGGAGTAATTTAGTTTACACTTCTATTACCCAAAGAGTTTTTCACTGCCTGTGTGTTCATTTATTGAGGTGTGAAGTGGGTGAGTTATTTGTCATTGATATTGTGAATGGCTCGATTGGTTGACAACTTCATGAGATGATAAGGGGACAAAATATATATATATATCAAACCTGTGTCTGGGTTTCCTCCCACCATCCAAAGATGTGCGGGATAGATTGATTGGCCATGCTAAATTAATCTTATTGTTAGGGGATTAGCAGGGTAAATATCTGGAGTTACAGGAATAGAACCTGGGTGGTATTGTTGTCAGTACAGACTCAATGATTGAATAGCTGCTTCCTGCATTGTAGGGATTCTGTGATTCCATGGCAACTATTATCCACTTCACACCTCATAATCCTGTCAAAATAAACACATGGAGATTGAAAAAATTCTTCAAAGAGAGATCAGGTTATTAGAAGGCGATAAAATTGTCAATGGAACAAGGCTAACACTCCTCGGCAAGCCATATCCACAGAAGTAGTTAAAACAGATAACCAGGCATTAATATTTTCCTAGATGGCCTCATTATGAATGCTCGGCTGAGCACCAAGTCTGGCTATTGCACTGCGCTCAGTAGGTAATATTGGTACAGTTTGCAGGGCAGTGATGGCTTTGTTGAATTTACACTTTTATTACCTAAACTTTTGAAGAGTTTTTCATTGCCTGTGTGTTTGTTTACATCAGATTGAGGTGTGAAGGGGATAATAGTTATTCGTCATTGATACTGTGAATGGCTCGATTGGTTGACAACTTCAAGGGAGATAAGAGAGCAGCGTATATCAAAGGGCATTTAAAACAGCTGTTTGTTTTGGTTTCCCACACAAGAGTAAAGTTGCATCGTCTTTCACAATCCTTTGAGGTGCTGTAGACACTGTCTACTAAGAGCAGTAAGAAGTCTCACAACATTAAGTTAAAGTCCAACAGGTTTATTTGGTAGCAAAAGCCCCTAGCTTTTGGAGCACTGCTCCTTTGTCAGGTGAGTGGGAGCTCTATTCTCAAACAGGACACACAAACTCAATTTACAAAATAATGGTTGGAATGCGAGTCTTTACAGGTCTTAAAGGTACAGGCAATGTGAGTGGAGCATGGATTAAACAAATGTGTATTGTCTCCAGACAGGGCAGTTAGTGAGATTTTGCAAGTCGTAGGGGTTACAGATAGTGTGACATGAACCCAAGATCCCTATTAAGTCCGTCCTCATGTGTGCGGAACTTGGCTGTCAGTCTCTGTTCAGTGACTCTGTGTTGTTATGTGTCGTGAAGTCTTGGAGAACATTTACCTGAAAATCAGAGACTGAATTGCCCGTGACCACTGAAGTGTTCCCCAACAGGAACGAGGGGCAGGAATCCTAGAACTGTGTCCCAACTTACGTTTTTAATGGCCTCCTGGCTCAGCCCAAATCCGTGATAAATCCAGATCCTTTCCCATGTTTTATTTAAATTAAAATTAGGTTTGAACTCGCATTGTCTGAATTACCTGTTGAGGAATATAACCATTGCACCTGGGTTACTTCCAATCAGATATTCGGTTGCAAAGAAGATTTTTGTTTAAGTTTGTTGAACTTTTGCTCGTTTATGAATATGTTGGGGATTATTCTGGAAGGATTTACTTATGCCTGGATTCACAAAAATCCCTTCACTGGTGCTAACGTACTTCTTGTGAATAGTTGTGAATATTTAGCTGATTTCTGGTTGATTCTCCGGCGTGATAATTATATGAAGTTCCTCTGTGGTTTCCAATCTGTGGCTCACATTCTGACACAGATCTTACTCTCTCGTAGGTCATCAAGCAGCTCATGAAGAAGGAGGTGACCCTGGAATTCTCCCGCGATCGCAAGTCCATGTCGGTCTATTGCTCACCAGTCAAACCCACGATGGGATCAGGAAACAGGATGTTTGTGAAGGTAAGAGGTCACCACTCGATGACAGAGGGAAGACCAGAATTGCACCACCGGGTCAGGTGCGCAGAGTTGGGACGTTTTCCAACTAAAAACCCTGGAGTTGGAGTTTTTTTTTGTTCTGGGGGAGGGTAGGGTCGCAGACTGGATTAGAAGTCAGGCCCCTTGCCCCTGAACTGAGCCTGGAGGTGGAGGACGCAAGCTGGGTGGAAGGCCATTGGTTGAGGAGGTCAGCAGGGTGGAAGGCCATTGGCTGAGGAGGTCAGCAAGGTAGAATGTCATTGGCTGAGAAGATCAGGAGGTGGAAGTCCATTGGCTGAGGAGGTTGGCAGGATGGAATATCATTGGGTGAGAAGGTCAGCAGTTTGGAAGGCCATTGGGTGAAGAGGTCAGCAGTGTAGAAAGCCATTGGCTGAGAGGGTCAGCAGGGCGGAAGATCATTGGGTGAGGAAGGAAGCTGGACCATGGCCACTGAACATAGAACATTACAGCGCAGAACAGGCCCTTCGGCCCTCGATGTTGTGCCGAATAAGAAGGTGAACAGAGCGGAGGGAATCCTCAGCGCTCTGACACTTTGTGAAAGATTGAGACAAGACAATAAGACAATGAATATCGCCCCAACCTCCCCCTGCCCTGCCCAGACCCCCACATACTCCCCAAGTTCCACCCATCTCATCCATTTTACCTCATGTCCCTGTGTCCACCCTCATATGCTCAGCGCCAACCTCTCTCCTCGTACCCATAGTAAACAATTGATACTCAAAATGAAACCATATGAAAGTAAACAAGGGCAGGTCTATTTCAATACCAGACAGCTCCCTTTGGCAGTTTATTTTGACAGGTCTGTTAACAGTTTTGATTAACCTGACACTAATGAGTTTCTGCATGTTTTTGCCTACTGCGCAATCCTGACTGATCAACATCAGTGCACAGTGATGAAAAGGCCGGTGTCTCCATAAGCCGTGCACACGTTTCCCCCCCGCCCCCCCCCCCAACCCGAGACCGTTCCCGGCCAAACGGGAGCGGGAAGTGCCGCTTTCAGGAACGGGGCTTCCGATTTCCGGGCTCGTCCGCGGCGGAAAGTCTCTCTGTCACGGTGAAAATCCCGGAGGGTCAGCCAGCACTGAGAAAACTCAGACTCCCTGCTGCCAAGCAGCAGGTCAAAGTCAGATCACAGGACGGGGGAAGAATCACAAGAAAGTTTGAAGGACACTTTGGACGTGGCAATGTCAGTGACAGGCTGAAACTTCATAGCTTCCTCACTGTGAGGAATTTCCAATCTTGGCAAAGGACTGGAATGCTGTATTCACTCTTCAAATCTGGCCGTGGTATTATTGGTTGCAAACTTTCTTGCCTTGTCCTTATAATAGAGATTTAATATAGAGGTCCAGAATTGTCTTTCAAAAATTAGTTTCAACACAAAGTGAAAAGCTGGCAGGGTGACTGACTGTTTAAAAGAATAAAACACAATCAGTGTTTGATTTAATCTTTGACTTGATAAATTGGTACCGCCTTTGGAGCGGGTCCACAGAATCATAGCACAGTGGGTTAGCACTGCTGCCTCACAGTGCCAGGGACCCGGGTACGATTCCTGGCTTGGGTCACTGTCTGCGTGGAGTCTGCACATTCTCCCCGTGTCTGCGTGGGTTTCGTCCAGGTGCTCCTGTTGCTCCCACAGTCTGAAAGACACGCAGTTTAGGTGATTTGGCTGCGCTAAATTCTCCCTCAGTGTATCCGAGCCTTGTGACACTCCTAAATAAACTTTAAAACCTAATCATTTAGGTAGTAGGTCCAAGAGTCCTGTTTGATTTTTCACCCATTCATTTTGAGGATGGGAATATCTTACAGAGTACCCAATATTCACACCCAGCAGGCTGGCGTGTTTACATACTGCCATTCATTACACAAGCAGCTCTTGGAACTAAAAGACTGTGCCATGCAATGACTTGTCTAATTGGTTTTTCAGTTGGGCCCATTGTATTCATGCTTTCTACCGCAGCAACCTTTGGAAAATACGGGTGCCCCTTGGCAGCTGTCCAGATGAGCTGTGTATACTGCAGTCTGGTATCTTCTTACCTCCCGGATGTTTGTAGGAGCTGTACTGGGAGTTCCTCACACTCATGTGGCCGGAGTTGAGACCAGGAGTGCCGCCTGTCAGTTTTACAAGAGTGACTTCACATTAGACTCGGTTCAAGGCCTCATTTATAACAAAGAACAAAGAAAATTATAGCACAGAACAGGCCCTTCAGCCTTCCAAGCTTGTACCAACCATGTCACCCGACTTAACTAAAACCCCCCTACCTTCCCAGGGACCATAGCTCCCTATTCCCATCCTATTCATTGTACTTGCCTCTTAAAAGTCACTGTTGTATCTGCTTCCACTACCTCCCCGGGCAGCGAGCTCCAGGCATCCAATACTCTTGTGTAAAAATAATCTGCTTCAGACATTTCCTTTAAACCCTGCCCTTCACACCTTAAACCTGTGCCCCTTAGTAATTGACTGTTCCATCCTAGGAAAATGCTTCTGACTATTCACTCTGGCCATACCCCTCATAATCTTGTAGACTTCCATCAGCCTCCATCACTCTAGTGAGAACAAACCAAGTTTCTCCAACCTCTCCTCATAGCTAATGCCCTCCATATCAGGCAACATCATGTAAATCTTTTCTGAACCCTCTCCAAAGTCTTCACATCCTTCTGGTAGTGTGGCGATCAGAATTGAACACTATATTCCAAGTGCGGCCTCACTAATGTTCTATAAAGCTGCAACACCACTTGCAAGTTTTTAAATTCAATACCCGGCCGATGAAGGCAAGCAAGCCGTATGCCTTCTTGACTACCTTCTCCACCTGCATTGCCTCTTTCAGTAACCTGTGTACCTGTACACCCAGATCCCTCTGCCTATCAATACTCTTAAGGATTCTGCCATTTACTGTACATTTCCTATCTGTATTAGACCTTCCAAAATTCATTACCTCACGTTTGTCCGGATTAAACTCCATCTACCATCTCTCCATCCAAATCTCCAACTGATCCATATCCTACTGTATCCTCCGATGGTCCACAAATCCACCAACCTTTGTGTCATCCACAAACTTACTAATCAATCTAGTTACGTTTTCCTCCAAATCATTTATATTTATTACAAACAGCAAAGGTCCCAGCGCTGATTCCTGAGGAATGCCACTTGTCACAGCCCTCCATTCAGAAACACACACTTCCACTGCTACCCTCTGTCTTCTCTGACCAAGCCAGTTTTGTATCCACCTTGCCAGCTCACCTCTGATCCCATACGACTTCACCTTCTACACCAGTCTGCCATGAGGGACCTTGTCAAAGACCTTATCGGAGTCCATGTAGACAACATCCACTGCCCTACCCTCATCAATCATCTTTGTCACTTCCTCGAAAAACTCGATCAAGTTCATGAGACACGATCTCCCCTTCACAAAACTATCTTGCTTTTCACTAATACATTCACTTATTTCCAAGTGGGAATAAATCCTGTCTCGAAGAATCCTCTCCAATAATTTCCCTACCCCTGTTGTAAGGCTCACCAGCCTGTAATTACCTGGATCATTCTTGCTACCCTTCTTAAACAAAGGAACAACATTGGCTATTCTCCAATCCTCTGTAAGAAGTCTCACAACACCAGGTTAAAGTCCAACTGGTTTATTTGGTAGCAAAAGCCACTAGCTTTCGGAACGTTGCCCATCATCAGATGAGCGGGAGTTCTAATCACAAACAGGGCGTACAAAGACACAAACTCAACTTATAAAATAATGGTTGGAATGTGAATCTTTACAGGTAATCAAATCTTAAAGGTACAGACAACGTGAATGGAGAGAATATTAAGCACAGGTTTGACCTGTGATTTGAGATCAGATTTGATGGGCCAAATGATGGCCTTCTGCACTGTAGACATTCTGTGGTTAATAATTTGATTTGATTTATTATTGGGATACAGTGAAAAGTATTGTTCCTTGCATGCTATACAGACAAAGCATACCACTCATAGAGAAGGAAAGGAGAGGGTGCAAAATATAATGTTATAGCCATAGAATCATGGAATCCCTACAATGCAGAAAGAGCCATTTGGCTAATCATGTCTGTACCAACCACTCCCAGCCCCTATCCCTGTAGCCCCGCAGTATTTACCCTGCCATACTCCTGACACTAAAAGGCAATTTAGCATGGCCAATCTACTTAACCTGCACGTCTTTGAACTGTGGGAGGAAACACACACACACACACACACACACACACACAGGGGGAACGTACAAGCCGGGAATTGAACCCAGGTCCCCAGAGCTGTGGGGCAGCAGCGCTAACCGCTGTGCCACCATACCATATCATAGCTAGATGTAGAGAGCGATCAACTTAATATAAGGCAGGAGCATTCAAAAATCTGATAGCAACAGGGAAGAAGCAGTTCCTGAGTCAGTTGATACGTGACCTCAGACTTTTTGTGTCTTTTACTGATGGAAGAAGGTGGAAGAGAGAATGGACATGAGGGTCTTGATTATGCCGGCTGCTTTGATGAGGCAGCGGGAAGTGTAGACAGAGTCAGTGGATGGAAGGCTGGTTTGCGTGATGGAGTAGGCTCACCTGAAAGATGGCAGCCTTCCACGGTGCAGCCTGTCTCGATCACTGGCGTAAAACTTGAACCAACATCAACAACTTGAATCTATATGAGACCTCTAACATGATAGAATGTACCAAGCCACTTCACAGGAGTTTTGTGGATCAATACTTCGCAGCAATGATCTACAGATGACCATAGGAATGGTCAAAAGAGACGTATTTTAAAGAGTATCTTAAAGAGAGGTGGAAAAGTAGAGAGGTTTAAGGAAAGAATTCCAGAGTTTGGGGACTTTACAGCTAAAACCATGGCCATCAATGGTGGAATAAGTAAAATCATTAATGCTTAAGAATCCAGAACTGACAGGGTGCAGAGATTTGTATGAGGAGTCTTGGAGGGCTGAAGGGGATCACCGAGGTATTTAATGTATTTTAATGCAGAAAAGTGTGAATCAAAGTGTGAATTTCAGAGCCGTGAGATCATGTTGCAACTGTACAAAACTCTAGTGCGGCTGCACTTGGAGTATTGCGTACAGTTCTGGTCCCCACATTATAAGAAAGATGTGGAGGCATTGGAGAGGGTGCAGAGGAGGTTTACCAGGATGTTGCCTGGTATGATGGGAAGGTCTTATGAGGAATGGCTGAGGGACTTGAGGTTGTTTTCATTAGAGAGAAGAAGGTTAAGAGGTGACCTAATTGAGGCATACAAGATGATCAGAGGGTTAGATAGGGTGGACAGTGAGAGCCTTTTTCCTCGGATGGAGATAGCTAACACGAGGGGACGTAGCTTTAAATTAAGGGGTGGTAATTATAGGACAGATGTCAGAGGTAGGCTCTTTACTCAGAGGGTAGTAAGGGCGTGGAATGCCCTGCCTGCAGCAGTTGTGGACTCATCAACTTTAAGGACATTCAAATGGTCAGTGGATAGACATATGGATAACATTGGAATAGTTTAGGTTAGAGGGTCATTAGATTGGTTTCACTGGTCGGCGCAACATCGAGGGCCGAAGGGCCTGTACTGCGCTGTTCTGTTCTATGTTTTAGGTGGGAGAGGATAGTATGGAGAAGTTTGAAAAATAAAGAAGCAATTTTTAAATGCAGGCGTTATTTAAGACGTTGTCAGTGTGAATCAGTGAAGTCTACAATTCTCCGAGATGTCTGCACTCATTCTGGCCCCTTGAGTACCCTTATTGTAACCACTCCACTACCAGTGTCTGTGCCTCCAGTTTGTCAGTGCCCCAAGTTCTGGAGTTCCCTCCTTACACCTTCCTGAACCTCTACCTCACTTTCCCCATTAAGATGCTCCTCAAATCTGAGGGAGCTGGGACTGTTCTCCCTGGAGAGACGAAGGTTGAGAGGCGACCTGATAGAGGTTTACAGGATGTTGAGAGGAATAGATAGGGTGGACTCTCAGAGACTATTTCCCAGGGCTGAAATGGTCGCGACGAGAGGGCACAGATTTAAGGTGCAGGGAAGCAAGTACAGAGGGGATGCTAGGGGAAAGTTTTTCACTCAGAGGGTGGTGAGTGAATGGAATCGGCTGCCGTCGGTGGTGGTCGAGGCGAACTCGCTGGGGTCTTTTAAAAGACTTCTGGATGAGTATATGGGATCCAATGGGATTGGGGGTTATAGATAGGTCTATGGCTGGGTAGGTTTTGATGTGTTCGGCACAACTTGTGGGCCGAAGGGCCTGTTTGTGCTGTAGTGTTCTATGTATGTTCTAAAACATTCCTTTTTAGTCACCCAACTTCATACCTCCTGATGTGGCTCAATTTGAAGCTTGTTTCAGTAAATGGTTTTGCAATTGGTGAGAGATTGCTAGGCTCTGTGGTGCAGAGGGATCTGGGTGTCTGAATGCATAAATCACAAAAGTCTCGTATACAGGTGCAGCAAGTAGTTAGGAAGCTAATAGAATATTCTTGTTTGTGAGGGGAATTAGTTACACAAGTAGCAAGATTATGCATCATCTGGTCTCCTTATTTAAGGAAAGATATAAATGCATTGGAACCTGTTCAGAGAAGGTTTATCAGACTAATGCCAGAAATGCACAGGTTGTCTTATGACGAAAGGTTAAAGATATAGAAACATAGAAAATAGGAGCAGTTGCAGGCTATTCAGCCCTCCAAGCTTGTACCACCATTCAATGTGATCATGGTTGATCATGCACTTTCAATATCCCACTCCCACTTTCTCTCCATATCCTTTGATTTTGCGTTCAATTCCTTTGCCCAAATCCTTAATGTGCATTGTGAATATCTGAGGGAGTCCCTTATGGCTCCCCATTAGTCATTGCCACTCTGAAAAGGACCCGTTGATTCCCACTCTCCGCTTTCTGTCTGCCAACCAGCTCTCTGTCCACGTCAATACATTACCTCCAATACCACGAGTGTTAAGGGACAATGTATTGATATGGATAGAGAACTGACCAATACCAGGAATGGCTGCGTTGTCTTATGAAGAAAGGTTAGGTTTGTATCATAAGAAATAGGAGCAGGAGTCGGCCATCCAGCCCCTCGAGCCTGCCCCGCCATTCAATAAGATCATGGCTGATCTGAAGTGGATCAGTTCCACTTTCCCGCTTTCTCCCCATAATCCTTAATTCCCTTGTCTATCAAAAACCTATCCACTCTTGACTTGAACATATTCAGTGAGGAAGCCTCCATCACCTCATCAGGCAGAGAATTCCAAAGACTCACCACTCTTTGCGTGAAGATAACCACTCTTTGCGCATCCACTGGCATTTAGAAGAATAAGAAGCAACTTGATCAAAATCTTTAAGACCCTGCGGGGTATTGACAGGGTGGAGGTGGAGAGGATGTTTCCTCTTGTGGGAGAATCAGGAACGAGGGTGAAAAAATAAGAGGTGACTTATTTAAAATGGAGATAAAGAATATGCCTTTCTTTCAGTGGGTGGTGAGTCTCTGGAACTGCGTTCCTCGTAAGGCAGTGGAAGCAGAATCTTTAAATAATTTTAAGGCAGAGCTAGGGAGATTAATAAAGGTTACCAGGGATCAGCGGGAATGTGGGGTTGAGATTTTGTTGGATGGGGGAGCAGGCTTGATGGGCTGAATGGCCTCCTGCTCCTAATTCATACATCCAGAAGTTTTTTTTTATCACTTGTGTGAAGCACTGAGGGATGTTTGATGACATTGAAGGGACTGTGTATAAATAAGATGCTGTTGAAATGGGTGCACAGGATTTGGTAATGATATTTTTAACGAGTATGGGAAGCCAGAGTGTGAGTGCGTTGGAATTAAGAAGTCTAAGTGTACATTCAGGAACTCACCTGCAGATGGGCTGAGGCAGGAGCTATGTTAGGAAGGTGGAAACCAGTAACTTTTCAGCATACCTGCGATAGGAAGCCCAACTCATTATCAAATATGATATTAAGGTTGCAGACAGCCTCACAGTTTCCAGGGATAGGGGTGCCATCAGTAGCTAAGACTGTGATTTTCCAGTCTCGGCGTGCCGGGTCCCGTGATGAGCCAGCCAAAAGTCCATTGACTTTGGCAGGGCTGGGAAGTCCCATAGGTTGTAGTGAGGACTGAAGACAATGGATATGTAATGGAAGAAATTTCACTAGGTGTCAAACTAACAGCCTATCACCCGATTGGCTTTGGAGCCAGAGTGATAGCTCTGAGCCAAGATGACATTTAAACAAGTTTTAGAGATAATTCCTCCTGTGTATTCGTCCAGCAGCCCCAGCTTTTGCACTACGCACACAACTGAAAAAGCCATTAGGGGGCATATTATAGAACATAGAACATTACAGCGCAGAACAGGCCCTTCGGCCTTCGATGTTGCGCCGACCAATTAGAAAAAAGCAATGACCCTCTAACCTAAACCATTCCCTTTTCGTCCATAAACTTGTCTACTAACCTCTTAAACGCCACCAAACTTGGCGCATCTACAACTGCCGCAGGCAGGGCATTCCATACCCTTACCACCCTCTGGGTAAAGAACCTACCTCTGATATCCGTCCTATACCTACCACCCCTTAATTTAAAGCTATGTCCCCTCGTGCTAGCTTTCTCCATCCTAGGAAAAAGGCTATCACTGTCCACCCTATCTAAACCTCTAATCATCTTATATGTTTCAATAAGGTCCCCTCTTAGCCGCCTCCTTTCTAACGAAAACAACCTCAAATCCCTCAGCCTCTCCTCATAAGACCTGCCCTCCATACCAGGCAACATCCTGGTAAACCTCCTCTGTACCCTCTCCAATGCCTCCACATCTTTCTTATAATGCAGGGACCAGAACTGCACACAATACTCCAAGTGCAGCCGCTGTACCAAGCATTCTCATGGACAGGCTGCAAAAGGGGCCATGTGAGTGGATGCTGACGATACTATTCCTTTTGTTTATTTTCTCCCCTCTCTTCTAAATCAGTACCATCAAGCGTGATCCTGGGCTATGCGGAGACTTGCAGACAGAGAAGATCAATGTAATTTAAATCAAAAGGCCAAATAGGACTTAGTAAATATTGACACACAAATTCTCACATACCCTCTCAAAGTCTCTCACTCGCACACACTTACAAAGCCACATGCATTTTGATTTGATTTATTATTGTCACATGTCTTGGGACACAGTGAAAAGTTTCTTGCACACTACACAGACAAAACATTCCATTCATAGAGTACCTAGGGGAGAAGGAAAGGAGAGGGTGCAGAATGTAGAGTTACTGTCACTGCTAGAGAAAGATCAACTTTGTATAAAGTAAGTCTATTCAAAAGTCTGATGGCAGCAGGGATGAAGCTGTTCTTGAGCCAGTTGGTACATGATCTCAGACTTCTGTATCTCTTTATTGATGGAAGAAGGTAGAAGCACACACACACACACACACACACACACACGCACACACACACACACCTCGTCATGTACGTACAGACACACACACACACTCGTCATGTACGACAGACACACACACACACCGCAACACAACACAACACAACACACACACACCATACGTAAACACACACACACACCACGTACACACACACACACATCTGTCTTACGTACAGACACACACACATCTCTGTCATGTACGTACAGACACCACACACATCTCTGTCATGTACGTACAGACACACCACACCTCTGTCATGTACGTACAGACACACACACACACATCTCTGTCATGTACGTACAGACACACACACACATCTGTCATGTACGTACAGACACACACACATCTCTGTCATGTACGTACAGACACACACACACATCTCTGTCATGTACGTACAGACACACACACACATCTCTGTCATGTACGTACAGACACACACACACATCTCTGTCATGTACGTACAGACACACACACATCTCTGTCATGTACGTACAGACACACACACACATCTCTGTCATGTACGTACAGACACACACACACATCTCTGTCATGTACGTACAGACACACACACATCTCTGTCATGTACGTACAGACACACACACATCTCTGTCATGTACGTACAGACACACACACACACTCTGTCATGTACACAACACACACATCCTGTCATGTACGACAGACACACACATCTCTGTCATGTACTACAGACACACACACATCTCTGTCATGTACGTACAGACAACACACATCTCTGTCATGTACGTACAGACACAACACATCTCTGTCATGTACATACAGACACACACACACATCTGTGTCATGTACGTACAGACACACACACACATCTGTGTCATGTACATACAGACACACACACACATCTGTGTCATGTACGTACAGACACACACACACATCTCTGTCATGTACGTACAGACACACACACACATATCTCTGTCATGTACGTACGGACAAACACACATCTCTGCCATGTACGTACAGACACACACACACACCTCTGTCATGTACGTACAGACACACACGCACATCTCTGTCATGTACGTACAGACACACACACACATCTCTGTCATGTACGTACAGACACACACACACATCTCTGTCATGTACGTACAGACACACACACATCTCTGTCATGTACGTACAGACACACACACACATCTGTCATGTACGTACAGACACACACACATCTCTGTCATGTACGTACAGACACACACACACATCTCTGTCATGTACGTACAGACACACACACACATCTCTGTCATGTACGTACAGACACACACACACATCTCTGTCATGTACGTACAGACACACACACATCTCTGTCATGTACGTACAGACACACACACACATCTCTGTCATGTACGTACAGACACACACACACATCTCTGTCATGTACGTACAGACACACACACACATCTGTCATGTACATACAGACTCACACACACATCTCTGTCATGTACGTACAGACACACACACACATCTCTGTCATGTACGTACAGACACACAACCATCTCTGTCATGTACGTACAGACACACACACACTCTCTGTCATGTACGTACAGACACACACACACATCTCTGTCATGTACGTACAGACACACACACACATCTCTGTCATGTACGTACAGACACACACACACATCTCTGTCATGTACGTACAGACACACACACACATCTCTGTCATGTACGTACAGACACACACGCACACCTCTGTCATGTACGTACAGACACACACGCACATCTCTGTCATGTACGTACAGACACACACGCACATCTCTGTCATGTACGTACAGACACACACGCACATCTCTGTCATGTACGTACAGACACACACGCACATCTCTGTCATGTACGTACAGACACACACGCACATCTCTGTCATGTACGTACAGACTCACACGCACACCTCTGTCATGTACGTACAGACACACACGCACACCTCTGTCATGTACGTACAGACACACACGCACATCTCGGTCATGTACGTACAGACACACACGCACATCTCTGTCATGTACGTACAGACACACACGCACATCTCTGTCATGTACGTACAGACACACACGCACATCTCTGTCATGTACGTACAGACACACACACACATCTCTGTCATGTACGTACAGACACACACACACATCTCTGTCATGTACGTACAGACACACACACACATCTCTGTCATGCAAATACAACACATGCACTCCTCTCATGCACATACAGACACATGCATCTCTCATGCAAATACAGATACACACATACACCCCTCTCGTGTACAAACACACACACATACAGACATACACACGCACACGCAAACATCTGTCTCATTCTCTCACACGCAAAGACATACGCATGCATACAGACTGAGCGTTGCTCTAAATTAAGAGGGTGCACACTTGGAGAATTTTCTTTTCGCACTGTTGGCAGAAGAGGAAGTGAAATACTGAATAGTAACCAGAGGGGATGGGGCGACGAGGGGTCAAATACTGAAACCTTTAATCAAATGATGAAATCTTTGAAAGCAGCAGCTGGCCTATTGTTGCTGGGCTTACCAAGGATAGAAAGGGAAGCCAGCATAGATTTCATCAAGGGAAATCGTGTTTTAATTAACTTGCTGGAGTTCTCTTTGAAGAAATGAAGAGACAGTCGATGAGGACATTACTGTTGATGTAGCGTACAAGGGCTTCCAAAAGGTGCCTGGTGCAGTGTCACACAGCAGAACAGAGGTTACAGCTCAGAAAATAAGAGGAAGATGTGTATAGAAATTGCAGGAAACCATGACTGGGTGTTGTTTTGGGCAGGAGGAAGGTTTATAAGGGTTGATTTCGGGATCCTTGCCTTTCCTGATGTTCATTAATGACCTAGACCTTGGTATATAGGGCACAATTTCAAAAGTTAGAAGCATTGCGAGCTGTGTCAGGGGATTGTGTAGAACTTCAAATGGACACAGACAGGAAGCAGAAGAACCTTGGTGTACGTGTAAGTACATCAGTGACAGTGTCAGCGCAAGTTGAGAGCGTGACTGACAAAGCACATAGTATCCCAGGCTTTATTAATAGGGACATAAAGTACAAGGGCAGAGAGGTTATGTTGAACTTGTGTAAATTACAAGCTCAGCCTCCAGTGACTTACACAATGATGAAGACAGATTGGACAGACTGCTTTCCTTGGAGAAGGAAAGGCTGAGAGGAGATGTGATAGAGTCAAAAACGTGAGTAGAAGGGGAAAAACTCTTCTCACTGGGAATGAGAGGGCACAGAATTAAAGCAATCAGCGAAAGAAGTAAAAGTGATACAACGAGATACTTTTCACGTAGCGCGGCACGGTAGCACAGTGGTTAGCTCCAGGGTCTGGGTTCGATTCCCGGCTCGGGTCACTGTCTGTGTGGAGCTTGCATATTCTCCTCGTGTCCGCATGGGTTTCCTCCAGATGCTCCAGTTTCCTCCCACCGTCCAAAGATGTGCTGGTTAGGTTGATTAGCCATGCTAAGAAATTGCCCCTAAGTGAGCAGGGATGCGCAGTTTCGAGGGATTAGTGGGTATAATATATAGGGATATGGGGGTAGGGCCTGGTTGGGATTGTGTTCAATGCAGACTCAGTGGGCCGAAGGGCCTCTTTCTGCACTGTAAGGTTTATGATTCTTGTGCATGATAAAGGCTGGAACGCACTAGCTGAGAGTGTGGAGGGAGCAGATTCAAGTGATGCATTCTGAAGGGAATTGAAGTGTCTGAGAAGGAAGAATGTGCAAGGAGAGAGCATGGGAATGGCACTGGGGGAATTGGAGAGCCAGTACAGATGTGATGGGCTGAATGGCCGCCTGCTCCATACCCATTTGTGATGTAACTTTCTTAAATTGAGTGATTTTGGCAGAATGGCTGAGAAAAGACAGTTTTAATAAATAAATGATGAAAGGCTTCAATTTATAATTAGCACTTCTGAGAGGGCTAAGAGATATCAGAATACTTGCTAATGCCTGGGTCAAGGCAAAGAATGTTGCATTCTTTAATGAAAGGCTGATGATGATTCAGGGATGATGGAGAGAGGAGATAGTGCTTTAACCACTTCTGAGTGAAGTAACACTATACCGTTGAGTGGTACAGATTTGTATCCACATACATCCAAATCCCTTTGGATCATGTTTTGGGACTTGTGAAGCAGCCTTTAATTCTAAACTGAGCTGTGTAGCTTACCCTGAGCTACTTTACTCATTTCTACCAGTTCATGGTGCCAGCTTAATGCAGTGTTTGTACTTTAACAAACTGGGGGGAAACCAGACAAGAGTCCAGTTCTTCTGACGATACAACAATACAAGGACATAAAGTTATAAGTTTATTAATGTCGCAATTAACTTGGATGTTGCTCCAAGAGTTGCCTAGTGCTTCACGTCCGTTAGTGTACGCTTAAAGTGGACCAGCTGACGGGCAACACGACAGCTGAGTGACTATCGCTGTGCAGTTACAGGGTTGGATCTCTGGCTTGGATCAGTGTCTGTGGGAGTTTGCACATTCTCCCCGTGCTTGCGTAGGTTTTCTCCAGGCGCTCCGGTTCCCTCCCACACCCCAAAAACGTGCTCTTAGGCTGACTGGTGTTAACAAATTGTCCCTACATTGGATCATTGGATCTCCCTTAATCTGGATCACGTATACTTCCCTAAATTTGCACCCCCTTTATTGTGGAGTCCAGGAGATGTAGACAAAAGTCGGAGGTAGAAGAAGGATTGGAGTGAGACACTCACTAGTGTTAAAATGGACGGCACGGGCTTGTAGGGCTGAAGGGCCTGTTTCCCTGTGCTGTGCTGTTTTTTTGCAACTGGAGCAGTGGAAGGAAACCCATGCAGACATGGGGAGAATGTGCAGACTCCACACACACGGTGACGCAAGCAGGGAATGGAACCCAGTTCCCTGACGCTGTGAAGCAGCGATGCTAACCATTGTGCCACTGTGTTACCCTATAGGATCCGGATTAGAATGTATTGTACTGCCATTCAATAAGATGATGGCTGAACTCCGTTTCCTTATTCTTTCCCCATGCTGATTGATTCCCTTGGTCCCTGAGAGTCCAATCATCTCCAAGTATCAACTCAACAACTGAGAATTACAAGTTCAAGAATTCCAAAGACATTCCCACCGAAGAGTAGGAATTAGAGTTTGTCTGAGTTTTATGCTGAATTGAAATTACAGCAGTGAGCATAAAGCTTATAAAACGGTGAAAATGGTTATCTGAACTCTTGCGGCAAACCAGTTACTACCTTGTCTGATGAAAGCACTTTGTTCCTCAGGGGGCTCCGGAAGGAATCATTGAGCGTTGCAGCTTTGTCCGCTACGGGAGCTCCAAGGTGCCTCTGACACCTCGCCTGAAGGAACAGATATTGTCTGTCATCAAGGAATGGGGAACAGGACGGGATACCCTTCGCTGCCTGGCATTAGCGACCCGTGATCAACCGCCCAGGAAAGAGGACATGGACTTGGAGGATTCTGCAAAGTTTGCCCAATATGAGGTGAGAGCTGCTTCACTTCACTCTGTGGTAAAATGTGGAGGAGGGAGGACAGGCGATTGGGAGCAGAACGACTATTAATATACCTTAACCACCAGCGTTACAAGAGCACTCTGCCTGTGACTGACGGGAGTGTTCCCAACCCCACGTAAACTAGTCTTATGTGTGGGAGAGCGGAGAGTTAGGGTCTGTTTAGAAGTGACGGTTCAGTGTACCCATCAAGATGTGAGCATCGCAACTGTACCGGCCCGAATCTTACAGAACATGTATAGTTTGGGGGGAGAGAGGTGTCTTCAATCCAGGCTGGGTCAAACTGCTACTTTCTCAGATCAAAGACCCTCGCGCTCTGCGATTTGACCCATTGACACAAATATAAATTTCTGTCTTCACTTCTAAGATCTTTTTGAAATTGGTGTAAAAGGGCGGCTCAGTTATAAAATGTCAAAATTTCAACCAGCAACAAAGCAAAAGCTGATGAAATTAGTGGGGAAGGGGGAACATAGAACATAGAACATTACAGCACAGAACAGGCCCTTCGGCCTTCGATGTTGCGCCGACCAATATAAAAAGCAATGCCCCTCCAAACTAAACCATTCCCTTCTCTTCCATATACTTATCAACTAACCTCTTAAACGCCACCAAACTTGGCGCATCTACAACTGCTGCAGGCAGGGCATTCCACTCCCGAACCACCCTTTGGGTAAAGAACCTGCCTCTGATATCCGTCCTATAACTATCACCCCTTAATTTAAAGCTGTGTCCCCTCGTGCTAGCTTTTTCCATCCTAGGAAAAAGGCTATCACTGTCCAAGGAGGGGAGGAGACAGCGGATAATTGTAATGTCACCGGACTAATTATCAGTCCCACGGCCCAGGCTAATGTTCTGAGGACATGCGTTTGAATCCGACCAGGAGAATTTAAATTCAGTTCACACACCCGGAATATAAAGCTAGTTTCAGTAGTCATACAGTACAGAATAAGCTCTTCGACCCACCGAGTCTACACTGACAATAACTACCGCGAAAGGCATTCACATTCCATTTTCCCGCACTTGTCCCACGTCCTTGAATGTTACGATATTTCAAGTGCTCATCCCAATACTTCTTTAGGGTTGTAAGGTTTCTAGCCTCCACTGCCTTCCCAGGCAGCGCATTCCAGATTCCCACCAAATCCCCTCTGAATCTCCTGTCCCCTCACTCTAAAGCTATGACCCCTCGTGACTGACCCCTCAACCAAAGGATCTCCCCCCCGCCCTTCAGGCTTGGATTGTTTTCACAAACCTTGCATGTACCTGACGAAGGAACACCGTTTCCGAGAGCTTGTGGGATTAAACGTAGCACATAGAACACTACAGCACAAACAGGCCCTTCGGCCCACAAGTTGTGCCGATCATATCTATACCTACCAGGCCATAGAACATCTGTAAATCCCAATCCCATTAAATCCCATGTACTCATCCAGAAGTCTCTTAAAAGACCCCAGCGAGTTCGCCTCTACCACCACCGACAGCAGCCGATTCCACTCACTCACCACCCTCTGAGTGAAAAACTTACCTCTAACATCTCCTCTGTACTTGCCCCCCAGCACCTTAAACCTGTGTCCTCTCATAGTGACCATTTCAGCCCTGGGAAATAGCCTCTGAGAATCCACCCTATCTATTCCTCTCAACATCTTATAAATCTCATAAACATCTTATGAAAGGGTGCAGAGAAGATTTACAAGGATGTTGCCTGGATTGGGAGGCATGCCTTATGAAGACAGGTTGAGGGAGCTGGGACTGTTCTCCCTGGAGAGACGAAGGTTGAGAGGCGACCTGATAGAGGTTTACAAGATGTTGAGAGGAATAGATAGGGTGGACTCTCAGAGACTATTTCCCAGGGCTGAAATGGTCGCGACGAGAGGGCACAGATTTAAGGTGCAGGGAAGCAAGTACGGAGGGGATGCTAGGGGAAAGTTTTTCACTCAGAGGGTGGTGAGTGAATGGAATTGGCTGCCGTTGGTGATGGTCGAGGCGAACTCACTGGGGTCTTTTAAAAGACTTCTGGATGAGTATATGGGATCCAATGGGATTGGGGGGTTATAGATAGGTCTATGGCTGGGTAGGTTTTGATGTGTTTGGCACAACTTGTGGGCCGAAGGGCCTGTTTGTGCTGTAGTGTTCTATGTTCTATAAACGTCTATCAGGTCGCCTCTCAACCTTCGTCTCTCCAGGGAGAAGAGACTTGGCTCCCTCAACCTATCTTCATAAGGCATGCTACCCAATCCAGGCAACTACTAGCAAGTAAACTGGTTGGACTTAAACCTGGTGTTGTGTGTCTTCTTATTGTGTTTACCCCAGTTCAACGTCGGCATCTCCACATCATATTTTCTTTAGAGCAGATAAGACTATCAAGTCTCCCAATTCTCTCTCAACACCATTGTTGATTGTCTCCAAAGCTCATCCAGTTATTTAATGGCTTTTAGCAAGGGAAATCTACCGTCCTTACCCAGTCTGGCTTACATGTAACTCCAGAGCCACAGCAATTCGATTGAGTCTTAACTGGACTCTGAAATGCCTTAGCAATTCACTCGGGTTCAAGGGAAAATGGGGATAGACAACAGTTGTGGCCTTATCCTGAATCCCATGGAAAAATATATTAATGAAATCAATTCTTCGATGGCAGAAGCAAGTCTTCAAGCACAAGTCTCTTCAATCTGATCACTGAACTATCAGAAAGATCCTTTCTAACGTGTGAAACCCAGTCTGGGAAGGGATATATACAAGGAAATGACAATTTCTAGCCATCAGCACTTTAAAGCATCTGATTCTGAGTTTCATTTCAAACAAAATAGTTCTAATATAAAAGAAGACCCAAAGATGTAAAAGGGCAGATTTAGATTCTTAACTTTAGTTCAACAGATTCCAAGCCTGTGCCAACATCAATCAATATCTATTTGCATAAGCCTATTTTTTAAAAAATCAGATATTGTAAAGGAACGCATTTCTACAGGAGGTGTATTAAATATAAAACACAGAACGTAGAACATTACAGCGCAGTACAGGCCCTTCGGCCCTTGATGTTGTGCCGACCAGTGGAACCAATCTAATGACCCTCTAACCTAAACTATTCCAATAATATCCATATGTCTATCCACTGACCATTTGAACGCCCTTAAAGTTGGCGAGTCCACAACTGCTGCAGGCAGGGCGTTCCATGCCCTTACTACCCTCTGAGTAAAGAACCTACCTCTAGCATCTGTCCTATAATTATATCACCCCTTAAAGCTATATCCCGTTATATATAGAACATAGAACAATACAGCACAAACAGGCCCTTCGGCCCATGAGTTGCACCGATCACATCTACCAATGAGTACAGGCCCAATCTACTCAACCTTTCCTTGTAAGAAAATTCCTCCATACCCTGGATTGACCTTGTGAACCTTCTCTGGACTGCATCCAATGCCAGGACATCTTCCCTGAGAAACCAGGATCAAAATTGTTCATCACATTCCAGGTATTGATCACAGAGTTGTAGAAGGAGGCCATTCGGCCCATTACGTCAGCGACTATCTACACAAACATCATGACTCAATGCCTTTTTCCCACATTGTTTCTCTTCAAGCAATCACTTACAGAATTGCAGACTGGTTTGTATGGGGATCTTCACCACACACTGTTTGGGGAATATTTGGGGAGCGGGGGAAGTGGAAGGGTTCCTGAGTTGATCATCGGCCTGTTGAACTGCATCACAAGCGCCCCTTTCGCGACCAGCAATGGCGTCTTTGACACCAGGGACTTTCTTCTTATTGCTTTGCCTCAATCAGCCAGGAGACATCCTCAGGCTCCTGGAGTGGAGCCTGAATCTACACCTTTCTAACAAGACCCTGAGTCAGGTCTGACATCTAAAGGTGAAGGGACTTAATTCCTGAACAAAGCGGGGTTTTTTCCAGTGCCAGTTTTTAAATTAATGGCGTACACACAATACAAATCTGTGCTTTTCCCGTTTGCTTCAGTTATGTAGTCTAACACGCTAAGTGCTCGTGCATAGAAGCCAGAATTTTCGTTTGGCTGGAAATCCCTTAAGTGTGTAATAACACAGTCAATTGCAGTTAAATATGTACCCAAACCAAACTGAGGAATTTGAGCCATTAAATTCACCCCCCACTGCAAAATTCCCAATCCAAGCATAACACCTCAAGGCAAAGTCCTCTTCCAGGCATGAAATGTTCCATAATTTATCATATTCCTAATACTCATCTCACTAAATACAGCCCAGTGATTTACAGCTGTAGGAAACAGAATTACGTGGCAGCTTTTATTCAGGGTGAGGCAAATCCAGATGCCAACTCTTAAAAATAACTGGTGCTCGGATTCTGGGGGTTCAGGTCTCTGGTTTAATTCCTTCCTGGAGGATCACCTCGCAGCTTAGAGCTGGGAGCACGCCGTGCTAAAGCGGATAACATTCTCAGCTTTGTGGATAAACTCTTGGTGTTCCAAGTCCTAGTCAAGAACACAGTTCTTTGCTAGCACGAGGGGACACAGCTTTAAATTAAGGGGTATGAGTTATAGGACGGATATCAGAGGTAGGTTCTTTACTCAAAGAGTGATTAGGGAGTGGAATGCCCTGCCTGCAGCTGTTGTAGATGCGCCAAGTTTGGTGGCGTTTAAGAGGTTAATTGATAAGTATATGGAAGAGAAGGGAATGGTTTAGTTTGGAGGGGCATTGCTTTTTATTTTGGTCGGCACAACATCGAAGGCCGAAGGGCCTGTTCTGTGCTGTATTGTTCTATGTTCTATGTTCTACAGTCTGGGAACCACTATGGGAGCGCTGCACTGTTGGGGATGCTGTCTTTCAGGGGAGATGGTAAATCAGGGGGTCTGTCTGACTTTGCAGTAGATGTAAAAAAAAATACTCAAAGCTATGGGATCATGATAAGAGAAGATTCCCTCTCTTTATCTCCCAACTGCAAACAGATTATAAGCTTAAGTTGATTTATTAATGTCACAAATAGACTTACATTCACATTGCGATGAAGTTACTGTGAAAATCCCTTAGTTGGCACACTCCGGTGCCTGTTCGGATAACTGATTGAGAATTTAGTACGGCCAAAGCAGCCAACCTGTGTGTTTTTTGAACTGTGGAAGGAAACCAGAGCTTAGAAGGCTGAGGGGGTGATCTTATATAAGATAATGAAGGGGATGGATAAGGTAGAGATAGAGAGATTCTTCCCGCTTAGAAAGGATAGCAGGACTAGAGGGCACAGCCTCAAAATAAGGGGTTGGGGAGGAGCAGTTTAGATCGGAGTTGAGGAGGAACTTCTTCACTCAGAGGATGGTGAGTCTCTGGAATTCTCTGCCCATTGAAGTGGTGGAGGCTTCCTCGCTGAATATATTTAAGTCACGGGTAGATAGATTTCTGATAAACAAGGGATTTAAGGGTTATGGGGAGAAAGTGGGAAAGTGGAACTGATCCACTTCAGATCAGCCATGATCTTATCGAATGGCGAGGCAGGCTCGAGGGGCTGGATGGCCGACTCCTGCTCCTATTTCTTATGTTCTTGTGTTCACCCAGATGGAAACCCACGCAAACACAAGGAGAGCAGGAGGGTAGTAAGGGTAGTGGAATGCCCTGCCTGCAGCAGTTGTGGACTCGCCAAGTTTAAGGGCGTTCAAATGGTCAGTGGATAGGCATATGGATGACATTGGAATAGTTTAGGTTAGAGCGTTCCGCTGGTCGGCGCAACATTGAGGGCCGAAGGGCCTGTACTGCGCTGGAATGTTCTATAACATGAAAACTTAGCACAGACAGTGACCTGAGCCGGGAATTGAACCTGGGTCCCTGGCGCTGTGAGGCAACAGTGCTAACCACTGTGCCACTGTCATTTATCCCACTGCCGTTTGTGGGATCTTGCTGTGCGCACGTTGCTGCATTTCTTACATTAGAGCAGTGAAAAGCTGTAAACTGCTTTGAGATATCCTGAGGCTGGCTGTCCTTGATGAAGAGGTTTTTCTGAGTGAGACAGGGTTGGTAACAGCTTCGTGCTGTGATGTCGGGTTGGATGGAGGGCTATTCCCACTCATTAATGAAGGGGATCAGTCTTACAGCAATGGTGAGCGATGTTCTGAGAATGCTGATGGATATTACTCTAAGTTACAGGAGTTTAGCAGCCAGACTCGAGTAGGAGGCTAACGTGGTGGCCAGCATGCTGTGATTAGGTTGAAGATGGGATGATTCTCCTCTTCCTGTTCATGGTGACAATGAGGGGCCACAGAATGGTTACTTGCAGAAAGAGGTACAGACAGGATGTACCGTCTCTGCAAACAAGCATCATGATTTAGTGCCATTCCCCTTCCTTTTCTCTGCACCTCTGGTTTTATCCAAATAACATCTAATTCCCTCTTAAATACCCCGGTTGAACCTACCTCCTCCACACTTCCAGGTAGCGCATCCTAGACCCCAAGCACTTGCTGTGTGAAAAAGTTTTTTTATCCCCATCAGTTTTGCTTCTTTTGTCAATAATTTTACATCCGTGCTCTCTCATTTTTGATTCTTTTACGATCAGGAACAGTTTCTCACTATCTGCTCTGTCCAGATCATGATTTTGAGAACAGTCCCAATCTTTCCAATCTGGCCTCATAACTGAAGTTTCTCATCCCTGGGACCATTCTTGTAATCCTCTTCCGCACTCTCTCCAACGTCTTCACATCCTTCTTAAAGTGTAGCCCCCAGAACTGTATACAATATTCCAGCAGAATTCTAACTAGTGTCTTGTATAAGTTCAGCATAATCACCTTGCTCTCGTACTCTATGTCCCTATTAGTAAAACCCAGAATACTGTATGCTTTATTAACTGCTCTCTCCAATCTTCCTTCACCTTAAAAGATTTATGCACAACTGCATGCAGTTCCCTCTGCTCCTGTACTCAGGTAGGAAATCAGACAGGGATCACGGGCAGAGGTGGGAACATTGGGGTGGCGGCGCGGACTCGTTGGGCCGAAGGGCCTGTTTCCCGTGCTGTTCTGTTCTTTGTTCTTTGAAAGTAACATTACTCTGTATCTTCAAAATGAAAAATATAAATGTAAGGAATGAAATAATTGCATGCAACATTGAAATCTAAAGTTTATTTTATTACTGTCACAAGCAGGCCTGCATTAACACTGCAATGAAGTTACTGTGAAAATCCCTTAGTCGCCACACTCCGGCACCTGTTCGCTGAGAGAGAATTTAGCACGGCCCATGCACTTAACCGGCACGTCTTTCGGACTGTGGGAGCAGACTGGAGCACCCAGTGGAAACCCACGCAGACACGGGGAGAATGTACAGACTCTATACAGACACAGAGCCAAGCTGGGAATCGAAGCCAGGTCCCTGGCGCTGTGCTTACCACTGTGCCACCGTTTATATAGCACCATCATCAGGACATCCCAGAGCTCTCAACAGCTAATTAACTGCTTCTGAAGTGCTGGGCAAGCAATTTGTGCAAAGCAAGATCCCAAGTGGATAGATGTTGCCATAAGGATAAATGTTGACAGCAGGAGAATTCCCACAGCTCATTCAAAGAGTACCGTGGGATCATTTATATCCACTGAGGAGAGCAGAACAAACCTCCATTTGATGTTTGATCTCTGATGGTGCATAGGAGTGACAGTTTTGATTATGTGCCCAGGTTTCTGTTAACGTGGAGAAATTTATATTCACGTACTGTCGGTGAAAGGTCTACCCTGAAAGTTTGGATGAGTGTTGTCTCATCTGTCTGGTGAGGGGCGGCACAGTGGGTGAGCACTGCTGCTTCACAGCTCCAGGATCCTGGGTTCGATTCCCAGCTCGGGTCGCTGTCCGTGTGGAGTTCGCACATTCTCCTCGTGTCTGCGTGGGTTTCCTCCCACAGTCCAAAAAATACGTGGGTTAGGATTGATTGGCCGTGCTGAAAAAATAAAATTGCCCCACAGTCTCCTGCGATGTATAGGTTAGAGGGATTAACAGTTAAATAGATAGGAATATGGGTGGGATTGCGGTCGGTGCAGACTCGATGGGCCGAAGGGCCTCTTTCTGTACCGTCAGGATTCTAAGTCGCCATGGAAGCACTAATTCCTGTCTCTTTCTCCCTTCAGACCGAGCTCACATTTGTTGGCTGCGTAGGGATGTTGGACCCCCCGAGGAAGGAGGTTGTTGACTCTATTAAGATGTGCGAGAAGGCAGGTATCCGTGTCATCATGATCACCGGCGACAATAAGGGCACGGCCATTGCCATCTGCCGGCGGATCGGGATCTTCGGCGAAAACGAGGACGTGTCCGAGAAAGCCTACACCGGCCGGGAGTTCGATGACCTCTCTCCGGAGGATCAGCGCGAGGCCTGTCGCTCCACACGCTGCTTCGCTCGCGTGGAGCCATCGCACAAATCCAAGATCATTGAGTACCTCCAGTCCTTCGAAGAGATCACGGCTATGGTGAGTTTGGTGGGGTTTTCTTGTTTGGAAATACGTCATTTGGTGTTGGCCTTGTGCGAATTCCGGCGTCTCACTCAGGAGAAACAATGTCCAGGGTCGCGGGCTAACCCCAATCTCTGCTTCCGTTGCTTCCTGCCAAAGGGTGCTTAACCTTACATCATTTTGTTTTCAAAGTGGCTTTTCTGATACAAAACCCAGAGCCATTTCAGATGGAAATCCAGTGAAAATATTTGACTTCCTGCAAAGGAGATATTGGCAAAGAACGGACAACACTTACTGTGTGACCAAAGTTCCTGTGTAAAAGATTTTCCACTTTCCATTGTGGTCATCTTCATTTATCTAGCCAGTTTAAGTCCTTTGTATTTAGTATTCAATAAATTGCATTTATTGTGTGGAGTTTGCACATTCTCCTCGTGTCTGCGTGGGTTTCCTCCGGCTGCTCCGGTTTCCTCCCACAGTCCAAAGATGTGCAGATTAGATTGATTGGCCGCGCTAAAATTTTCCCTTAGTGTCCCGGGATGTGTAGGTTAGAGGGATTAGTGGGTAAATGCGTGGTGTTATGGGGATAGGGCCTGGGTGGGGTAGTAGTCAGTGCAAACTCGATGGGCCAAAGGGCCTGTTCCTGCACTGTAGGGTTCTAGGATTCTATGTTATAAAATGTCCCAAATGTCACTCTGCAGAGTCAAAGGTAAATGGGCAACACAGTGGTTAGCACTGCTGCCTCTCAGCTTCAGGGACCTGGGTTCGATTCCTGGCTTGGGTCCCCAAGAGTGCACATTCTCCCTATGTGTGCAGGTGCTCCAGTTTCCTCCCACAGTCCAAAGATTAGATGAATTGGCCGTGCTAAGTAGCCCCAAAGTGTCAGGGGGATGAGTGAGGGTAAACACTTGGAGTGAAATTACAGACAGTGAAATACTGCTAAAGTGTGGATGATGGCAGTTCTAGCAGGCAACAATATTCCATTCACAGCAGAGATGTATGAACAGATAGGCCACTAATTTTTTAATGCAGTGGGCAGGGGGAGCGGGAGGCGATGCGTGGGATTTGCACAAGAGTTCGCGCCCTGTTAGCGTCACCCAGCACCAGATTTTCAGCGCGGTGTGCTCCGAAATGCTGCTTAAACACTATTAGCAAGCCCGGGACCGAACTCCCACTGCGCATCTCCCCACCAAGCCAGAGTGCTTCACTCAAGAGGAGATTTGCACCAGCTTCCCCTCTCTCGGGGAGCAGCCTGACCTCGGGGCTCCCCTCCACCAAGGGGGTCAGGAGTTGGGGGGGGGGGGGTTGCACTGAACTAGCACAGTCCATGGAGACAAAGTGCTCGTGGCCAAAGGGCAGCTTTGCAGTAGCCATCGGGCATGGGGCATTGCCAATGGGGCAGGACCTAACTGGGGTTGGTGGACTTGAGGGGGGAGGGGGGGTGTTACTCGTGCCTCTCTGCATTGGGATTGCTCAGCCAGCAATCAGGCTGTGTGGGGGAGAGGGGGGGGTGGGCGGGGAGTGTCAGCCTGATTGGAGGGGGGGGGGGGGGAAGTGTCAGCCGGTTGGGATGGGGGTGGTGGGGAGTGTCAGACCATCGGGGTGTGGGGAGGGGGGTGGGAGTGTCAGCCCAGTCGAGATGGGGGTGAGGGGGTGGGGGGGAGTGTCAGCCTGATGGGTGGGGTGGGGGGGGGGGAGGGGGTTAGTATCAGCCCAGTCGGGATAGGGTGGGGTGTGAGGGGAGGGCGGTGGGGAGTGTCAGCTCAGTCGGGATGAGGAGGTGGGGGGTTGGGGGGGGGGTTGTAGTGTCAGCCCGGGGGGAAGGGGGTGGGAGTGCCAACTCGGTTCGGGATGGGGGGGGGGGGGGGGGGGGGGTGAATGTCAGCCCGGGGCGACGGGGTGGGGGAGTGTCAACTCGTTCGGGATGGGGGTGGGGGAATGTCAACCTGGTCGGGGTGGGAACTGGGGTCAAGGCTGACCCAGGAATGGTCAAGGGGGAGGCTACGATCGAGCCGAGGAAGGGTTGGGGAGGCAGCACTGCCCACGTATGTGCGGATGACCAGCGATTGAGCTGGTCAGCAAAGGGGACACTGACAGTTTGGGACATGCGCAGAGACCCCCTGCTTTCACCCTCCCGGGTGGGAACAGACCCCACCTCCTGATTTATAATGATATTCATAATGCGGGGGGAGGAACCTCTGTAGTGCACAGAGTATGGGAGATTCTTGTGTGAATTCCCACCGGAAAAAAACCAGTGTGAATTACTCCAGTTTTCCTGAATATTTTTGAGAGAATTCCAGCCATGGGTGTGTTTTAGTGACGACGTGAAGGATACGAGTTTTCAGGACATTGGGAGAACGCTGCAGCTTTTCTTCAGCTAGTATCTGGAAATCTTCTATCTCGACAGACAGGCAGAATCTCTAACTCCCTCAGTGTGTGAAATGTAAAAGAAAGTGTTGGAAGCACTCAGCAGGCCTGGTTTTACAGAGAGAAAAACCAATGTAATATCTCTATAAACATGGACAGGGATCGCGGGTAGAAGTGGGAACATCGGGGTGGCGGCGCGGGCTCGTTGGGCCGAGGGGCCTGTTTCCCGTGCTGTTTATTCTGGCCCAATAAAAATTATTTGGGATGCTTCCCTCAGTGTCTTCCTGGAATCGTGTGTCAAGTTTTCGAGCAAGACTGAAGCCCAAAAACTTTCTGATTCTCAAACTGAGTTGGCATTGAAGCAACTTTTGTGAGAATGAGTAACGTTGTGGGAGAAGTGTAAAGGTGGTGCCTTTCTCTCCATAGACCGGCGACGGTGTTAATGATGCCCCTGCTCTGAAGAAGGCCGAGATTGGGATTGCCATGGGCTCCGGCACCGCGGTGGCAAAGTCGGCAGCAGAGATGGTGCTGTCCGACGACAATTTCTCCACCATTGTCTCGGCGGTTGAGGAGGGCCGAGCCATCTACAACAACATGAAGCAGTTTATCCGTTACCTCATCTCCTCAAACGTGGGGGAAGTTGTCTGGTGAGTTTCCCCGCGGTTCAACGGGCGCATAACCCTCGCCACGTTGGCTCGCCGGCTTGGCGTAGTTCTGCTTATCGCCTGACGTGGGTGAGGCCCTGTTTCCTGGAGGTACAAGGGTAGAAATGAAATTGACCCCAATCAGAATGAGGGTGCAGAGGTTAGGATTAGAGGTCTGCAGCAGAGCATAGCAACCTAGCAGCGAGGTGGTTTGCACCCGGTCTACACGGGCACTGGTTCCCCAAATAAAATCCTCGGTTTCATTCTTCAGTCACAGCTGATTGCCTGGATACGAGGCCCCTTTAGTTCGTTGAAACCTCTGACAGGAGTTTCTTCCAAAGTTTCTGATGCCCGAGATTGATGTTTGGCTGTCTATTCACCCAGAGCCTGAAAACAAAGCCAAATTAACCTATTATCCCCTAAACTTCCACCTTGAACTCCATAAACATGTCTCAAAAGCAAGGGGATGCCGTGATTAATAATTCTGATTGGTTGTAATGTGAGAAAGTGCTGATCCTCTATCACGTCCATCCAAGACGTGTGTTGCGTTAACTCATGTACACTTACACTCCTCGCAAAACATACTAAATTCCAACAAGAATTCCTGCCAGTGTGATTGGCAGGAAAAGAGCTTTGTAGCTACGGATAAAACCTGGTGATTGACATTTACCAACAGCTGATTGGCCATGCTGGGTAGCCCCTTAGTGCCCAAAGATGGTGAGTAGATACGGGGATAGGGCAGACGGGAGGGCTTTGGTGGGGTATATAGAGATGTCGGTGTTGGACTGGGGTAAACACAGTTTCACAACACCAGGTTTAAGTCCAACCAGTTTATTTGATAGTAAACGCACAACCTTTTGTAGACTGTGTGCGCCTTTATATGCCTTTCTCGGATCAGAACCTTCCACACACCTGTCGAAAGGACACCATTTCCAAAAGTGGGATTACTGTCAGATAAACTGGTTGGACTCTAAGCTGGTGTTGTGAGACTTCTTACTGGGCATACTCTTTCACAGAGACTCGACGGGTCAAATGGCCTCTTCCTACACTCTAGATTTAAGTGGTTAGCCCCCTTCAAAGTCTGTCAAGTGATAGCAAGATGGGGCTGCACCAGCCCCTGCCTTTCACATCGTGTTACTTGGTCAGGGCTATTAGAACATAGAACATAGAACATTACAGCACAGAACAGGCCCTTCGGCCTTCGATGTTGCGCCGACCAATATAAAAAGCAATGCCCCTCCAAACTAAACCATTCCCTTCTCTTCCATATACTTATCAACTAACCTCTTAAACGCCACCAAACTTGGCGCATCTACAACTGCTGCAGGCAGGGCATTCCACTCCCGAACCACCCTTTGGGTAAAGAACCTACCTCTGATATCCGTCCTATAACTATCACCCCTTAATTTAAAGCTGTGTCCCCTCGTGCTAGCTTTCTCCATCCTAGGAAAAAGGCTATCACTGTCCACCCTATCTAAACCTCTAATCATCTTATATGTTTCGATTAGGTCCCCTCTTAGCCGCCTCCTTTCTAACGAAAACAACCTCAAATCCCTCAGCCTCTCTTCATAAGACCTGCCCTCCATACCAGGCAACATCCTGGTAAACCTCCTCTGTACCCTCTCCAATGCCTCCACATCTTTCTTATAATGTGGGGACCAGAACTGCACACAATACTCCAAGTGCGGCCGCACTAGAGTTTTGTACAGTTGCAACATGACGTTGCGGCTCCGAAATTCAATCCCCCTACCAATAAAAGCTAAGACTCCATATGCCTTCTTAACAACCTTATCGACTTGACTGCCTACTTTCAGGGATCTATGCACATATACACCAAGATCCCTCTGTTCATCAACACTATTAAGAATCCTACCATTAGCCCTATACTCTACACATTTATTATTCCTGCCATAGTACATTACCTCACACTTTTCCACATTAAACTCCATTTGTCACTTCTCGGCCCAGCTCTGCAACTTGTCCAAGTCTCTCTGCAAACTATAACACCCCTCTTCACTATCTACCACAAATTGGCGAGATCTTACTGATTGACTGACAGACGGGTGGACGGTCTAGGGAAACAGCAGCCCGAGATGTTTCGGTGCCACCTCTGATGACAGGCAAGAGGTCAGTTTTGATCAGCTTGACGAAAGCGAGGATTTTCTGGCTTTGCTCACCCATCTTTGCATGGTCTGTATCCCGTCTACTGCGATTCCCGTTGTGGAGGAGGGGAAGGGAATGGGAGAATTCTGCCTCTTGTCTGTGCAATGGCCTGACACTTTTACCGTTAATGTACTTGTACCTGAATTAACGTTCACCCCATTTTAAGTTGTCGTCACTTTTGTCCCCTCCCCCGTTTAGCATTTTCCTCACAGCGATCCTGGGCTTGCCCGAGGCTCTGATCCCTGTCCAGCTGCTCTGGGTAAACCTGGTGACGGATGGGCTGCCTGCCACAGCGCTGGGCTTCAATCCTCCTGACCTGGAGATCATGAACAAGCCACCTCGCAATCCCAAAGAGTCGCTAATTAGTGGCTGGCTATTCTTCCGCTACATCGCTATTGGAGGTGAGGAACTTTGAAAGTTTCCATTGAAGTGTCGGAACAATAAGATCACGTTTGTCTTGACTTTCAGTTCAAATTAACTAAAGTTCTTAAGGGTTTCTCAGTTATGCTTATTAACTCCCCTTTTATTCCTTGATAAAATAGGAATGTAGGAATTAGAACAAAGAACAAAACAGCACAGGAACAGGCCCTTCGGCCCTCCAATCCTGCACTGAACATATGTTGCTACCTAGACCATGTGTTTGTATCCCTCTATTCCAAGTCTGTTCTTGTGGCTATCTCGATAAGTCTTAAATCATCCTAGTGTGTCTGCCTCAACCACCTTTCTTGGTAGCGCATTTCAGGCCCCCACCACCCTCATATCTGTATTGAACCTTGCCCCCACCTTACCTTGAACTTGTGACCCCTTGTTTTTGTCATTTCCAACCTGGGAAGAAGCTTCCAACTGTTCACCTATCTATGCCTTTCGTAATTTTATAAACTTCTATTAGATCACC
This sequence comes from Sphyrna mokarran, assembly GCA_024679065.1. Lineage (NCBI taxonomy): Eukaryota > Metazoa > Chordata > Chondrichthyes > Carcharhiniformes > Carcharhinidae > Sphyrna > Sphyrna mokarran. The sequence continues at coordinate 44,807,338 of JAGIQG010000022.1, forward strand.
CCTCAACCTCCGTCTTTCCGGTGAGAACAATCCTACTTTACTCAATCTCTCCTCGTAGCTAAGACTCTCCGTACGAGGCAACATCCTGGTAAACCTTTTCTGCACTCTCTCCAAAGCCTCCCTGTCCTTTCGGTAATGTGGCGACCAGAACTGGACACAGTATTCCAAATTTGGCCTAACCAGTTTTCTATATAACTGCAACATCACATGCCAACTTTAATACTCCAAGCCCCATTCAATAAAGGCAACATGCCATATGCCTTCTTCACCACCCTCACCACCTGTGCTGCCACCTTTAAGGATCTGTGGACTTGCACACTCAGATCCCTCTGTGTGTCTATATTCCTGATGGTTCTGCCATTTATTGTATAGCTCCCCCCCACATTAAATCTACCAAAATGTATCACTTCACATTTATTTGGACTAAATTCCATCTGCCATTTCTCCGCCCAATTTTCCAGCCTACCTATTATCCTGCTGTATTCTTGACAATGTTCGTCACTATCCGCAGCTCCAGCAATCTTTGTGTTGTCCGCAAACTTACTAATCAGACTAGCTACATCATCTTCCAAATCATTTACATATATCACAAACAGCAGAGGTCCCAGTACAGAGCCCTGCGGAACATCACTAATCACAGACCGCCAATCAGAAAAGGACCCCTCCACTGCTACCCTCTGCCTTCTATGGCCAAGCCAGTTCTGAATCCATCTAGCTAGCTCACCATTGATCCCATGAGATTTAACCTTTTGCACCAGCCTCCCATGAGGGACCTTGTCAAACGTTTTACTAAAATCCATATAGATGACATCCACAACCCTTGTCAATCGTTTTTGTCACCTCCTCAAAAAACTCAACCAAGTTTGTGAATTAGAAGCAGAAATAAGTAATCCAGCCCTTCAAGGCTGCTCCATCATTTATTCAAATTGTGGCTGATCTCTCCCTGGTCTCAAATCCACTTGTTTCCCATATTCCTCTTTCCTTTTGTATTAGAAATATATCTATCTCCTTCTTGAAGCTAGTCAATGATTCAGACTCCATCACGCTATAGGACAATGAATTTCAACATGCTCTACGAGAAGTTCTTCCTCCTCTGAGCTTAACCTGTGATTTCTAGATTGCCCCATAATGGGGAACATCTGGTCTACATTTACTCTGTCGATCCCTTTTAGTCTTTTATATAGACTCAATCAGGTTCCCTCCGGCGAGTATAAACCTAAATCTAATTTGATAAAGATCTCTTACAGTGTTTCCACAGCAATCAGAACTCAAAGTGGTTAGCACTGCTGCCTCGTAGCACCCGGGTTCAGTTCCCAGCTCGGGTCACTGTCTGTGTGGAGTTTGCACATTCTCCCTGTGTTGGCATGGGTTTCCTCTGGGTGCTTCGGTTTCCTCCCACAGCCCGAAAGACGTGCTGGATAGGCACATTGGCTATGCTAAATTCTCCCTCAGTGTGTCCAAACAAGCGCTGGAATATGGAATTTTCACAGTGACTTCATTGCAGTGTTAATGTAAGCCGACTTGTGATACCAATAAATAAGCTTTAAACTTGTAACCTTAAGGACAAGAAGATGGGTAACTAATCTAACCTGTCAGCCTTTGTACTGGTTCAGTTACTTGTCTCTGGGATGACATTGATGCTTGGCCAGAAACCTTGGGGAAAAAAAAAACTCTTTCTCTCTCCATCACTGGGAAGCAAATAGTTGGAGAGTGACCGCTTGAAAGATCCTGGGCACCCGTGTGTACGGCTACACCAAGGCTCAGTTCAACAGGTGGAGAGGACAGGCTGTGGGTGAGGGCTGAGCTTGGGAATGGTGTCTCGCTGTCTGCGTCTGGGAAGAAGCGAAGGAGATTTACATCTGTAGCGAGCCGGCATTGAGCAATGTGCCTGGCAGCAACAGGACAATCTCAACCTCAGGGCTGTCCAAACATCTTGTCTTCATTGTTTGCGTAGGTGCTTATTAGGTAAGCAGCCTCAGGCCATCCATGTTTGAGGTTTGAATCCGTGTCCCGCTAATTTGCACATGTCCCAAGCTGCCTGGATTAACAGATCCCATCTTCCGACTGAGTGCTCACTTACTAATGAGGTAGAGTGAGTAGGAAAGACGCTTTGCAAATATCCGGCTCCAAGAACGCTGATGTATATTGTTTGGAAGAATGAGGAGGGATAATATAAAGTAAAAGGTGCAACTTTAAAAGAAGTTGCAGAAGCAGAAAAGCGGATTGATAAATAGAAGTCATTAACAAAGAAAACACAGCACAGGAAACAGGCCCTTCGGCCCAACAAGCCATGCTGCCCATTTTAACATTCAGTGAATGCCTCATCTACCTTCTTCTACCTATCATCTTCTCTACACCAGATTTGGGGAGATCTAATTTAGGGACAATTTGTTCAATAATAACATCCAAGGGAGGCGATGGCTTAGTGTAATTCTCCCTGGACTATTAATCCAGAAACTCAGCTCAGGTTCTGGGGACCCGGGTTCCAATCATGCCACGGCAGATGGTGGAATTTGAATTCAATAAAAGAAAAGTTATCTGGAATTAAGAATTTACCAATGGCCATTGTCAATTGTTGGAAAACTCCATCTTGGTTCGCTAACGTCCTTTACGATAAGAAATCTGCCGTCTTTACCTGGTCTGGTCTACATGTGACCCCTGAGCCAAAGCAATGTGGTTGATTCTCAACCTTCCTCTGACATGGCCTAGCAAGCCACTCAGGGCAACTGGGGATGGGCAATAAATACTGGTCCAGCCGGCGATGCACTATGAATGAGTTTAAAAAAAATAAAATTGTGAATCTTCATGGAAAGGGAAAAATATAATGGTTACAGGGAAAGAGCAAAGGAGAGGATTAATAGGGTAACTCTTTCAAAGAGCAAGCACATGGCAGGCCGAATGGCTTCCCCCCATCCTCTATGATGCTAATTTGAAGTTCCAACAGATAAGCCTAGCATGTAGGAAACAAAATTAGCAGCTCTGCATCCCATCCCACCCCATCCCCCAGGGTTCCTTTGGCCTACAGCTTAGGGTCACTTATTGTTGAAGATACAGTTTAATGTTAACAGAAGAAGCAAAGCACGTTCGCCCGACCAGGCCAATTTCTCACTCACAGCTTTTGCTTAACCCTTCCTCCATTGCTGGTCCTTTTCAGTGTACGTCGGCCTGGCAACGGTGGGGGCAGCGACCTGGTGGTTCATGTACGATGAAGATGGTCCTCAAGTCACCTTCAACCAACTGGTAAGGGAGCTTCAATGAAACCCTTTATTTTGTCATTCTGTCGGGATCAGGACAAAGGCCTTTCATCGTGGGTGCAGATTCAATGGGCTGAAGGGCCTCTTCTGCTCTATAGCATTCGGTGATTCTGGAAAGGAGGAAGAGAGAAAGTTTAGCAATAGACCATTTGAAGAGATGCTTTATGATAGTTACTCTTCTTACAGATGTTGAGGGTTCTTTCTTTAGTATATTATCTGTTGGAAAATCTGAACAATTGATTTTACTTACATTCCTACCTCGATCCAGCAATTGCACTCCGACTGAGAGAAAAACATGCATTAGATGCTTCCTCCGAATCCTGCTCTAGTCGCTGCAGTTGCTGTGCTACGTTAAAGTATTTCATAGTGCACAGACACTGCATGTTGTGAATAGTGCAGTGTGGGCACAAGTACTTCTTTTCCGAATGGAAGTTGGAGCTCATTATGAATTCCCTTCAGCTCCTTCAGGAGAGCTGTGGGATCTTTCTCGTCTGTCCGAGATGGCCTCAATTTGATGACTCATTTGAAAGTCAGCGCCTCTGGCAGTGTAGCATTCCATCAGTACTGCACTGAGGTGAGACAAGTTAAGTATTGTACAGATGCTCCTGGATTGGGGCTTGACCCTCTGACTCAGAGGCAAGAGCATTACCCTCTAAACTAAGGCATTCTCCCATGGTGTGTTAGTTTCTGCCTACAGATGTGTGGGTGAGGTGGATTGGCTGTGCTAAATTGTCACTTAGTGTCTGGGGGATTCGCTAGGGTAAATACATGGAGTTATAGGGACAGGATCTGGGTGGGATTGTGGTCAGTGAAGACTCAATGGGCCCAATGGGATTCTACGACAGCTGATGCAGATATTTGTGATTATAATAATCCACTTGCTATTTATAAATCGGTCCGTCTCACTCTCAATCTCCATCCCTCAGCGACACTTTATGCAGTGTACTCCAGAACACCCTCTGTACCAAGATATTGAGTGTGACATCTTTGAATCTCGCTACCCTACAACCATGGCTCTGTCTGTGCTGGTGACCATCGAAATGTGCAACGCGCTAAACAGGTGAGTCCGACCCGGAGCCACCGCTTCATTCTTCCAGTAAGCGTGGCAGGGGCATGTACCCACTGGTGCCAACCAGTGTGACCAACTTACTGACTTTGCAAACTTCTGTGTTACCCCCAGTTTGTGACAAAGGCAAAATAAGACCCCCCGCTGCTTCGGGACGATCCCTGTTACAGAATGGATTAAATGGGATTGGGAGTTACAGATAGTTCTGTGGCCGAGTAGGTATGGGTATGATCGGCACAACTTGTGGGCAGAAGGGTCTGTTTGTGCCGTAGTGTTCTATGTTCTAAAATATTATACTTTTATTCAGTTGTTGCATCTTTAATTCCGAACGTTTAAGTTACGTCTTGCTCTGAAGATTTACTTTCCAAGTGATTAACATTACAGAATCCTCGTTCAAGCTGCAAAGTTTATTATTCACAGTTTTTTTTTTCCACCTATTTTGACATCTTAGAAATATTTGACATCATGTAACAGTAACGGCTACTGTGCAGTGGGTTTGTAAATACAGTGAAAGTTATGCATTCATGGGTTACTGTTACATCTGTGGTGAGTGCAGGGAGCTGCTCTCTCTGCTTGGGGTATAGTATACTGTGTGTCTGCAGTAAGCTGCCTAAAGGGGCCAGCACAATGGGCTCAGTGTTTGACAGTGAAGGATATATTTCCTGTAGATATCCCTCCACTCACGCTTCTGCTCCCTGTACTCTCAGTAACTCCTCTGTACACTCTATACTCCCTCACCAATCTCAGTAACTCCTCTACACACACACTAATCTCACGCATAGAAATATGCCTCCCTCAGTCAGTAAATCCCCCTGCTCATATTAGAACAAAGAACAACACAGCACGGGAAACAGGCCCTTTGGCCCAACGAGCCCGCGCCGCCCATTTTAACAGTGTGAGTTTCCTCTTCCACCCGTGACCCTTGTCTAAGCTTATGGCACTCCACATTGCAAACCAGATTAAGGGGAGACTAATTTAGGGACAATTTGTTAACACCAGTCAGCCTAAGAGCACGTCTTTGGGGCGCGGGAGGAAACCGGAGCACTCAGAGAAAACCCACGCAAGCATGGGGAGAATGTGCAAACTCCCACAGACACAGGCCCAATTCCATGTATCTGCACAGCACAGTGATAGTCACTGAGCTGTCGTGTTGCCCATCAGCCATTAGACCCCGACCCTCCCCACCTTTCCATCGCCATATACAATGCCTATTGCAACCCCCTTCCCCACGCTCGATGACCCTGACTCTCTATCCCCAAGTGCACTCAGTGACCTCCTCACATCCCTGCCAACCCCAACTCTCACTGACCATCCCATCCATTCCCCCCTCCCCGTGCCAGTTATACCCCACCAACCCCCATGCTTGGTGGATACCCCCCTCCCCCACCCTCCCAATGCCAAATTCTGTGCCTTTAAATCACTCTTTGATCATCTCCACAGATATTGAAGAAGACTGGTGAAAAATAGCATCCTTGTCAAACTCCTCTTCCAGTTTTGTGTTGTTCCAGCTTCCCTTTAGCTACTCTCAATATTGCTTTGTCCCACGTACAGATTTCTTATGAGTTACTGGTCTCTCTAGTCAACTGCAATACGCACTATCAACAGCTTAATCCAGTCAACCCAGCTGAATGTATTTTCAAAATCATCAAAGTAAACATATAATTCCTGTCCACACTCTAAAGTGCATTCTGTTGTCAGTCTTATTGCTGACTCTTCACACTGGTCATCTCCAATGTACTTCAGTGCCTTCTCATCCATGCTCTTAACCAACCATCTAACCTACACACTAAGGGGCATTTAGCGTGACCAATCCATCTAATTGACACCATTAAGCTGGTAGGTTTTTGCAGAAGAACACAGAACATAGAACATTACAGCGCAAAACAGGCCCTTCGGCCTTCGATGTTGCACCAACCAATATAAAAAGCAATGCCCCTCCAAACTAAACCATTCCCTTCTCTTCCATAAACTTATCAACTAACCTCTTAAACGCCACCAAACTTGGTGCATCTACAACTGCCGCAGGCAGGGCATTCCAATCCCTAACCACCCTCTGGGTAAAGAACCTACCTCTGATATCCGTCCTATAACTATCACCCCTTAATTTAAAGCTGTGTCCCCTCGTGCTAGCTTTCTCCATCCTAGGAAAAAGGCTATCACTGTCCACCCTATCTAAACCTCTAATCATCTTATATGCTTCGATAAGGTCCCCTCTTAGCCGCCTCCTTTCTAACGAAAACAACCTCAAATCCCTCAGCCTCTCTTCATAAGACCTGCCCTCCATACCAGGCAACATCCTGGTAAACCTCCTCTGTACCCTCTCCAATGCCTCCACATCTTTCTTATAATGTGGGGACCAGAACTGCACACAATACTCCAAGTGCGGCCGCACTAGAGTTTTGTACAGTTGCAACATGACGTTGCGGCTCCAAAATTCAATCCCCCTACCAATAAAAGCTAAGACTCCATATGCCTTCTTAACAACCTTATCGACTTGACTGCCTACTTTCAGGGATCTATGCACAAATACACCAAGATCCCTCTGTTCATCAACACTATTAAGAATCCTACCATTAGCCCTATACTCTACACATTTATTATTCCTGCCAAGGAATAAGTGCATCATTTGGACATCAGAAAAGAAAGTGATACATGTGGAACATTTCTGGGAATACAGGACAATTTCAACTGGATTTTGTAACAGAAAACAGACACAGGAGGTCTTGTGACGCAGTGGGTAGTGTTCCTGCCTCTGGGTTTGAGTCTCGCCCTTGGTTTTGATAGCTATGGAATGTATGTTCATAATGTGGCCACGTGGGTTGAGTATCAACCTGCGAATCCTTCCAAATATGCCAGTGGCTAGCGGTGAGAGCAGGAGGGACTCCTAGTCAGTTAAGCTCGATGTGGGACTCTCAATCTCTCAGCCCCCAGGGCAACAGGCTAACAATCTGCTCCCAGAATTACTAGCTGTGGAAGCAGTTGAAAGTCTGCCTTAGTGCACCACTAGGTACGGAACAGTGAAAATACAGGAACAGTGTTGAAGGATTAGCCAGGAAAGATACTGACTCAGGTCAAAATCTTGTGGCAATGAACAGAGTATCTCAGGGTAGCATCGTGGTTAGCACTGCTGCTTCACAGTTCCAGGGTCTTGGGTTCGATTCCCATCTTGGGTCACTGTCCATGTGGAGTTTGCACATTCTCCTCGTATCTGCGTGGGTTTCCTCCAGGTGCTCCGGTTTCCTCCCACAGTCCAAAGATGTGCCGATTAGGTTGATTGGCCGTGCTAAGAAATTGCCCCTCAGTGTCCAGGGATGCGTAGGTTAGTGGGTATCATGTGTAGGGATATGGGGGCAGGACCTGGATGGGATTGTGTTCGGTGCAGACTCGATGGGCCAAAGGGCCTGTTTCTGCGCCGTGGGGTTCTATGTTCTAAAAAAGATCCAGGATGAAATACACCAAAAATGGCAGAGAAGATAAGTAAATAAAAACTTGTTAAAGAGGGAACACAAGACAAGGAATCCAGCAACGTGTACGAGCAACGGAAACAGATGAAAAGATAAGGAAATGGGAAAAATAGCACAGGGATTCTCCAAGGAACATGATGAAGAAACCATAGATTATAATTGCACTATTGTAAAAGATAAAAGAAAGGAAAAAATGGAAAAGTATCATTAATGAAGGAGACAAACTTAAATGCAGACATTTGAGTATCAAGTTAAGAGAAACAGCAAATGCACAAGAACAGGGGTTAAAAAAGCAGCGTGATATCGTCAATCGACTGGGAAGTGTAGATCTTATATGTGCAACAGTGAAGGAGATTAGTGCACTTGACATATAGCTCTGAAAGCAACAGCAGTCGAGTGTAAGGAAGGTGTTTTATTAACAAATCCTGATTAAAACAGGGAAAAGGTGGAGGGAGCACGGTAGACAAAAAATGAAAAGCCTGCAGTGATTGTGCTTGAGGAAGGAAGCAAAGATGACACTGATTTTATCGGAGCAGAAATTCTAGATAGTGAGACAAAAGCAGTAAGAAATGAGATTAAAAAACTGACAAAGCAGCTGGCTACATGAAATACCATCGGAGTTGATTAAGAACATGGGAGATGCAAAACATCAATATTTATAAAACATTGCAAATATATCAAACATAATCCAGTGCCTCCAAATCAAATCAGCCAGAAGCTCTATTCATTTTGTCTGCATTATGGTGAACATAGAACATTATGGTGAGTTACACTTGGAACCATTATTTCATTTAGATTCAGGAATATAAATATCAGAGACTCAAATCTGGCCCTTCACAGACCCTCACTATCCCAGCCCTACACAGACCCTCACTAACCCAGCCCTACACAGACCCTCACTATCCCAGCCCTACACAGACCCTCACTAACCCAGCCCTACACAGACCCTCACTATCCCAGCCCTACACAGACCCTCACTATCCCAGCCCTACACAGACCCTCACTAACCCAGCCCTTCACAGACCCCTCACTAACCCAGCCCTTCACAGACCCCTCACTAACCCAGCCCTACACAGACCCCTCACTAACCCAGCCCTACACAGACCCTCACTAACCCAGCCCTACACAGACCCTCACTATCCAGCCCTACACAGACCCTCACTAAACCCAGCCCTTCACAGACCCCCACGAACCCAGCCCTTCACAGACCCTCACGAACCCAGCCCTACACAGACCACTCACTAACCCAGCCCTACACAGACCCTCACATCCCAGCCTACACAGACCCTCACAAACCCAGCCCTACACAGACCACTCACTAACCCAGCCCTACACAGACCCCTCACTAACCCAGCCCTACACAGACCCTCACTAACCCAGCCCTTCACAGATCCCTCACTAACCCAGCCCTTCACAGACCCCTCACTAACCCAGCCCTTCACAGACCCTCACGAACCCAGCCCTACACAGACCCCACTACAGCCATACACAGACCTCACTAACCCAGCCCTCACAGATCCCTCACTAACCCAGCCCTTCACAGACCCCTCACTAACCCAGCCCTTCACAGACCCTCACGAACCCAGCCCTACACAGACACTCACTAACCCAGCCTACACAGACCCCTCACTAACCCAGCCCTACACAGACCCTCACTAACCCAGCCCTACACAGACCCCTCACTAACCAGCCCTCACAGATCCCTCACTAACCCAGCCCTTCACAGATCCCTCACTAACCCAGCCCTACACAGACCCCTCACTAACCCAGCCCTTCACAGATCCCTCACTAACCCAGCCCTTCACAGACCCCTCACTAACCCAGCCCTTCACAGACCCCTCACTAACCCAGCCCTTCACAGACCCCTCACTAACCCAGCCCTTCATAGATCCCTCACTAACCCAGCCCTACACAGACCCCCACTAACCCAGCCCTTCACAGACCCCTCACTAACCCAGCCCTATACAGACCCCTCACTAACCCAGCCCTACACAGACCCCTCACTAACCCAGCCCTACACAGACCCCTCACTAACCCAGCCCTACACAGACCCCTCACTAACCCAGCCCTTCACAGACCCCTCACTAACCCAGTCCTTGTTGATGTGTTGTGAACATTAAATGAATGGAATAAAGGTGAAGTTCTAGATATTCCTCTAACTTGATGTGTTTAACATTTTCATGTATTCATTAGTCAAACTGTACTGTCACCTTATGGGGCCTGTATGGGAGTAACTGTTTGCTAAGCTGCTGAATTGGGTAATTAACTAACCACAGAGTTTCCCAATGTTTTTTGTTGTATTGATAATAACATCTTTCACATAACTCAAATGTCCCAAATGCATTATGTAAAACTAAGTGGCCAAATCTATTAGTTATCTGATGAAGATATTAGCTGAGAACTCAGTGGTAAATTATCACATGGGATAAATTCACACGATAGTGTTAATCTATCCATCACTGGTTTCAAAATTAAAACCTTTCGTTTTGTTCTCCTATGTTTTTTAAGCTGTTCCAATATCTCTTTTTTTATCTCTGCAGCCTGTCTGAAAACCAGTCGTTGTTGAGAATGCCTCCATGGGTGAATATCTGGCTCCTGGGGACCATCTGCATTTCTATGTCACTGCATTTCCTCATTCTCTATGTGGAGCCATTGCCTGTGAGTATGAAAATGGAATTGGGTGTGAGGCACAAACAGGGGGATAGAGAAGCTCAAACTGTTCCAATTGACTGAGACCAGAACTGTGTTATTTCATTTCTGCCACCCTAAAATCAGTAACCCCACTGGATGTGTGTCACTGCAGGTGTGACACTGTGTCACGGAAAGGTGATTCCCGAATGGAGAATATACCACATCCTTTGCAGTGTCACTCTTTTAACTCATCTCCTGTGAACCTGTGCAGGGAAACCAAAATATAACGTGGAGTGACGCAGTGGTTAGCATGCTGCCCTCACAGTGCCAGGGACCCAGGTTCAACTCCAACCTTGGCTGACCATCCATGTGGAGTTCGCATGTCCTCTGCGTCTCTGCATGGGTTTCCTCCGGGTGCTCTGGATCCCTCCCACATTCCAAAGGTGTGTGAGTTAAGTTGATTGGCCATGCTAAATTGACCATTAGTGTCAGGGAGATTAGCGGGATAAATACATGGGGTTATGGGGAATCCCTGGGAGTAGGATTGTTGTCAGTGCAGACTCCATGGGCTGAATGACCTTCCCCAGGACCCTATGCAGCCAGGGTTGGAAATCGAGCACAGACTTGATTCCAAATCATTCCAAAATTGTGCATTCTGTCTTTAATTTCATTTCCCATTGTGTCTGCAATGGAAATTGCCAGTGTAAACTGGTCACATTAAATGTTACTACCAGTGAAAGCACTGTACCATCTTCACCAGGGAGAACTGGAGTTTATTCTCATGATGAGTTTGGACATGGAGGTTTACACTGGAAACAGTTGATAGCAATTAGAACATTCCAGCGCAGTACAGGCCCTTCAGCCCTCAATGTTGCACCGACCAGTGGAACCAATCTAATGACCCTCTAACCTAAACTATTCCAATGTTATCCATGTGCCTATCCACTGACCATTTGAACGCCCTTAAAGTTGGCATTAGATATAGAATTAAGACCTTTAATATCAATGTCGTACGATAGAAATCATTGAGAGCTTCAGGCGTGCACTGTTCTAGCCACGTGTACTGTATTTCATAGAAAACACTTAAATAAAATGTAGGTAAACATACTTTACACGTATATTCACCAAACAAACATCAAACAAGCAAGGAAGCATAGCACTCACAGCGTTGAAAACCTATTCCCTCACATCTTATCTTCCCCTGTTACCAACAGTTTAAAATAATCCATATGCAATGCACAAATCAGTCCTGAGACCGATAGCACTACTTGTTGCCAATTTTAATGAACTAATCGGACACGTAATTAGTAAGATCTCAATTCCCAATTCGCGACATGAGATGATTTCATTTATTAATCCATGGGCAAGGTTAGTATTTGTTGCCTATCCCTAGTTACTGTTAACTAAGTGGTTTGCTCGGCCGTTTCATCAGGCAGGCAAGACAAGCATTAACAAGTGTGGCTAACATATTGGGCAGTAGCTCTTAGCGTCAGAGTTCAATTCCCTGCTTGGGGTCACTGTGTGGAGTTTGCACATTTCTCTCCACGTCCGAACGGGATTCCTCCGGCTTCCTCCACAAGGCGCGCTGGTTAGGGTGCATTGACCCATGCTACATTCTCCCTCAGTGTACCCGAACAGGTGGTGGAGCGTGGGCGACTTTGGGGGCGGGGGAGTTTTCACTGCGGCGTTAATGCAAACGCGCTTATGACACCAATAAATGAAAGGTGACCGGCAAAGTGCGGCGTGGGCTTTCTGCGGTGGTGACTCTGGTTTTCTCTCTCCCTCCACAGCTGGTATTCCAGGTGACCGCTCTCAACTGGCCTCAGTGGGTCGTGGTGCTGAAGATATCGCTGCCCGTCATTCTGCTCGATGAAACGCTCAAATACATATCCCGCAACGTCATCGAGGGTAAAGACTCCCTTGTAGTCTGTCAGAGCAGTAGTGGGCTTTCGGCATGCTTTGGGGACATTTCCTGGCTCTTTGTCTTGGTCTCCGCCCCTCTCATTTGCTGGCTTTACTGTTTGCTCTAACCTGCAAAGGACCTGCTGCAGCATTGACCAGAAGGAAGTGGTTCTCCTGACGCCAGCTTGCTTTATTTTTTTCTCTCTCGTGGGACTTGATTATCCTCTCTGTCTGTCCTCAAAAAAAAGGATTGCCTCGGGGTCCTATTGAATGCGCTTATGTCTGTGGGACTGTGTTGCCAGGAGGAGGGGGCGATTTTCCAAGCCTGGGATTCGCTGCAGGGTTGCTTCAGAAATGCTGTTTCACTGCTGCGTTAATCATTCATTCGTCGAGATACCGAGTAGCTCTGTGCGATTAGTCAGCGCAATCCTAGCCTCTTTTCAGAAACCAGACTCCGAAAATCCTATCGATAGGAGAGAATGACCCTCCTGGTGCTTCCAGCAACCAAAGGCTCGAAGCCCCAAGCGGTTCAATGAGTTAACCTGTTGACTCACTGCGGGCTATTGTGTTCAACCATTGAATCCAATAAGCAGGATCCTGAAGGAATGGATAGTGACTGATTCTGTGACCTGGGTGTTCTGGCAAACTCCAATCAGTGCAAATTAAAAGGGGTGGTTTTCTTTTTGTGTGTGGTGTGTGTGTGTGTGTGTGTGTGTGTGTGTGAGTTGAATAGCATCAGAAATTGGGAGTGAAAAATATTCATCTAAAAAAGCGGGAAGTAATTGACAACGGAATCAGCAGTAAAAATCCGACTCACTTTGTCAATCCTGACACCTGTTTATTTTCTAGGTTAATAATTCCGGGATGGGTTAAATTGTCGTTGTTTAGGAATGCCAATCAGTAAAATGTCAGTGGTAATCGCGGCTAAAGTTTGTGACGAGGAAGTCCTCTTGAGCGGACAATGCTGTGTTGTCCTGCACCATCCAAGGGATAGAGTTGTCCCTTCTGAGAGGCACTCACCCCCCATCTTTTCCCACCGTGTGAATCAATGTACACCAGCCGTGCTTACTTCTTTATTTGAGCTGTAGACTGTGCACAAAATCAGACCCTGGATCTGTGTGTGGATGAAAGGGGAAGGCGAGAGTTCCGTTTGCCTCATCATTTCACCTCTCTTGAAATGAATACCCAGCTCCTCTGCACAGCCGCAGTAGCCTGTTTGACCTACCCGATGAGGCAGAGACCCGGGCGCGGGTGGACTGACTCGCTGTGAGATTACAGCACGCCCCAGGCTTGCCAGGAGTTTTGCTCCGTGTGAATGAGGAGTTGTTCGTTTCAAGGGACGTTTCTGGGGGTCCGTTAGCTATCGGGTGAAAGGCAGTCCTGTTTGGGGTGACTCCGAGGGAGAGCCGGCTGCGGGCCTGCAGCTCCTGGCTGGGCTGAGTCCGGGGGGAGGTTGTGCTGAGCAAGCGAGACCCCGTACGCCGAGCTGCTCCCGTACTCGACACCACGCCCCTTGTTTTCCACACACACCGATTCAGTCGACAGATTTGAGCGCAGTGGATCAAGAGATATTCAAGTAGAAACTACCAACCCTCGCTGCGGCCTGTAAAAGCAGAGGCCGGAAACAAAAAGAGAAAATGCTGGAAAATCTCTGACAGCAGGGAGAACGGAGCTGGCCTTTGGATGACCCCTCGTCAGAGCAGAGTCAAGTCATCTCCACCACGTTGGCTTTCTTCTCTCTCTACAGGTGCCGTCAGACCCGCTGAGATTTTCCAGCATTTTCTACTCCCATTTTGGTTTTGAATTCTCGCTTCAGATTGCAGCCCGTTCCGAGGAGCTTTGTGTTTGACCACACTCTTTTTGCCCATTGACCTCATGGCTTTTACGCCAGTGGCCAGCAGCAGGTTATAAAACCTGGTTGTCCGCTCTGTGCATTTCCTCCTCACTGAAAGCCAACTGGAGTTCCCCCTCCTCCCTTCGACCCCTTCCGCCCCCAGCTGACCCGCCCTCTGCTTGCCCATAGCATCTGAATCCAGCCGCCCCAGCTTGGGTGGGCCAGAGATTCCCTCCACCGCGTTACCCCGTTGGGCGAATAGAGACGCAAGGTTTGGTGTCTGTGGCACGCCAAGACCATTGGGCTCAAGGTGGAAAAGGCCTGACTTCAGGGTGAATGAGAGTCATCTGTCAGGAGCTACACCCCCCCCCCCCCCCCCCCCCCCCCCCTTTACAATCATCAAATTATTAGAGATCAATCAGTATCTCTTACAATCCCGTTCTTACCAGTCCACCCCGGGACATGTAGTGGCCACTATCTCGAGGGAGAGAGAGAGTTTATTACCAGGGTGAAAGTTTCTTGTCCGGAGGCTGGAAAGGAATAGTAAATATCCACAGTGACATTTCCCAGTGCCTGTCGCCCAGGAGGAGAATTGATGCTGCACTGTCAGAATGAACATATTTTGATAACTTTTAAAAGAAGTATTAGAATCAGGCTGTCTGGTATAGGAATCTACAGGGAAATAAAAAGAATGAAGGTTTCCTGAACGCCTTGTGTTGAGTGAGTGAATAAATGAATGAATGAAATATAGAAGCCAATCTGAGGATCTCTGACAGATACTTGAGCCCTTCCTATTTACACAATAGTGAGGAGTTGAGTGTGTCTAATGTGAAATCACAAGTTACTTCAATATGGAAATTGCGGTTAGTTTGGAATCTGCTTTAATGCCAGTGCTCACATCAGTACTGGAGAAGTACTTTTTTTTTAGATTTTCTTACTAGGGAGTTATTATCAAATAATGAGCTGACACGGAAGTGAGTCGGTGAATTGTGACTCTGTATTAACGAATAGGGCAGCTGTTGTTTAATTCAGAATCTTATTTCAAAGTTGTCAAATGAGATTCAGCGAGTGGATTAAAGGACTCGAATCCGTAGGAATGGTGAGCGATGTTTTTTAAAGATTTAAATTCACGTGTGGGGCTCGCTCCCTTGTCTAAATTGGGAGAAGAGGTCATTTTAATGTTTATTCAAATATTGCCTGTCCTACAGGGTGCCGTTCCTAGATAGGTGTTGTATGAAATACAGGTACTGTACTTGCTGCACTTTGCTCTTTTCCGAGGTGTTCCAGATCCTCTCTCAGATGTTTCCAGAAACCCTCGTCCATGTTCCCATTGCGCACTCGCCATGACGTTGCGTCCAGAAGGCAAGGGATCGAAGAGAATTTCATTTGGATCATTAATCAGCTCTCCCAATGCTTGAAAACACAGTTCTACAAATTCACACTCCAAATTTGCTCAGAGGCAGCTCACAGTGCCTATAAATAGCACTTAACACAGGAGATAAGGTCTCATTCTTCACAGTAATGAGAGTGCCTGTGTGAAGGGCATCTTCTCAGTCAACATTAGAAACCTATTCCCTCATTGAGACTTCTTGCTTGAAAGCCGGGGAGGCGATGGCTTAGTGCATTTACCCCTGGATTATTCATCCAGAAACTCAGCTGTGTTCTGGGGTTTGGTTTCAAATGCGGCCGTGGCAGATGATGGAAATTGGATTCAACAAAAAAAAAAATCTGGCCTTAAAAATCAATGAAACCATTGTCGGAAAAAAACCCAACTGGTTCAGCAAGGGAAGGAAATGTGCCATCCTTACCCAGTCTGGCCTACATGTGACTCCAGAGCCACAGCAATGTGGGTGACTCTCAGCTGCCCTGCAACTAGGGATGGGCAATAAATGTTGGGCCAGCCCGTGACACCCATGTTCCTAGAAATGAATAAAACATTTCTGTATGTGAACTATCAAAGTCCAGCAAGAAGCTCCTGGGCATTGCGGGAGGTACCAGACAGGGCAGTGAGCAGGTGAGACGTGAGTTGTGCCGAGTTCTTTTTAATGGGTTGCAAAGGAGCATCGGGGGGGAGGAGATCAGGAAATAGACTTCGCAGAGAAAATTAGCTCGGCGCAGAACGAGAGGAGGCAGCGATTATCTAGACCCGGGTCGGGGGAGAGGAGGGGCTGCTCCTGAAGAATAGATCAGCAGTGAACAGGATTCCTGGAAACACCTCTGGGCTGGACCATCTTTATCTTTCTCAACTGGGAGAAATGTTCTGAATAAGTTTTCGAGAATGTAAGACAAACTGTGCCGTGGTTTTGGCACAGTGAGTCTCTTCAACTTCTCCTCTGTGAATGTTTAAGTAGATCTAAGATGAGACTAAACCTGGAAGCACATCACTTGATACAAATAGAGGTATCTTTTTGTTTGTTTGTAGTCCAAATATATTTGGCCTCTGCTAGAAATGGGGGTTGTCTCCCTCCTCTGTCTCTGCCTCTTAGTCAACACTCTCCCCCCTACTCCGCCCTCAGTCCCCCTTTGCCTTCTCTTTCTCTGTCTCCCTCCTTCCTCTTTTTCTCCTTTCCCTTCTTTCTCTCCCCTTCCCAACTTTTGCTTTCCCCCCCTGACTCTCCGAAGTATCACGTGTGGGTTCTGGGCTGCTGATGTGCATGTGAAACATTACCAAGTGTTGCCAACGATGTCTTCTCATAGCAATGCTATTTTTCTAACAAAACTTAAATTAAACAAAAAGTTTTTTTTTAAAAAAAAGAAAGATATTTATTGAAACCTTGATGCTGTAACCTTTGTTATCACTTTGCATGTGTTGCTTACCTAAAATAAAAGTATTTTCCCCTCAAATGTGCTGAAGCTTGGTTTAAAATTCTGTCTGTGAATTTCTCCCCCAATCGTTCAGGTTCAAAGCTACAATATCTCTTTAACCATCGGCCCCTCTCACATTTGGACTCTGCGTTGTTAAAATTGTGAGGCTGCCATCAAACCATTGGCTGTAGTAATGTTCCTCCTAATCTTTCCCAAAGGCAGGAATTTGAAGAGACCATTCCGTTCACTGATCCCACCCACTTCCCCTGAATTAGATCATGATTCGCCTGGACCTCAACACTCTCTTCCATACCCCTTCATACCTTTTGTCAACCAAAATCCTTGAGTTTTGGAAGTTTCAGTTGACCCCCCCACCCCCACCACTTTTTCACGGAAAGAATTCCAGATTTCCATCTCCCTTGCTGTAGGGGAAAAGATTTTGATCAGAAATAGTTTGCCTCTAGTTTGGTGGACACTCATGTTGGGTGTAACCTTTGTAGATACTGTTCAGGCAGTCATCCTTGGTGAAACCCAGTCAACGAAGGCATACCCCCAACTGATCCTAACCTTGCCCTCATATTGGAATGTCCTCTGACTGAGATTTATTCCTTAGGACCTGGGTTCAAATCCCGCCATGGCAGACCATGAAATTTGAATTCAATAAAAATCAGTACTTAAGAATCTATTCACGACAATGAAACATTGTCAGTTGTCGTAAAAACTCATCTGGTTCACCTTCAGGGAAGAAAATCTGCCATCCTCAGATGGCCTGGCCTACATGTGACTCCAGATCCCCAGCAATGTGGTTGACTTTTAAATGCCCTCAGGAATGGGCAATAAATGCCCAGCCTGACCAGCGATGCCTACCTCCCATGAATGAATTCAGAAAAGATACCAGACAGGAATGTCAAAAATTTACTCCTGCCAAAAATTGGAACAAAAAAACCCAATGTGGCATCAACAAAACAAGGCCAGTATTAAAATTTCAGCATTACAAATACTCCCTGACTGTATTTCATTGGCTGGGTTCTTAAAAACAATCAACACCGATAAATTCCACTTTAAAACTTCTGGAAAAACTAAGATTTTACTAGCTGAACCTGCCCTGCTGTGATCTATAGCAGATATCAACTTCATTTCCCAGTGAATAAATGGAGAGAGATACTGTGAGCTTTGAAAATCTGAGTTGCTTCTTCCTTTCACTGATGGTACTTGGGTATCTGTAATACTATCCTTATTTAAGTGTGTCACTGACAATGGGATATCAATGGGGTTCATTGAGTCTTGCTCTTTTGATCTGGTGCCATTTTAAATCTCTATTAGTTTGTTACTTGCTGACATTAACATTGGAAAGCATTGATCACAACTGCACTTCTCATCCTGTCAGGCACTGCAGAAGGCCATCCAGTCTTTTTCTCTATTCGGTTGGTTAACTGCCTGGCTATTTTCCTTGCAAAAACCCTTGCTTTCCTCGCGAAATATGCATCCAACGCGCTTTGGGAAGTTGTTTCGGAATCTGTTTCAAGGCAGCGCATTTTGGATCTTATCAACTTTCCAGCTAAAAGCATTTCCCGGCTCCCCTTCCAGTTCTTTAACCAGTGACCGGTTGCATTTATTGCTCTAACTTTCCCCCACTAACTCTTCCTCGAGTGTACTTCCCTATGTATTCCGATGAGGGCTTTTGGGTTAATTAAGCTCGACGTGAATCTTCGACCTTGACTTCATCTGATGTCTCTGGTTACTTTCCCGTGGTAATCACCGTTGTGAAGGCTTCCCTTGTAACTTCTATTTTTCATGTATTCATGTTACGCGTTAAATTGAGACTAGCTCCTCCCTCACCTTGTTTTAGACAACGTTCACAATAGAATTGCTCACCGCACAGCTAAAAACTCAGCACATTGCTGAGGGTCACAGAATCCCTACAGTGCAGAAAGAGGCCTTTCAGCCCATCGAGTCTGCACCGAACACAATCCCACCCAGGCCTTACCCCCATATATCATACCCACTAATCCCTCTAACCTACACATCCCTGGTCACTAAGGGGCAATTTCTTAGCATGGCCATTCAACCTAATCCACACATCTTTGGACTGTGGGAGGAAACCGGAGCAAACCCACACAGACATGGGAAGAATGTGCAAACTCTACACAGACAGTGACCCGAGCCGGGAATCGAACCCAGGATCCTGGAGCTGTGAAGCAGCAGTGCTAACCCACTGTGCTACTGAGCCGCCCTATGCTATCATTGTTCTAGTTTTAAACCATCATTTGCTTTCTCCTAAAAGCCATTCATCAATTTTTAATAAGTTACAAACATTTGAAATAAGAGCCTCTTTTTTTTAATGTTTCCTTCATGGGATTCGGGCAGCGTTGGCTAAGCCAGCTTTCATTGCCCATCTGTAGTCGCCCTTGAGAAAGTGGTAGTCAGGCACCCTTCCTGAACCACTGCGGCCCCTGAGGTGTAGGTACACCCACAGTGCTGTTAGGGAGAGCGTCCTAGCATTTGGAACCCAGCAACAGTGAAGAAACGGCGATATACTTTCCAAATGAGGATGGTGAGTGACTCGCAGGTGGTGGTGTTCCCAAGTATCTACTGAACGTTTCCTTTGAGGTGGTGAACATTGTGGGATTTGACTTTCAATCTGACACACTCTGACAATGCAGCTCTCCCCCAGTACTGGCATCAGCCAGTTTAATAGTATTCAAAGGTGAAAAGCAACCACTGACACATCAGGTAGAATTTAAAAAGCTGTTTCTTTTCAGATCTGTCGCATGTTACATATCACACCCAGGATTCATAACATTCACACACAAAATGATAAACAGCTCTGGGTGTCAAGACAACTAAATTACAATTTCTCTCAGTGCACTCAATTCTTAGATCAGAGAGGTATATTGGAGGCAATACTCCTCTTTTCAAGAATGCTGGCTATAATCAGCGGGCACTTGTCTGAACGAAACTCCACACAATTAACGCCAGTAGTTAACACAATAAAGGATCACATTGAGTTATATAGCATTGGTTACATGGTTAAAATCAGCACAGCATAATGTATATAGACAGTTAATGTTGTACAATGTACACAATATATGGACAATGCAGCGCAATGTATACAGATAATGCAGTAAAATTTATACAGACAGTAAGCGCAGCACAATAGACAATGCAGCACAAGGTACACAGTTAGTGCATCACAGTGTATATAGACAGTGCCGCACATTGTATACCGATCATGCAGCACAGTGTGTACAGACAGTTTGTCTAGCACAGTGTGTACAGACAGTGTGCATGATGTATACAGATAGTTAGTGCAGTGCAATATATACAGACAGTTAATGCACCAGAATTTATGCAGACAGTGCAGGACAATGTATACAGTCAGTTAGTGCAGCACCCTATATACAGACCTGCAACACAATGCATACAGACCATTAGTGTTCCACAATATGTAAGACATTTGATGCAGCGCAATGTATACAGACAGTTCAGCACAATGTATATAGAGACTCAGTCCAGCTTAATGTATACAGACTATGCAGCACAATGTACATGGGCAGTTAGTGCAGTACAATATAGACAGACAGAGCAGCACAATGTACACAGAAACTGCAGTAAAATTTATACGGTCCATGAAGCAAAATATATACAGTTTGTGAAGCACAATGTGAACAGTGAGTACAGCACAATGTATATGGACTGTTAGTGCAGCACAATTTATACAGACAGAGCAACATACTGTATGCAGACAGTTATTGCAACATAGTGTATACAGACAGTCGGTGCAGTACAATGTACATAGTTAGTGCAGCAAAATGTATACAGACTGTGCTGCATAATGTATGCAGACAGCTGATGCCGCACAATGTATACAACCAGTTAGTGCAGCATAATGTATACAGACTAATGCAACACAATGTGTACAGATAATGCAGTAAAATTTGTACAGACAGTAAGCACAGCACGATTAATACAGAGAGGTAGTGCAGTACAATATATACAGTTAATGCAGTGCAATTTTTACAGACAGCACAATTTATAGAGACAGTGCTGTACAATGTATAAAGACAGTTGGTGCAGTACAATATATACAGACAGTTTGTGCAACACAATGTATACAGAGAGTTAGTGCTGTAAAAATGAACACAGTTAGTACAGCATAATGTACACACAGTTTGTGCAGTATATCTGTCTGCACACAGACAGATAGTGCAGCACAATGTATACGGACAGTGCAGCACAATGTATAAAGACAATTGGTGAAGTGCAATATATACAGTTTGTGCAACACAATGTACACACAGAGAATGTACACCAGACAATGTATACAGTTAGTGCAGCATAATGTATACAGTTAATGCAGTATAATGTGTGCAAACATTTAGTGCAGCATCATGTTAACAGGGCAGCAGAACGTTTACAAACAGTCTGGTATAAGATATACGGATAGTGAGGCACAATGTATACAGATAGTGCAGCACAATGTATACAGATAGTGCAGCACAATGTATACAGATAGCTAGTGCAGTGCAATGTATACAGAGAGTTAGTGCAGCGCAACGTATACAGAGAGTTAGGGCAGCGCAATGTAAGGAAAGGAGGGGGAAGGCAGTGTTGATAGAGAACTCTACAGTGAGGGAGTCAGACAGGAGATCTTGTGGAGGCAGATGGAAAACTCTGATGGTGGTTTGCCTCCCTGGTGCCAGGATCTGGGATGTTTCTGATCGCACCCAAGAAATCCTGAAATGGGAGGGAGGTCGTGGTACATCGTGATATCGCTGATACAGGCAGGAAAAGAGAAGGGGTCATGAAAAGAGAATATAGGGATACATTGTGCTGCACTTACTGACTGTGTACATTCTGCTGCATTGTCTGTATCCATTGTGTCGCACTGTCTGTATACAATGTGATGCATTAACCATCTGTGTAGATTGTGCTGCACTAACTGTATATGTTGTGCCTGTCTGTATACCTTGTACCACACTGTTAGGTAGACAGTTGAGAAGGAGGAACGCAAAGGTAGTAATCTCGGGATTTCTGCCTGTGCCATGAGAAAGTGAGAGTAGCAATGGAATGAAGTGGAGGATAAATGCATGGCTGAGGGATTGGAGCAGGGGGCAGGGATTCAGGTTCCTGGATCATTGGGAACTCTTTAGGGGCAGGTATGACCTGTACAAAAAGGACAGGTTGCTCTTAAATCCCAGGGGGACCAATATCCTGGCGGGAAGGATTGCTAAGGCTACTGGGGAGAGTTTAAACCAGAATGGTTGGGGGGAGGGAATCAAAATGAAGTGACTGGGAGTGAGGAGGTTAGCTCGCAGATAGGGAGAGCTTGTCGACAGTGTGAGAGGGAAGATAGGCGGGTGATAGAGAAGGTTTGAGATGTGTCTATTTTAACGCAGGGAGTGTGGTGAACAAAGTGGATGAGCTTAGAGCGTGGATCGCTGCTTGGGAGTGTGATCTAGTGGGCATTACAGAGACTTGGATGTCTCAAGGAAAGAACTGCATACTTCAAGTGCTGGAATTCAGATGTTCCAGGAGGGACAGGGAGGGAGGAAAAAGAGGTGGGGGAGTGGCACTGTTGATCAGAGATAGTGTCACGGATGCAGAAAAGATGGAGGCTGTGGAGGGATAGAACATAGAACATAGAACACTACAGCACAAACAGGCCCTTCGGCCCACAAGTTGTGCCGATCATATCTATACCTACTGGACCATAGAACTATCTGAAACTCTCAATCCCATTAAATCCCATGTACTCATCCAGAAGTCTCTTAAAAGACCCCAGCGAGTTTGCCTCTACCACCACTGACGGCAGCCGATTCCATTCACTCACCACCCTCTGAGTGAAAAACTTACCCCTAACATCTCCTCTGTACTTGCCCCCCAGCACTTTAAACCTGTGTCCTCTTGTAGCAACCATTTCAGCTCTGGGAAATAGCCTCCGAGAATCCACTCTATTCCTCTCAACGTCTTATAAACCTCTATCAGGTCGCCTCTCAACCTTCATCTCTCCAGGGAGAAGAGACCTCTCTCTCAACCTATCTTCATAAGGCCTGCCCCCCAATCCAGGCAACATCCTTGTAAATCTCCTCTGCACCTTTTCAATAGCTTCCACATCCTTCCTATAGTGAGGCGACCAGAACTGCGCACAGTACTCCAAGTGGGATCTGACAAGGGTCTTATAAAGTTGCAGCATTACTTCCCGATTCCTAAACCCAATTCCTCTATTAATGAAGGCCAGTACACCGTATGCCTTCTTGATCCTCCACTTGCGGGGCAGATTTAAGAGTCCTATGGACCCGGACGCCAAGATCCTTCTGCTCCTCAACACTGTCAAGTCTCCTACCCTTGATATTATACTCCTTCATCCCATTGGTCCTGCCAAAATGGACCACCACACATTGTCTACGGAGTCTCTGTGGGTGGAGGTTCGGAATAGGAAGGGGTCAATATCTTTACTGGGTGTTTTCTATAGGCCGCCCAATAGTAACAGGGATGTTGAGGAACAGATAGAACATAGAACATAGAACATTACAGCTCAGTACAGGCCCTTCGGCCCTCGATGTTGCGCCGGCCAGTGGACCCTCTAACCTAAACTATTCCAATATCATCCATATGCCTATCCGCCGACCATTTGAATGCCCCCCAAGTAGGCGAGTCCACAACTGCTGCAGGCAGGGCATTCCACGCCCTCACCACCCTCTGTGTGAAGAACCTGCCTCTGACATCCGTCCTATAACTACCACCTCTTAATTTAAAGTTATGTCCCCTCGTGTTGGTCATCACCATCTGATGAAAAAGGCTCTCACTATCCACCCTATCCAGTCCTTTGATCATCTTATACGCCTCAATTAGGTCACCACGTAACCTTCTTCTCTCTAATGAAAATAACCTCAGGTCCCTCAGCCTTTCCTCATAAGGCCTTCCCACCATACCAGGCAACATCCTGGTAAACCTCTCTGCACCCTTTCCAATGCTTCCACATCTTTCTTATAATGCGGTGACCAGAACTGTACGCAATACTCCAAGTGCGGCCGCACCAGAGTTTTGTACAGTTGTAACATCACCTCACGGCTCCTAAATTCAATCCCTCTACCAATAAAAGCTAACACACCGTACACCTTCTTAACAACTTTATCAACCTGGGTGCCAACTTTCAAAGAGCTATGTACTTGTACCCCAAGATCCCTCTGCTCGACAACACTATTAAGGGTCCTTCCATTAGCCCTATATTTCATATGCCTGTTATTCATACCAAAGTGAATCACCTCACACTTATCCGTATTGAATTCCATTTGCCACCTCACGGCCCAGCTCTGCAACCTATCTATGTTCCTCTGCAAACTGTAACATCCATCCTCGCTATCTACAACTCCCTCCACTTTGGTATCATCAGCAAATTTACTAATCCAACCCTCTACACCCTCATCTAGGTCATTTATAAAAATGACAAACAGCAGTGGCCCTAAAACAGATCCTTGATGTACACCACTTGTAACTGCACTCCAGGTTGAATATTTCCCATCAACCACCACCCTCTGTCTTCTATCAGCTAGCCAATTCCTAATCCAAACTGCTAAACAGGACAGGAAACGGAGATGTAATAGTAACAGAGTTGTTATGATGGGAGACTTTAATTTCCCAAATATCGATTGGAATCTCCTTGGGGAAGAGGTTTAGATGGGGAGGAGTTTGCTAGGTGTGTTCAGGAGGGTTTCCTGACACTGTATGTGGATAAGCCTACGAGAGGAGAGGCTGTACTTGATTTGGTATTGGGTAATGAACCTGGACAGGTATCAGATCTCTCAGTGGGAGAGCATTTTGGGGATAGTGATCATAACTCTATCTCCTTTAAACTCGCATTGGAAAGAGATAGGATCAAACAAGTTAAGAAAATGTTTATCTGGAGTAAGGGGAATTATGAAACCGTCAGACAGGAAATTAAAGGCATAAATTGGAAGGAGGTTTTCATGGGGAAATGTACAGAAGTAATGTGGCAGATTTTCAAGGGATGTTTGTCTGGAGTTCTGCACGACAATGTTCCAATGAGACAGGGAGGTTTTGGAAGGTTACAGGAACTGTGGTGCATGAAAGTTGTAGAGTTTAGTCAAGAAAAAAAAGCATACAAAAGATTCAGGGAGCTAGGCGATGTTAAGGATGTAGAGGAGAATACAGCCTGTAGGAGGAAATTAGGAGAGCCAGAAGGGGTCATAGAACATAGAACACTACAGCACAAACAGGCCCTTCGGCCCACAAGTTGCACCGATCATACCCCTACCTACCAGGCCATAGAACTATCTGTAACTCCCAATCCCATTACATCCCATGTACTTATCCAGAAGTCTCTTAAAAGACCCCAGCGAGTTCGCCTCTACCACCACTGACGGCAATCGATTCCACTCACTCACACCCTCTGAGTGAAAAACTTATCCCTAACATCTCCTCTGTACTTGCCCCCCAGTACCTTAAACCTGTGCCCTCTCGTAGTGACCATTTCAGCTCTGGGAAATAGCCTCCGAGAATCCACTCTATGTATTCCTCTCAACATCTTATAAACCTCTACCAGGTCGCCTCTCAACCTTCGTCTCTCCAGGGAGAAGAGACCTAGCTCCCTCAACCCTTCCTCATAAGGCCTGCCCCCCAATCCAGGCAACATCCTTGTAAATCTCCTCTGCATCCTCTCAATAGCTTCCACATCCTTCCTATAGTGAGGCGACCAGAACTGCACACAGTACTCCAAGTGGGGTCTGACAAGGGTCTTATAAAGTTGCATGAGAAGAAGGCCTTGGCGGGTAAGATTAAGGAAAACCCCAAGGTGTTCTATAAGTATGTGAAGAGTAAAAGGATGAGATCTGAAGGAATAGTACCTATCAAATGTGACGCTGAGAAAGTTTGTATAGAAGTGGGTAGAAACAGCAGAAGTGCTCAATGAATACTTCAGTATTCACAATGGAAAAGTATCGTGGTGGTTGTAGTGCAGGCTTGCAGCAGACTGAAAAGCTTGAGTATGTTGACATTAAGGAAGAGGATGTGTTGGAGCTTTTGAAAAGCATCAAGTTAGATAAGTCACCAGGACCAGATGGGATTTACCACAGGTTACTGTGGGAGGTGAGGAAAGAGACTGCAGAACCTCAGACGATGATCTTTGTATCATCAATGGAGATGGGAGGGGTTCCAGAGGATTAGAGGATTGTGGATGTGGTTCCTCTACTCAAGAAAAGGAGAAGAGATAGCCTAGGAAATTATCGACTGATGAGTCTAACCTCAATGGTTGGTAAGTTGATGGAGAAAACCCTGAGGAACAGGATTTATGAACATTTGGGGAGGTATAGTGTGATCAAAAATAGTCAGCATGTCTTTGTCAAAGGCAGATTGTATTTTACGAGCCTTTAGTTGAGTTGAGTTTTTTTGAAGATGTGACTAAACACATTGACGAAGGAAGAGCGGTGGATGTGGTTTATATGGACTTCAGCAAGGTGTTCGATAAGGCTCCCCGTGCAAGGAGAAAGTGAGGGGGCATGGGATCCAATGGGACATTGCTTTGTGGATCCAGAACTGGCTTGCCCACAGAAGGCAGAGAGTGGTTGTAGGTGGGTCTTTTTCTGCATGGAGGTTGGTACCAGTGGAGTGCCCCAGGGATCTGTTCTGGGATCCCTGCTCTTTGTGATTTTTTCAATGGCTTGGATGAGGAAGTGGAGGTGTAGGTTGGTAAGCTTGCCAATGACACAAAGGTTGGAGGTGTTGTGAATAATTTGGAAGGATGTCAGAAGTTGCAACAAGATATAGATAGGATGCAAGATTGGGCAGAGAAGTGGCAGATGGAGTTCAACCCAGGTAAGTATGTGATGGTTCATTTTGGCAGGTCAAATAGGATGGCAGATTATAATATTAAGGGTAAGATTCTTAGTGTGGGAGAGCAGAATGATCTTGGGGTCTGGGTCCATAGGAACTCTCAAAGCAGCTTTGCAGGTAGAGGATGTGGTTAAGAAGGCATATCTTGTACTGGCCTTCATCAATTGAGGGATTGAGTTTAGGAGTCGGGAGGTAATGCTGCAGCTTTACAGGACCCTGGTCAGAGCCCACTTGGAGTATTGTGTGCTGTTCTGGTCACCTCACTATAGGAAGGATGTGGAAGGCATTGAAAGGGTGCAGAGGAGATTTACAAGGATGTTGCCTGGATTGGGGCGCATGCCTTATGAGGATAGGTTGAGAGAGCTCAGTCTTTTCTCCTTAGAGAGAGACGAAGGATGAGAGGCGACCTGATAGAAGTGTTGAGAGGGATTGATCGAGTGGATTCTCAGAGGCTATTTCCCAGGGCTGAAATAGTTGCTACCAGAGGACACAGGTTTAAGGTGTTGGGGAGTAGGTACAGAGGAGATGTCAGGGGTAAGTTTTTCACTCAGAGGGCGGTGGGTGTGTGGAATTGGCTGCTTTCGGTGGTGATGAATGTGGATTTGATAGGGTCTTTTAAGAGACTTTTGGATAAGTACATGGGACTTAGTAAGATAAAGGGTTATAGATAAGCCTAGTAGGTAGGGACATGTTTGGTGCAACTTGTGGGCCGAAGGGCCTTTTTGTGCTGTAGTTTTTCTGTGTTCTATGTTCTAATGTATACAGACAGTTAGTGCAGCACAATGTGTACAGACAGTGCTGCAAAAGGTATACCGACAGTGCAGCACAATGTATACTGTTAATGCATTACAGTGTATGCAGACAGAGTATGCAGACAGTGCATTACAATGTATACAGACAGTTAGTGCAACATAATGCATAGAGACAGTTAGTACAACACAATGTACACAAACCATGCAGCGCACTGTATACGGTTAGTGCACCACAACGGATACAGATAGTTAGTAC
Organism: Sphyrna mokarran; assembly: GCA_024679065.1. Lineage (NCBI taxonomy): Eukaryota > Metazoa > Chordata > Chondrichthyes > Carcharhiniformes > Carcharhinidae > Sphyrna > Sphyrna mokarran. Next base: position 44,835,154 of record JAGIQG010000022.1, read on the forward strand.
GATATATACGAACCATGTATACAGAGAACTAGTGCAGCACAATGTATACAGACAGCGCAGCACAATATATACTGACAGTGCAGCACAACATATACGGACCATGCCGCACCCATACATACAGACATTCCAATGCGTATAACCCCCGTCTACTCAGCCTCTCCTCCTAAGCCAACCCTCTCATTGCTGGAATCAATCAAGTGAATCTCCTCTGCAGCCTGTCCAATGCTTTCTCAAGTAAGGAGACCAAACTGTACGCAGTACTCCAGGTGTGGCCTCACCAGCACCTCAAACAGCTGCAACATAACCTCGCTGTTTTTAAACTCCATCCCTCCAGCAATAAAGGACAAAATTCCATTTGCTTTCTTAATTATCTGCAAAGCAACTCCTTGAGATCCATGGACACCCAGATCCCTCTGCACAGCAGCATGCTGCAATTTTTTTTACCAGTTAATTGATATCCGTTTTGTTGTCATTCCTACCAGAATGGATGACCTCACATTTACTAACATTGTACTCCATCTGTCAGACCCTCGCTCACTCACTTAGACTATCTATATCTCTTTGCAGACTTTCAGCATCCTCTACACACTTTGCTCTGCCACCCATCTTAGTGTCATCTGTGAATTTTGACACACTACACTTGGTCTCCAACTCCAAATCATCAGGGTAAACCGTAAATAATTGTAGTCCCAACGATGGGTTGCTTTGTCCTGTTGGAGTCAACTGAGATCAGTAAAATTGGCCGCGATTCTCCCAACCCGACACGCAAATTTCCTGGCGGATTGGGGTGGGAAATGTGTGTTGCCGGCCTTGTCCTGGGATTTGCGCATGCGCTGGGAACGCATGCACATCTCCCAGGGTTGGCGAGCAGTCGCAGGCCAGACCACCAGTTGGAAACCAACGGAAGGGAGGTAAGTCATTTGAGCCTTCTTTTAATATGTTTTAAATGACTTTTCCCTCTCATTATCGGGAACATACCGGTCCCAGCTGAATCTCCCATCCCACCAGGAGTAATTCACTCCGGCAGGGTTTAGAGTATCTCCCCATTTTCGGGGAATTAGCGGGAGATCCCCGCCGGAATGAATTGGTTTGGGGGGGGGTGCAATCAGGGCCTCCAAGGTGTCAGACACTGGGGGGGTGGAGGGCGAATGCCCCTTGGGAATAGGCATCCTGGCAGTGTCAGACTGTGTCCCCTGGCACTGCCCAAGGGATACATTGGCATTGCGTCCACCAGCACTGGACATTACCAATGGGGCACGGTCTCTTGTGGGCAGAGCCTAGGGGTGATTGTGGGGATAGAATCATAGAAGTTTACAACACGGGAAAGGATCTTCAGCCCAACTTGTCCATACTGCCTTTTTTTTAAAAACCCTTAAGCTAATCCCAATTTTGGCCCATATCCCTCTATATCCATTGCACCATGTAACTATCTAAATGCCTTTTAAAAGATAAAATTGCACCCATCTCTACTACTACCTCTGGCAGTTTGTTCCACTTTCACCATCCTCTGGGTGAAAAAATTGCCCCTCTGGACATTTTTGTATCTCTCCCCCCTCACTGTAAACCTATGCCCTCTAGTTTTAGACTCCCCTACCTTTGGGGAAAGATATTGACTATCTACCTTGTCTATGCCCTTCATTATTTTATAGACATCTATAAAGTCACCCTCCTACACTCCAGAGAAAAAAGATCCCAGTCTATCCAGCCTCTCCTTATAACTCAATCCATCAAGTCCCGGTAGCATCCTGGTAAATCTTTTCTGCACTCTTTCTAGTTTAATAATATTCTTTCTATAATACGGTGACCAGAATTGCACACGGTATTCCAAGTGCAGCCTTACAAATGTATTGTACAATTTCAACAAGATGTCCGACTCCTGAGTTCAATGTTCTGACCAATGAAACCAAGCATGCCGAATGCCTTCTTCACCACTCTGTCCATCTGTGACTCCACTTTCAAAGAGCTATGAACATATACCCCTAGATCTCTTTGTTCTGTAACTTTCCCCAACGCCCTACCATTAACAGAATAATTCCTGCCCTGGTCCAATCTACCAAAATGCATCACCTCGTATGTGTTAAAATTAAACTTTATCTGCCATTCATCAACCAATTGATCAATTGGTCCAATTGATCAAGATCCTGTTGCAATTGAAGATAACCTTCTTCATTGTCCATTAAGCCACCAATCTTCGTATCATCTGCAAACTATGTTCCCTATATTCTCATCCAAATCACGAACATACATGGCAAATAACGGTGGGCCCAGCACTGATCCCTGGAGCACACCGCTGGTCACAGGCCTCCAGTTTGAAAAACAACTCTCTACAACCATCCTCTGCCTTCTGTCATCAAGCTAATTTTGTATCTATTTAGATACCTCACCCTGGATCCTGTGAGGTTTAACTTTGTACAGCAATCTACAATGCAGTACCTTATCAAAGGCCTTGTAATCCAATGTAGACGACATCAACTGCACTGCCCTCATCTACCTTCTTGGTTACCCCCTCCAAAAACTCTATTAAAGTTGTTGAGACATGATTTTCCATTCACAAAGCCATGCTGACTGTCTCTAATCAGTCCTTGCATCACTAAATGGCTGTAGATCCTGTCTGTCAAAATACCTTCTAACAATTTACCCACCACAGATTTGAGGCTCACTGGCCTGTAGTTCCTAGGCTTTTCCCTGAAGACAACATTTGCCATTCTCCAATCTTCAGGCACCTCACCCATGACTGTGGATGATCCAGATATCTCGGCTAGGGGACCCCCAATTTCCTCCCTAGCCACCCACAATGTCCCGAGATAAACCTTATCAGGTCCCGCAGACTTATCCACCTTGATGCGCTTCAAGATTTCCAGCACTTCCTTCTCTGTAACACGCACACTCCTCAAGACATCTCTGTTTATTTCCCCAAGTTCTCTAATGTCCACACTTTCCTCATACCCATGAGAAATATTCATCTAGGAACTCAGTTATCTCTTGAGGACCTGCTTGTAAATGACCTTGCCGATCCTCACTCTCTCCCTTGTTCCTCTTTTGCTCTTTGTGTCCTTGTAGAAGCTCTTTGGGTTCCCCTTTGCTTTATCTGCCAAAACATGGCAAATGGGGAAGGTGGGGGGATTCTGCTGCCACTCCGCATGGCATTGGATCTGGGATAGAGGGGGGACAGCGACTGGGGCTAGAGAGGGGGGGGGATAGTCTGCCAGGACTTTCTTCCAGAGAGGGGGTGTGGTGGTCAGTGGGAGAGAGAGGGGTGTGCCGGGGAGAGGGGCATGGGGGGATTGTCACTGTTAGGGGGTGGGCTGGACATTAATACATTCCGGGGTGGGGAGGTTCAGGTCTGGGCTGTGGGAGGGGGTGGGGGTTAGACGGGTAGCACCGCGAGATCCGGGGTTGGCCAGCCACTGAGCTGGCCAGCAAACGGGGAGATTGACAGACTGGCACCGCCGTGCAGAGTTCCGGGGCTGTTAGACTCCATTGCAAAGAGGCCTCGCCACCCTGGGTTTTTAATGAGATTCCCGACTGGGGCCTCTCCACAGAGTGCGGAGATTTGAGTGAGAATTTGAACTGAGAAAACAGTCAGGATCTGGAACAGTTTTCCTGCCAATGCAGCGCTTTTGGAAGAATTGCGACCGTTATTTCTTCCAATGGCTTTTAAAATATAAACTTACTTATGCTCAGGCAAGTAAGGAATTCAGTCTTGGTAAAGACCAGGTGTAAAGAGGGTCAAAGTACAGATTATGAATACCAGAGACCAAGGGGTATTCATAATGGGCCTGTAGGTGCCGAAACCCATGTTGGTTAGCGTTCCCGCCTGTCACGTGGGATACCGGGATTCAATTCCCCGACGGACTGCTCCCAAATTTCACAGTGGCATCATGCGTTTGGTGGCACGGTGGGTTCACACTGCTGCCTCACAGTGCCAGGGATCCAGGTTCAATCCCCAGCCTGGGGTCACTGTCTGTGCACGTTCTCCACATGTCTGCATGGCTTTCCTCCGGTTTCCTCCCACCGTCCAAAGATGTGCGGGTTAGGCGGATTGGCCACGCTAAATTGTCCCTTAATGTCAGGGGGATTTGCAGGGTAAATACATGGAGTTACAGCGATGTGGAAATGTGGCAGAAATGTGGTCGGTGCAGGTTCAATGGGCTGTACAGCCTACTTCTGCAGTGTAGGGATTCTAGTACACTCATGAGCCACATCATCCTTTGATCTGGAAAGTAGGATGTAAAATTAGCGGGAAGCTCCGTAAAAAAATAGTTCTTCACTAACAATGACAAGAACAATCCAGGTACTTTTTATGAATTGTCATTGATGAGAAGGAAATAGCTCATTGATGAAATAATCGAAAGGCTTGCTGTTAGATTGTAATCAGTTGAGCTGAACCAAAATTTTGACTCCATTGTTCAGAGTCCTATGTGATGGAACCTGGTCTTTTCTCCCCAGAACTTTGGAATCTGGGAACGATTCCCAATGAAACTTTTGTCAAGTAATGACCCACATCAGGATGGGATTTTCCAAATTGGAATCATAGAAGCCTACAGTGCAGAAAGAGGCCTTTCAGCCCATTGCACCGAACACAATCCCACCCAGGCCCTATTCCCATATCCCTACATATTATACCCACTAATCCCTCTAACCTACACATCCCTGGACACTAAGGGGCAATTTCTTAGCACGGCCAATCAACCTAACCCGCACATCTTTGGATTGGGAGAGGAAACCGGAGGAAACCCACGCAGACACGAGGAGAATGTGCAAACTCTACACAGACCCGAGCCGGGAATCGAACCCAGGACTGTGAAGCAGCAGTGCTAACCACTGTGCTACCGTGTCGCCCTAAACCATAAGATCCTGTCCGAGATCAATGGATCTTCTCCTTGTCCCCCTCTTTGCCTGCTACGATTTCCATGATGGGCACAGTGGTAAAATTTCAGTTCTGGGAAAGACATTGATGCAGTATGCTCCTTTTTCTTGGTCTAACCTTGCTAATTGAATGATAATTTTGCACATTTTCACAGATGCAGTTGTGTAAACTGCTCGGCAGTAAGTGGGGTTACTCTTGGTTACTGTGCATTTCCTCTCGCGCCCGAATTTCTGTTGTCAGTTTCGAACCAGATTGCCAGCAAGATAATATCATGAACGTTAAAACCTTTTCCCTCGTGAAATTGATCAACCCCTACAAATAGAAACCACGAGAAGGAGAAATAAACTCGAGAGAAACCGAGAAGGTCCTTTCATAAACCAACTTTCTGGTATTACTATCGGAAACCGTACTAAACCAATTCATACATTTCATTTTCTCTTTTGAACAAGTGAAAGACACATTTGGGACTGATATCACAAATACCACTGATATCGCTTATCATCGCAAATAAGTGACTGATGCAGGATAGGATAAAGTCAGTGCAACACGGTGGCACAGTGGTTAGCACTGCTGCCTCACAGCACTAGGGACCTCGGTACAATTGCTGATTTGGGTCACTGTGAAGTTTGCACATTCTCCCCGTGTCTGAGCGGGTTTCCTCCCCAAAGATGCGCCGGTTAGGCGAAGTGGCTGTGCTAAATCCTCCCCCAATGCACCCGAACATGTGCTGGAGTGTATCGACTAGGGGAGTTCCACAGTAGCTTCATTGCAGTGTCAATGCACTTGTGACACTAATGAATACAGTGGAGAGAAAAATCTCCCCACTTACATGGGGACAATTAAAATTTGAAATTGAGGGAGCGTGAGGCCCCTCTGGATGAATGAATGAACTGGGCTGAATGAATTACGGTGACTCAATGGGTTGTAATTTTGTGCCCACTCCCTGATTCAAACAATTGCCACACTTTTTAAAATTGAACGCAGCAATTCTGTGTCTTTTAGAGAATGCAGAGGCAGTTCCTCAAACTCAACACTTGCTCTCAAAATAGCCTTCCTCGGAAATCTCGTCAACAAGCCTCTTTATTTTGGCTATGCAAATGCTGCCTCACAGTGCTGTCTCGATGTGCACTTTTTTATCTACAACAGCATAATTTCCTGTTGATTTCCTCTCGGGACACTTATCTCTGTGCATTTAACTGTCCCTCTTCAAACAGCGCGCCGTTTTTGATAGGCCGCAGGCCTGACACATCAGGTCATTTGTTATTTCCTGATCTATTCTCAATCTCTTGCCCGCACCCCCGATCACAACACCCCCCCACCCCCTCCAGCCTCCCTTACAAGATTTTCCATACTTTACTGCAAACCTATCCACTGAACGTTACGCCAATACCGTTCTTATTTGCAACACAAAGTACCGTGGGTTTCCCCTCAGCTTTGTCTGAATGTTTGTTCCGATCACTTAGAACTGAGTAAAAAATTCCCCCCTCCGCGGAACTAAGGATTGGAGGTAAAAAAGACCGATTTCTACTATGACTAAGTACAAAGAACAAAACAGCACGGGAAACAGGCCCTTCGGCCCAACAAGCCCACGCTGCCACCCCAATGTTCCCACCTCTGCCCATGAACCCTGCCCATGTTTATAGATCTATGGATTAAAAACTAAATTTGAGTCAATTTAGGGAGAATTTGTTTTGCCAATCAGCCACATCTTTGGGATGTGGGAGGAAACCGGAGCACCTGGAGAAAACCCACGCAAGCATGGTATATAAGATTATGAGGGGTATAGATAGAGTAAATGGTGGTAAGCTTTTTCCACCATTAGATTCGGATAGAACAAGGGGTCACGGCCTTAGGGTGAGGGGGGCTATGTATAAGACTAATATTAGAGGGCATTTTTTCACACAAAGGGTAGTGGGGGTGTGGAATGCACTACCGAGTAAGGTGGTGGGAGCAGGCACGCTAGGGTTGTTTAAGGGTCTCTTGGACAGCCACATGAGCGGTCTGCAGATAGAGGGATATAGTAGGACTGTTTTAATATCCTATTTGTTTCCACAGGATGTTCGGTCCACCTTGTTGACCAACAAGGCGCATGCATTCGGCAGGTTGTGCGAGAGCTGCTCTTGGATGTTACTTCAGGAGTGGCCTAGTGCTTCAAGTCGTTAGTGTATACTTAAACTGGACCATCAGATGGGCACCATGACAGCTCAGAGACTATCGCTGTTGCTGTGCAGACACATGGATTTGGGCCTGTGTCTGCGGGAGTTTGCGCGTTCTCCCCGTGGTTGCGTGGGTTTTCTCCGGGTGCTCCGGTTTCCTCCCACATCCCAAAAATGTGCTCTTAGGCTGAGTGGGTAACAAATTGGTCCCTATATGTCATTAAGACGTTAGGACGGCAGCGCGGGCTCGTTGGGCTGAAGGGCCTGTTTCCAGTGCTGTATTGTTCTTTGTTCTTTGTTCTAAGCACGGGGAGAATGCGCAAACTCCCACAGACACAGGCCCAAATCCATGTATCTGCACAGAGCAGCGATACTCACTGAGCTGTTGTGTTGCCCATCAATGGTCCAGGTCAAGCGTACACTAGTGACGTGAAGCACTAGGACACTCTCAAAAAAAATCCAAGAGCAGCCCTCTCACGACCCATCGCGTGTATGCCCTCGTAGACATAAAGTGGACCAAAGTACCTGTAGGATAAAAACAAGTACATCAATATCGAGTGTGAAGATAACATGTTGTGACACTCGTAGATCATTGAACCCGTACAGTGCAGAAAGAGGCCATTCGGCCATTGAATCTGCACTACCAAATCCTACCCCGGCCCTATCCCCATATCCCTACATATTTTACCCACTAATCCCTCTAACCTATGCATCTAAGGTCAATTTTAGCATGGCCATCAACCTAACCTGCACATCTTTGGACTGTGGGAGGAAACCACGCAGACACGAGGAGAATGTGCAAACTCCACACGCAGATAGTGACCCGAGCCAGGAATCGAACCCAGGTCCCTGGAGCCGTGAAGCAGCAGTGCTAACCCACTGTGCTACCTTACTGTTTCCTGCTGAGCTGCAAAATGCACCCAGGTTCAAAGTTGCCCCTTAGCGTCAGGGAGTTGGTTAGGGGAAATACATGGGGCTGTGGGAACCGGACCTGGCTGGGATAGTGGTCGGTGCAGACTCAATGGGTCAAATGTTCGCCTTTTTAACTACTGGGTTCTATGACCTGTAACAAAGGTTCGCTGCTAGTCACCACAATTCAGCCCGTTTGCTGAGAAACGTCTCGAAACATTTCCTTGCTAAACTTTGCTTGATAATGATCATCAAGCTGTATGAATGAAACCTTTGTCCTTTTATTCAATTGCTGTAAATGATACTCCCTTATGTTGCTAAAATAACCAGGAGGTGATGCGCAGAGTGTTTGATATTCAAGAGTTATAAATGTAGACGTAAAAGGAGATTTCAGCATGATTCTCCCCTTAGGTTTAAACTACTCGGCAATGCTTATTTAGAAAATTAAATGCTGCAGGTTTGATCTCCATTGCTCTGGGACCTGGGATTAAATTTAATCTGGTATAATGAGATAAAGCTTGCGTAAAGGCTGGAAAAGCATCAGTGAGTCTCAATGGGGTTCACAGTATAAAAAGCAGGGGAGGGGGTGGTATTGTCACTGGACAAGAAGAAATGCAGATAATTCTCTGTTCGAATCCCATCGCAGCTGGTGGAATTTAAATTCAATCTGGAATTGTTTTCCAAATTTATTTATTGGTGTTACAAGTAGACTTACATTAACATTGCAATGAAGTTATTGTGAAAATCCTCCGATCGCCGCTCTTTGGGTACACGGAGGGAGAACTTTGCACGGCCAAAGCACACCTTTCGGACTGTGGGACGAAACCCAAGCACCTGGAAGAAACCCACGCAGACATGGGGAGAACATGCACTCTCTGCATCGACAGTGGCCCAAGCTGGGAATCAAACCCAGGGTCCCTGGTGCTGTAAGGCAGCAGTGCTAATCTCTAGGCCGCCCCAAAGGCTGGCCTCAGTAATAGTGATCATGAAACTGTCATGATTGCTGTTAAAAAACCATCTGGTTCACCAATGCCCCCTTCGGGAAGGAAATTTGCCATCCTTGCCAAGTCTGGCCTACATGTGACTCCAAAGCCACATCTCTGGGCTTTACAAAGAACAAAGAACAAAACAGCACAGGAAACAGGCCCTTCGGCCCAATGAGCCCGCACCGTCATCTCGATGTTCCCACCTCTACCCATGATCCCTGTCCATGTTTATAGATCTATGCGTTAGAACCAAATTTGAGACAATTTAGGGAGAATTTGTTCTGCCAATCAGCCTAAGCACATCTTTGGGATGTGGGAGGAAACCGGAGCACCCGGAGAAAACTCACGCAAGCACAGGGAGAATGCGCAAACTCCCACAGACACAGACCCAAATCCATGTATCTGCACAGCACAGGGATAGTCACTGAGTTGTTGTATTGCCCATCAAATGGTCCAGGTCAAGCGTACACTAACGACGTGAAGCACTAGGATACTCTGGAAAAAATATCCAAGAGCAGCCCTCTCACGACCCATCGTGCGTATGCCCCTTGTTAGACAACAAGGTGGACCAAAGTACCTGTAGGATAAAAACAAGTACATCAATATCATCGACAATTTACACACCTTTAACTATAGTCAGAAATTCCCGGCAAGTCACTAAATTCAAGGCAATTAGGGATGAGCAACAAATGTTGACCTCGCTAGCAACACCCCATGAAAGAATCAGCCACAAATGTAACACTAAACTGGTCATCTCAGATAGAGACAGGCAGCAATGGGATTGAAAAAGTAGTACATCGAGATGGCATTGAGCTCTCTAGACCAAGATTGGCCTGGAAGTGTTTGATGCTGACCCAATGAAATGGAAATTTCCCAAGACATCCCTCACTGTGAGCTAACAAATACAAAAAAACTGTGTGAGGGCCTAGCACTAGGAGCAGGAGCTAATAATTCAGCCCCTCGAGCTGCTCCACCATTCAATACAATCATTGCCGATCTCTTCAATCCTTCAACCCATTACTAATTAAAAATCTGTCCATCTCCTCCTCAAATTTACTCAAACCTCCGCACTCTGAGGCAGTGAGTTCCACAGATTCACTATCCTCTGAGAAAAGGACTTTCTCTTTATCTTCATTTTAAATCTGCTATCCTTTATCCTAAAATAATAACTCTTCACTGCCTTACAAGAGGAAGCATCTCTACTACCTTGTTAATCTCCTGAAATTAGATCTCCTCTCATTCCTCCGAACTCGAAAGAGTTTAGGCCTGAACTGTCCAATCTCTCTTCGTAAAACAAACCCCTCAACTCTGGAATCAATCTCACCTTCTCTGAACCCTCTGCAATGTCAGTATAATTCTTCCTCAAATAAGGGGACCAAAACTGCACAAAATCCTCCGGGTGCCGTCTCACCGATGTCTTGTACGTTCCCTTACTTTTACACTCTACTCCTTCTCTAATAAATGCCAGGATTTCATTTGCCTTTCTTATTAGGGCAGCGCGGTGGCACAGTAGCTAGCAGGGACCCAGGTTCAATTCCCGGCTTGGGTCACCGTCTGCGTGGAGTTTGCACATTCTCCCCGTGTCTGTGTGGGTTTCCTCCGGGTGCTCTGGTTTCCTCCCACAGTCCAAAGGTGTGTGTTTGATTGGCCATGCTAAATTTGGAGAAATTTTCCTGTCCCATCCACCATAGGAAATGTAGCAGGTGGGACAAAAAATTCGGCGGACTAAACAAAGATCCCGGGTGGTAATTTCTGGTCTTGCGGCAAGCATGGATTAGAAGTTCCACCCTTAGTGTCAGGGGGAATAGCAGGGTGGATATATAGGGTTATGGGGATAGTACCTGGGTTATTGGTGCAAGCTTGATGGGCTGAATGGCCTCCTGTAGGGCTTCTATGATTCTATGATTACCCGCTGTACCTCCATATTAGTTTTCTGCGCTTCATGCCCAAGGACACCCAGATCCCTCTGCAGTGAAGCATTCTGAAGTTTCTCTCCATTCAGATGACAAGTTGCCTTTCTATTTTTCCATTTTTAGTGGTGCTCATTGAAACCAACTGAAAAGAAGATATTTGTAGCTTGTAGTACATAGAACATACAACATAGAACATAGAACATTACAGCACAGAACAGGCCCTTCGGCCTTCGATGTTGCGCTGACCAATATAAAAAGCAATACCCTCCAAACTAAACCATTCCCTTCTCTTCCATATACTTATCAACTAACCTCTTAAACGCCACCAAACTTGGCGCATCTACAACTGCTGCAGGCAGGGCATTCCACTCCCGAACCACCCTTTGGGTAAAGAACCTACCTCTGATATCCGTCCTATAACTATCACCCCTTAATTTAAAGCTGTGTCCGTGCTAGCTTTCTCCATCTAGGAAAAAGGCTATCACTGTCCACCCTATCTAAACCTCTAATCATCTTATATGTTTCGATTAGGTCCCCTCTTAGCCGCCTCCTTTCTAATGAAAACAACCTCAAATCCTCAGCCTCTCTTCATAAGACTGCCCTCCATACCAGGCAACATCCTGGTAAACTTCCTCTGTACCCTCTCCAATGCCTCCACATCTTTCTTATAATGTGGGGACCAGAACTGCACACAATACTCCAAGTGCGGCCGCACTAGAGTTTTGTACAGTTGCAACATGACGTTGCGGCTCCGAAATTCAATCCCCTACCAATAAAAGCTAAGACTCCATATGCCTTCTTAACAACCTTCTCGACTTGACTGCCTACTTTCAGGGATCTATGCACATACACACCAAGATCCCTCTGTTCATCAAGACTACTAAGAATCCTACCATTAGCCCTATACTCTACACATTTATTATTTCTGCCATAGTGCATTACCTCACACTTTTCCACATTAAACTCCATTTGCCACCTCTCGGCCCAGCTCTGCAACTTGTCCAAGTCCCATTGCGAGGAAGTGAATTTGTGGAGGCAGAATGAGCAAGTACCTCACTGCAATGGTATATGGCCTTTACACTAAGCAGAGGTATCCTGCTAAATGACACGGTAGCACAGTGGTTAGCACTGCTGCTTCAGGGTCCTGGAGTCGATTCCCGGCTCGGCTCACTTTCCGTGTGGAGTTTGCATATTCTCCTTCTGTCTGTGTGGGTTTCCTCCAAAGGTGTATGGGTTAGGTTGATTGACCGTGCTAAAATTGCTCCTTAAATGTGCAGGTTAGAGAGATTAGTGGAAAACATGTAACGTCTGGGGACAGGAGCTGGTTGGGATTGTGGTCAGTGCAGTCTCGATGGGCCGAATGGCCTCTTTCTGTGCTGTAAGGATTCTATGGTTAAACAAGCCCAGATCATACAATGAGAAATCAGGTGTGATTCTCTTAAAAACTGTCGAATTTGCATAGAGACTAGAGTAAATCCCACTGGTTTTTCAGCAGGACTTTAAAAATGAATCTCCTGCACTCTGTACACTGGCGTGAATCACGTTAAAATGCTGTGAACAGGACTCCCCCCCCCCACTAGAGAGGCAAGGGTAGGAGTCTTAGCAGTGTTGAGGAGCTGAAGGATCTTGGGGTCCAGGTGCATTCTTAAATCGACCCCGCAAGTGGAGGATGTGGTCAAGAAGGCGTATGGTGTACTGGCCTTCATTAATCGAGGGATTGAGTTTAGGAGTCGTGAGGTAATGCTGCAACTTTATAAGACCCTTATCAGACCCCACTTGGAGTACTGTGCGCAGTTCTGGTCGCCTCACTATAGGAAGGATGTGGAAGCTATTGAGAGGGTGCAGAAGAGATTTACAAGGATGTTGCCTGGATTGGGAGGCAGGCCTTATGAGGATAGGTTGAGAGAGCTCGGTCTCTTCTCCCTGGAGAGACGAAGGTTGAGAGGCGACCTGATAGAGGTTTATAAGATGTCGAGAGGAATAGATAGGTGGATTCTCAGAGGCTGTTTCCCAGGGCTGAAATGGTCACTACGAGAGGACACAGGTTTAAGGTGCTGGGGGGCAAGTACAGAGGAGATGTTAGGGGTATCCCAAAGATGTGCTCTTAGGCTGATTGGCAAAACAAATTCTCCCTAAATTGTCTCAAATTTGGTTTTTAATCCATAGATCTATAAACATGGACAGGGATCGCGGGTAGAGATGGGAACATCGGGGTAGCGGCGCGGGCTCGTTGGGCCGAAGGGCCTGTTTCCCGTGCAGTTTTGTTCTTTGTTCTTTGTTCTTTGTAAGTATTTCACTCAGAGGGTGGTGGGTACGTGGAGTGGGCTGCTGGCAGTGGTGGTGGAGATGGATTCAATAGAGTCTTTTAAGAGACTTTTAGATAAGTACATGGAAGTTAGTAAGATAGGGGATTATAGGTAAGCCTCGTGATCTCTAGGGTAGGGACAAATTCGGCACAACTTTGAAGGCCGAGGGGCTTGTTTTGCGCTGTCATTTTTCTATATGCCGGTTACCTCATCGCTAGCGAGCCCTGCGACCCCACCCCGCCACCCCCTCACCCCATGTGATTCTCCCAACACCCAATTGCTGGTCTCCCGAATGCGTCCGAGCCTGCCCCAACCCTGGCAAACAGCGCTCCACCTCCTGCTGGAGGTGGAGGAAGCACACGGCTGGGAATCTCATCCGGAATATTTCAGATGGGTGATAGAACAAAAGGAACACCCAACACGGGAAACAGGCCCTTCGGCCCCACGAGCCCGCGCCGTCATTTTAACATTCAGTGAGTCCCCCTCTTCCACCCTTGACAATTGTCTGCCACCCCACGTTGGAAACCGGATTGAGGAGAGATTCAATGATGATGTGCATTTACACAGGGGCGATAATGTGTGTCTATAAATGAACTAAGGTTTTAAAAGTGATTTTAAAATTCTTGTCTAACACCGAAGGAGTTAGACTTGAAGGGCCTTGCAAGTTACTTGCAAATAAAATGAGAAGGATTTTAAATGCAAGTTTTATTAAAACAAGGGGCAGTTTGCAGTCGATTGGCAAACTTGCAGAGTGAGATTAATGATGGCGATCGAGGTTCTAACACCGGATCTTCTCCCTCTCTCTTCAGATGAAGAAGAGAACAAGTACCTGAAGAGGAGACACCTGAAATTCTAGGAAGCGGCCTGGGAATCTTGCTCCCGGAGTGTCGCTTACATGACTATCACTTTGAGTCGACGCTGTGGGAGTGAGCAGCTTGCATTTTCCAGTATTGTAGCTTGCTCTGTATAGAAGTGTGCAATAACTGGACATCTGGTTTTCAATGCAAACGTGTCTGTGACAGTAAGCTAGAACTGGAATCAAACTCAAATACAATGGAATATTGGTAACCTTCAGCGTTCTGCAGAATGAGGTGGCAATATTTGTTTTGTATCTCCTGCCAGCCTGGTACCTTTTATCCTCCCCGCACTTAGAGCACCAGAACCTCCCCCTCCCCTGCAAACGGGCACTAACTCACACGTTAGAGAGAAGACACAAATATTCACTCACTGATAGTTTCCTTTTGCCCTTCCTGCTGTGGGAACCGGACAAAGAAATCACTTTTTTTACATCAATTCCTCAGCAGGCAAAAGCAGACAAAAGCTTCGATCTGTCCAACTAGTAGAGCGGCAATTTTAGGGCTAATTAGACCACACAGACAAAGTCAGATTGCGGTAAAACTGAGAATCCGTTGAGTAGGATTGCAATGGAGCTCCGTAATCGGACTGTACGTACTTGCATACTGTTATGTGGGTCAGTCTGCAGTACAAATAGTAGCAAGTTCACAAAACGTTTTAACAACGTGATGTGATTTTTCTCTTGTGGTCGATGAAAATTCGGACTGTTCAACTCACTGATCATTGATGGCTATGTTTGTGTCACCGTCTTACCACAGAGGAAGAAGTGGGGTGGGGGGGGGGGGGGGGGGGGGGTTCCCTGGGACAATTCGGCTGCTGCTCACCCCCTCAAAACTCCCCCCACCTCCCCCAGTTTATTGTGCATGTAAGATTGGGTCTCCGCGTGAGGGAAAGCTATCCAAAAACAACACATTGCTAAGATGGGAGCACAGGAGTGAATCACAGGATCCCCACAGTGCAGAAGGAGGCCATTCAGCCCATCACCAACAACAATCCCACCCAGGCCCCATCCCCCCGTATTTACCCTTCTCGATCTCCCCCCTCTTGACACTAAAGGGCAATTCAGCGCCCACCTAACCCGCACATCTTTGGGTGGAAGCCGGAGCAAACCCACATGGAAACAGGGAGGGCGTGCAAATCCTGCACAGACAGTGACCCAAACCGGGAATCGAACCCAGATCGCTGGCGCTGTGAAGCAGCAGTTATAACCACCGTGCTGCCCCTATCGGATGGATGGCTTTCTGTCTCCCACTAACAGTGTAGCTCAAGTGTACATATTGAATGAATCCACAATTCCAGTTTTGGTATTCAGGAAATAGATTCCCAGCTCATTCTGCAGAACTCTTTGGACAACCAATCTCGATTTTAGCATCAAATTTTAATCCCGTAGTTAATCGTCGCTACTGCGTATATCTTTCCCCATTATTTCTGTCACACACACATACACACATCTTGCCAGATGAAAATGGTTTGTTTACTAATTACGATTGCTGTTTTAAGAGGATCCTCTGTTTCCCAGGTTGTGTACACCCGACAAAGACTTCCTACTATCACTAAACCAGGAATATTGCCAACTCATAAACACTGCAGGATTTACGACTGATTAACAGAGACTGCTTGGACTGTTTTTAGTGTAAAAGACAAGTCCTGTATTTAAAGGGGGTTTTTAATACTTTCAGGTGATATTGTTTCGAATAGGTTGAACAAGCGCGGATCTTGGCGATTTTGTTTGATCTGTGCACTCTTTGAATGCGGTGTTTGGTCGGGAATGGAGCTGGCTTTGCCAGATCAAAGCAGGGAGAAAGGTACATTTTCAGGTTTCTTATGCTTGCACTATGTGACCAGGAACTTTGAGCAGCATTGTGGGGGAGGGAGCTGGTCGCCAATCCAATACCTACCAACGGGTTTGGTCACTGTTGTTGCTCTCAGTGTTAATGCACTATCCAATCTAACAAAAACAAATGAAAGTCGCTTCCTTGGAGTGGGATATAGGCTGGAAATCCTGAGAGAAAAGTCCTCCTCGCTCTACTGCTCACATCAATGCTGTAGCGCACCCTTGTAAACAGATGGAGGGACATCAACCCGAACAGTGTCGAAACAACAAAGGAAATATTCTTATCCCCGCTGTCTCGTAAAGGTACTGCTCTTCATTTTAGCCAGTTGAACTGCTTTTCATTCTAATTTGCAGGTTGGGAGCAGGAGAGAAATCCCTGCACAAATTCCCAATACCTTTTTCATTTTCTCCCCTGTCATTGGGCTGAGTTTTCCCGTCCCGTTGGAGGGTTACGGGACGATACGGCGAGGAATGACATTGAGAGGTCTTTTTTTCTCTTGCCACCGAGGCGTACTGCCAGTGGCAGGAACCTCGGTAGCGTGACCATTGAATCGCACAAGTTAAGGGCTCCTTCCAGCCCCCACTGCCCGCGTTGGGGGTGCCCATTGTCGACTGCGAGAAGCTGCCAGTTAAACCCTTTGGTGGCTTCCCCACGTTTTCCACTGCGAGGGAGGAATAAAAAATGAAACAGCGCGGGAAACGCGGCCCAACGAGCCCACGGCCGCCACTCCCACTTCCTCCCGTGACCCTTGTCTATGGAAATCTGCATTGGAATCAGATTGGGGGAGACAGTTGAAGGACAATTTGTTTCGCCAATCAGCCTGAGAGCACACCTTTGGGGCGTGGGAGGAAACCGGAGGTGGGGTTGGATTGCTCTGGGACCAGTGGGGAGTGTCGCTAGTGCCAATGGATGCCCACCACACGTTTTACCCACCAGGGCACCAATTGGACCAGAGGCTATCCTTAATTGGATTGGCTGCTGTCGGCAACGTGCTCCCCCCCGAGTCCTGCTCCTGCTCAAACAGAACTGCCTCTGTGGTTTTAACCGCCAGGAGATGTGGTTAGCATTACTTTGCTTATTGTACGTGAAGACAGATCTCCTTTTCCCCTTTGAGCTCGCTTCCCTGGGCCCGTCGATCTTTGAGAAACACACCCAGAGCTCTGGTGAAAATATTTCTGATTGTGACCCACGTGTCGAGGACTGAGAGGGATTACAAAGCGAATACAACGGGACGCTGTTACTCCCCGACTCTCTCTCTCTACGATTCTTATTTCTCGTTTTTCATTGCTGACAAATTGTATTTCTTTTGAAGTTCCATTCATTTATTTTTTCCCCATCCTTTCTCTTCCCCGTGTCCTTGGACCTGAGTCGATCATGTGGCTCTTGTGCAAAGTGATATATTTGACTCACAATGACCCCCAGGCTGTGTGAGGGACACTTTCACCCTCAGTCCGCTGCGACTCAGAACTTCTTCCTTAAGTGATAGATGGTCCATAATGTCTCATCTGATAGGATGGGTGCAGGTCTTAGAAAGACCCTTAACAAGCAACATCAATATTCGTTATATTTTGGTCACTATTTGTTTTTCATTTGTTTAAAAATCACATTCCGGCACAAACATCAGCACAGATCAGCTTCATTTGGAAATAGACAAAGAGCCTCAGCCCTCTCTCTATCTGTAACACCCTCCATCATCCCCGTGTCCCTCCAGTTCTACCCTCTCCCCCATCTCCACTTTCTTCGCCTCACCATTGGTGCTCACATCTTCCCATCTCCCTACTGCCCCCCTCCACCCTCCCACCACTGTTCCCCTCACTTTCCCTCCCCCCTCCTTCCCTCTCTCCCGCTTCTCCCCCACTTCCCTCCACTCTCCCCCCAACTTCGCCTCCCCTACTCTCCCTCCCACTTCCCCCATATTCCCCCACTTCTCTCCCCACTTTCCCCCCACTCTCCCCATTCTGTCCCCACTCTTCCCACCAATTTTCCCCCCACTTCTCCCCTACTTCCCCCAATTCTCACCGTCACTTCCCTGCAGTCTCCCCCCCCCCACTTCCCCCACCCCCTCACTTCCCCCCACTTTGACATCAGCTCCCCCCCACCTCCTCCATTTTCCTCCACTTTTCCCAAACATCTCGCCCCCCCCCACTTCCTTCACTCTCCCCATTCCCCCCCCACTCTCCCCATCCCCCCCCATCTCAATGTCCCCACTCCACCCCCACTCTCCCCACCATTTTCCCCACACTTCTCTTTCCCCCATTCTCATCCCCACTTGCTCCACACTCTCCCCCCCCCACTTAGACCCCAACGTCCCCCTCACTCTCCCTGCCTCTCCCCCTCACCCACTTTCGCCTCCCACCCTCCCATTTGGGCTCCCGCAACAGCTCAACCAATGGCAGCAATCTCCCCTAGCTTGACATGGGTGAATGTCCCCCGCTATGCCCCGTGGCAGCCTTTGCGTGGGGGGGGAGTCTCGTTTGCCAACCCTCCAGACGAGTCTAGCTTCATATCGCACTTCAGAGAGAATCATAGAGATTCTGCAGGCTATTTGGCCCACTGTGTCTGCGTCGATCGCAATCCCACCCAGCCCCTATCCCTGCTAACCCCCCTGACACTAAGGGTCAATCAACCTAACCCACGCATCTTTGGACGGGAACCAGAGCGCCTGGAGAAAACCCATGCAGACTTAGGGAGAATGTGCACAGACGGTGACTCCAGGCCGGGATTGAGCCCGGGGGCCCTGGGAGAGGCAGCAGTGCTAACCGCTGTGCCAGTGTATTGCCACCCGCTTCCACTGAATTTTCTTTCCAATCAGACAATCAGCGTTTCCCTGGGGTAGGCCCGATCAGAATCCACTATCTTCAACGTGGTGAAGGCTCACTCTCCCTCATACTCCAACCACCAGGATCTTCACTCTGCTTGTTTGAAGCCTCCATTTCTGGATATACATTAAGAGGCCATCTCGGGCAGTGGGCTGGCCGTGTGTGAGGGGAAAACAAGAAAGGAATCCCAGTTTAAAGTCCAAACTGGTTTATTTGTAGCAAAAGCCGCCAGCTTTCGGGACAGGTGGGCTAGGATTTCACGTGTGAGAGAGCAGAACAAGACTGAATCATGGTTACGGACTGGGCTAAAGTTCAAATCTCACCACTGCCTAACAATGGCTATTGCCCCTTTTCTCGGCGCCTGTTCTGAGTAGCTCCTTGTTTGCGTAACAGGTTCACACTAGTAAAATTTCAGATATTTCCTCCTTGGTGATGGGCAGTTTATTTTGTCGGAAGCTTTGATTTTGTAGAGGAAGTCTCAATGGAGACTCTTGGGGTCTCCCACCTAGCTCAGCAGCGCCTCCCTGTGGAGCCACCCATTGGCTCCGTCTTACAGAAGGCCTACAACATGGTGAGGTTGTCCAAGCTCGGGGTAGCCATTTAGGAGATTGCTTCCCAGAACATTACTGAATGGATCTCTCTGCTGGCAAGAGAGGGGTCAGTTCACCCATTTGGCCCCAATATCGGGATAGAAAGCCCGGGGGTCGGAGGAGGGGGAAAATCCAGCCCGTGGCAAGGCGCCAATTCTTGACAAGACCGAGGCAAAGACAAAACCATCTTTCTTTCAAATTGAGGAAGGCTGATTTGGGATGGGTGCATAAGGCTGCTCCAGTTGATCAAGGGGACGACTTAGCTTTAATACAAGTGATTCTTTTTATCATTTCTGCTACAGGGTATTCTGTGCTTGAACTACTGTAAATAGCTTGAGGAGTGTGGGGGCAATGATGAGTTTGTTATATTTATTGTACTGTTCCACTTTGCTAGCTGAATTTTGAAGTGAAATTTTCTACACATAACTACGGCAATAAAGTAATAATCCTGGGCCTCCCTGGCGCTGTGTGTTTGTGTGTGTGTGTCTATGTGTTTTTTTTGCCTTCTCCTTTCTAAGATTGTTGCGACATCAAAGCAGAAACAAAGAACAAGATGAGATGAGGGATGGTGATTTAATGACTCACTGATAATCTTGTGACCAGGCCCAGTTGTAAATCTTGGCTCCTGTGCCAAGAAATATAGTCATGATGTGGAGATTAGAGTAGCACAGTGGGTTAGAACTGCTGCTTCACAGCTCCAGGGACCCGGGTTCGATTCTCGGCTCGGGTCACTGTCTGTTCAGACTTTGCACATTCTCCTCGTGTCTGCGTGGGTTTCTTCCCGCAGGCCAAAGATGTGCAGCTTAGGTTGATTGGCCATGCTAAAAATTGCCCCTTAGTGTCCTCGGATGTGTAGGTTACAAGGTAAATATGTAGGGATATGGGGGTAGAGCCTGGGTGGGATTGTGATCGGTGCAGACTTGATGGGCTGAAGGGCCTCTTTCTGCACTGTAGAGTTACATAAGAATATAAGAAATAGGAGCAGGAGTCGGCCATCCAGCCCCTCGAGCCTGCCCCACCATTCAATAAGATCCTGGCTGATCTGTAGTGGATCAGTTCCACTTTCCTGCTTTCTCCCCATAACCCTTAATTTCCTTGTCAATTAAAAACCTATCCACCCTTGACTTAAATATATTCAGTGAGGAAGCCTCCACCTCTTCAACAAGCAGAGAATTCCAGAGACTCACCATCCTTTGTTGAAGAAATTCCTCCTCAACTCTGGTCTGAACCGTGCCCCCCTGCTATCTTTGCTAAGCAGGAAGAGTCTCTCAATCTCTACCCTATCCATCCCCTTCATTATCTTATACGTCTCTATAAGATCCCCTCTCAGCCTTCTAAACTCCAAAGAGTACAACCTAGCCTATTCAGTCTCTCCTCATAATCCAATGCCCTCATCTCCGGTATCAGCCTAGTAAACCTTCTCTGCACCCCCTCCAAGGCCAATATATCCTTCCTCGAATGGGGCAACCAAAACTGTACGCAGTATTCCAGCTGTGGCCTCACCAGTGCCCTATACAGCTGCAAAAGTACCTCCCTACTATTATATTCTATCCCCCTAGTTATAAAGACCAACTGCTTCTATATTCTATGCCGCCGTTGGACTTCTAATTAATATGGTGAATTTCAGCCAACAAATCCCTTATGACCACCCAAAGCATCAGAGATCTCCAATCAATCTTCTCATATTGACAGTACATTTTAACCCTTGCCTATTAATCCCGTGGACGCCCCTCATTTAAATCTCTTCCCCCCCCCCCCCCCCCCCCCCTCAGCACCCCTCCCATTCTCCAATGGCCCCTCTCACATTTAGTTTATTTGTTCCATTGACATTTTTTAGGAAAATGCGTTGTTGTTAGGACGTCGCTGGGCACAGTGGGTTAGCACTGCCCCCTCACAGCGTCAGGGATCTGGGTCACTGTCTGTGCGGAGTTTTGCACATTCTCTCCATATCCGCGTGGGTCTCCTCCTGGTGTTCTGTTACGGTTGGAGCAGCGATATGATTGGAGCATTTTGAGCATTTGTGGGGGAGCGGTGCTTGAAAACCAGACTAATTCTAAAAGTGAAGGGGGGTCGATGCCTAAACTGCTGCAGTTCCTCTGGAATCAGATGGAGAAGTGGGAGAGAGTCCCCATTGCCTTGAGATAGCAGAGCGATTAATCCACGTGCATTTAATTCTTGTCACACAAAAGTGTCATTCGCGACCTGTCAGTGGATCAGATGATGAACGAACTGTCATCGAGGAGTTTGAGGATGGTTGCAATCATCTTAACTGATTTACAAATCTCATGTTGGATCATCTCATGCAATGAACACTGTCTGATGGATGATTGCAATATACAAATATCTTGATCGGATATTATTCCGGACCATAATTTTATCCGGAGCAATGTTAACCAGTTGTTTGCTCACGGAATACTGATGAACAAAGATCAAATGGTGACACTGCTTCAAAATCGAGAGAAATATAAGGGGGTCTGTTCCAATTAGATTCTGTTCCAGCTATCATTCAAAATGAGATTGAGAGACTGATGTCCTTAATAGGCATTTCTTTTATTACAAAAATTTCGCAAAATCAAAACTGAATTTCGGCTCCGAGCTTCCGAGTGTTCTGAAGGGATCTTCTGGGGAACAGGAAGAGATTGAAGCTTGTCCTGTGGTCCAGGTCTGACCTCTGGGTTCCAGCTCTCCCACAGCACACAATCGGAAACCTCCCTCGCTGTATTCCGCACACTGCGAGGGTTTGTACTAAGAAGTGAACAGAAAGACATAGATTTTCCACTCCTGCAGAAATCAATAATGCTTTGATTTGCTTGCCACAGGTCCTGGCCTCCTGCTGCAAGATAGACATTGATTTAATCGAATCCAGAAGGAAGCCATTCTGTCCATCAAATCTGAGCTGAAAACAATCCCCCCGCCAGGAGCGGCCGGGACCCAGTTTCAATTCCGGCCTTGGGTCGCTGTCTGTGTGCATGTTCTCCCTGTGTCTGCATGGATTTCCTCCAGATGATCTGGTTTCCATCCACAGGGTTAAGTGGATTGGCCATGCTAAATTGCCCCTTAGCGTCAGGGAGACTAGCTAGGGTAAATACATGGGGTTACGGGAATGGGATTGCGATCTGTACAGACTGATGAATTGTATGGATTGTAACCCCTATTCCCCTGCTAATTACCCTGTTAATCCCCGACATTAAGGGGCAATTTAGCATGGCCAATCCACCTAACCTGCACATCTCTGGACTGTGGGTGAAAATCAGAGCACTCAGAGGAAATCCACATTTCAATGATATTGATGTATTGTCGATGATTTGATGTGTTTATTCTATGCTACAGGTACTTAGGTCCGCCTTGTTGTCTAATGAGCGGCATACACGCAATGGGTCGTGAGAGGGCTACTCTTGGATTTTTCGAGAGTATCCTAGTGCTTCACGTCGTTAGTGTACGTTTAATCTATAGATCTATAAATATAGACAGGGATCACAGGTAGACGTGGGAACATCGAGGTGATGGCACGGGCTTGTTGGACCGAAGGGCCTGTTCCCCGTGCTGTTTTGTTCTTTGCTCTTTGACATGGGGAGAACGTGCAAACTATACACAGATAGCGACCCCAGGCTTGAATTGAGTCCGGATCCCTGGCGCAGTGAGGTAGCAATGTTAATCACTGTGCCACTATCCATTCTCCTTCTCGCCTATGCACTCAAGCCATTTCCAACGCTCAGAATTCCTTCTTCTTTGCAGGAGAAACAGCACATAACCCTGGGTAGAGGGTGTGCTCCAGGGGTGGCCTGCTGGTGGTAGATACCTTGTCGATGCATGCCCACCTTATCCATCGTGATAGGCATTTCATTTCAGGAGTGTCAGCAATGAACGTTGACATCCTGAGTCTCCTGAGGCATTGGTGTTCAGACATATGGAGAGAACCGATTCTCTCTGACAGCTCTGTGGTGGGTCTCAGTGTCCGAACCCCCTATTCTGTGGAGCAGCGGCTGTCGTAAGTCTTGTTCCTGCTCCTGTTCCTGTTTGTGTTACTTTTCCTCTTGCTCCTTCCTCCGGGTGCTCCGGTTTCCTCCCACATCCCAAAAATGTGCTCTTAGGCTGATTGGGTAACAAATTGTCCCTATATTGGTCCCTATATGGGAATCTTCAACAATAGGCATAGCCTAAAGTCAAGAATATGTCATTAAGACGTTAGGACGGCGGCGCGGGCTCGTTGGGCCGAAGGGCCTGTTTCCCGTGCTGTGTCGCTGTTTGTAACTTTGTAACAGAGAGGTTCGAGTTGGAGCTGTATAAGTTACTGCCATGTTATGAGGATATGGGCATCTGGGAAGTGCAGCAGGGTGGTGAAGAAGGCATTTGGCACACTTGCTTTCACCAGTCAGAACACCGAGTACAATAGCTGGGACACAATGCTACAATTGCTCAAGAGATTGGTAAGACCGCATTTGGAGTACTGCATACAATTCTTTTATAGGAAGGATGTACGCTTAATCTAGACCAACTGACGGGCAATACAACAGCTCAGTGACTATCACTGTCTGCTGTACAGTTACAGGGACCCGGGTCGGATCTCCGGCTTGGGTCAATGTCTGTGGGAGTTTGTGCATTCTCCCCGTGCTTGTGTGGGTTTTCTCCGGGTGCTCCGGTTTCCTCCCACATCCCAAAGATGTGCTCTTAGTCGGATTGGCAGAACAAATTCTCCCTAAATTGTTTCAAATTTGGTTTTTAATCCATAGATCTAAAAACAAAGAACAAAGAACAAAGAGCAACACAGCACGGGAA
Organism: Sphyrna mokarran; assembly: GCA_024679065.1. Classification (NCBI taxonomy): domain Eukaryota; kingdom Metazoa; phylum Chordata; class Chondrichthyes; order Carcharhiniformes; family Carcharhinidae; genus Sphyrna; species Sphyrna mokarran. Next base: position 44,859,169 of record JAGIQG010000022.1, read on the forward strand.
ACAGGCCCTTCGGCCCAACGAGCCCGCGCCGCCGTCCTAACGTCTTAATGACATATCCTTGACTTTAGGCTATGCCTATTGTTGAAGATTCCCATATAGGGGCCAATATAGGGACAATTTGTTACCCAATCAGCCTAAGAGCACATTTTTGGGATGTGGGAGGAAACCGGAGCACCCGGAGAAAACCCATGCAACCACGGGGAGAATGTGCAAACTCCCGCAGACACAGGCCCAAATCCATGTGTCTGCACAGCAACAGCGATAGTCTCTGAGCTGTCATGTTGCCCATCAGATGGTCCAGTTTAAGCATACACTGACGACGTGAAGCACTAGGCAACTCCTGAAGCAACCTCCAAGAGCAGCTCTAGCACGACATGCCGCATGCATGCCCCTTGTTGGTCAACAAGGTGGACCGAATTGCCTGCGGAAACAAATAAGACTTAATTAAACATGCTAAAAAAAAACTAAGACATTCCCGAGACAAAACTAAAAGATAGTCTATACTATTTGGTCCTCCCGATATTCAAACAGTCCTGCTATATCCCTCTATCTGCAGACCGCTCATGTGGCTGTCCAAGAGACCATTAAACAACCCTAGCGTGCCTGCTCCCACCACCTTACTCGGCAGTGCATTCCACACCCCCCCTACCCTTTGTGTGAAAAACTGGCCTCTAATATTCGTCTTATACATAGCCCCCCTCACCCTGAGCCCGTGACCCCTCGTTCTATCCATTTCCAATGGTGGAAAAAGCTTACCACCATTTACTCTACCTATACCCCTCATAATCTTATATACCTCTAAAAGATCCCCTCTCAGCCGACGTCTTTCAAGGGAAAACAACCCCAGTGTTTTCAATCTTTCCTCGTAAGACCTATATAGGCCTATAAACATAGACAGGGATCACGGGTAGAGGTGGGAATATCGAGTTGGCGGCATGGGCTCATTGGGCCAAAGGGCCTGTTTCCCGTGCTGTTTTGTTCTTTGTTCTAAATTGTCCCTGAATTGGATCTCCCTTAATCTGGAGCACATGTAATTCCCTAAATTTCCACCCTCTTTATTGTGGAGTTTCACTAGAGGCAGACAAAAACGTCGAAGAGCAGCGAAAGATTTGAGTGTTAAAATGGGCAACATGGGCTTGTAGGGCCGAAGGGCCTGTTTCCTGTGCTGTTTTTTGTTCTTTGACGTTACGAAAGAGTGAAAAAAAATTTGCGCGGATTTTCCAGCTGCCTTCACCGCCCCCCCCCCCAAGACCGGAAAATCCCACCCACAATGTCAAATGATTCACTTCTAGAGTAGGAATTAATCATTTTTAAAAAAAGAATGATCCTATTTCAGATGAAGTAGAGAATTAGCTTATCTGTTAAGTCTAAAGCAATTTGAATGAAGTGTAAAACTGCAGTGTTAAAATAACCTCTCTGAACCAGAACCGTCGGATCTCAGTCTGCTTTTTTTCTTACAAAGCGAGTTCAATAACACATTAGAAAATTAATACATGCCCTAAAGCAAGGAATATATAAATCTTCTAATGAACCTCATTAAAATGTTAATTTGTCTAAAGCTGATTTCTCTGCTCATTAAAATTTCTACTAAATATAACGTTAAGTGTGATGGAAATGAGATAGTGCTGAGCAGGGCATGTAAACCATCTTTAGCTTTCGCGGTGGTGATGCTTGATTCAAATCTTGGTACCATTGCCTTCCAATATATCTATTCTTCCAATGTCACATCTACGATGCCCAAAAGCCTGGTCTTAACATTGGCCTCCTGCCTAAGGTATGTTTGGCAAACATTGGCAACATTCCCAACTGACGATTTACAGCCAATCACTACTACATAGAACACAGAACACTACAGCACAAACAGGCCCTTCGGCTCACAAGTTGCGCCAATCATATCCAGGCCTATCTGTAACTCTCAATCCCATTAAATCCCATGTACTCATCCAGAAGTCTTTTAAAAGACTCCAGCGAGTTCGCCTCCACCACCACCGATGGCAGCCGCTTCAAAGAACAAAGAACAAAACAGCACGGGAAACAGGCCCTTCGGCCCAACGAGCCCACGCCGCCACCTCGATGTTCCCACCTCTACCCGCAATCCCTGTCTATGTTTATAGATCTATGGATTAAAAACCAAATTTGAGACAATTTAGGGAGAATTTGTTTTGCCAATTAGCCTAAGAGCTCACTCACTCACTCCACTCACTCACCACACTCTGAGTGAAAAACTTACCCCTGACATTTCGTCTGTATTTGCTCCCCAGCACCTTAAACCTGTGTCCTCTCGTAGTGACCATTTCAGCCCCGGGAAATAGCCTCCAAGAATCCACCTTATCTAGTCCTCTCAACATATTATAAACCTCTATCAGGTCACCTCTCAACCTTCGTCTCTCCAGGGAGAAGAAACCTAGCTCCCTCAACCTATCCTCATAAGGTATGCCCCCCAATCCAGGCAATATCCTTGTAGTGGTTGTGATTCTCCCCGTGATGGAGTAGGACAACGTTTGACATCAGGGTTGAAGTTTGAAGAACGTGCTTTGGGAGAAGGTGGGCTGACAGAACACAAGGAACCTTTAATCCTTCTCAATCAGGATGATACTGGCATCCCTTTGACAGTCAGGATGACGTGAGGACAGTAAGGTCATATCCCTTCAAGTACAGATTGGATTCTGTTTCTATCATTGTTTAGCAAACTGTACAGGTCCAAAATGAAACCTTTGCAGAGGGAAAACCTGCCCCTAAATAGCAACATCTGCACCTCTAGGGAAACTCTAATACTGACAGAGAAATTCACTGTCCTTTCAGAATCCATTGATCTCTACAGTGCAGAAGGAGGCCATTCAGCCCATTGAGTCAGAACCAGCAGCAATCCCACCCTATCGCTGTAATCCCATGTAATCCATCTGACACTCAGGGCCAGTCTCACCCAGATCTGTTCCCTGGAACCCGATGTGTTTACACCTCTTATCCCTCCAATCTATACATCCTGGGATACTAAGGGGTGATTGTAACGTGGCCAATCCACCTAACCTGCACATCTTTGGAGTGTGGGAGGAAACCCACGCAGACACGGGGAGAACATGCAAACTCCACACAGTCACCTGAGGTTGGAATTGAACCCGGGTCCCTGGCACTGTGAGGCTGCAGTGCTAACCACGATGCCACCCAATGATTGCTCATGATAGATGTTGGCTGAGGAGCTAAGGTGGGAACATTCTCACCTCTAGGTTAGAAAATTGGGGGTATGAGTCCCTTTACAGAGTCTTAACCCACATGCGGTCAGGTGCAATACCACAAGAGTGCTGCACTGTCAAAGGTGCCGTCTTTTGGTCAAACGCCATCTGGATGTGAAACATCCCAGGCATCATCTGAGGATGAGCAGGGCGAGTTTTCCTGGTGCCCTGGCTAATACCAATAATCTTTAAAACAGATTATTATGTTATTATCATAAAATTATAGAATCATACAGTGCAGAAGAAGCCCATCGGCCCATCAAGTCTATACTGACGCGTGTGAAACATCTGACCTTGCCCCCAATCCCACTTACCAGCACTTAGCCTTGCACTTTACAATGTGCCAAGTGCTCATACTTTTTAAAGGATGTAAGGCATCCCACCTCCATCACCCTCCCAGGCAGCACATCCCACACCATCAGAGTTAAAAAGGTTTTTCCTCACATCCCCCCCCCCCCCTCCCCCCACCAGACCTCCTGCCTTGAACCTATCCCTTCATGACTGACCCTTCAACTGAGGGAAACAACAGCTCCCTCTCCACTCTGTCCACGTTTCTCATAACCCTGTATACCTTGATTAGGTCACCCCTTAGTCTTCTCTGCTATCATGGCCCCGTGCCGCCATTTTAACGTTATGAGTGCCCTCCTCTACCTATGACCTTTGTCTACGCCTATTGGGGAAGATTGAGGGAAGACTAATTTATGGACAATATGTTACACTAATCAGCCTAAGAGCATGTTTTTGGGGTGTGGGAGGATATCGGAGCACCCAGAGAAAACCCACGCAATCACAGGGACAACGTGCAAACTCCCTCAGACACAGGCCCAAATCCATGTATCTGCACAGCACAGCGATAGTCACTGAGCTGTCATGTTGCCCGTCAGATGGTCCAGTTTAAGCGTACACTAACAGACGTGAAGCACTAGGCAACTCTCGAAGCAACATCCAAGAGCAGCCCTCGCACGACCCACCCCGTGTGTATGCCCCTTGTTGGACAACAAGGCGGACTGAGATGGCACCATTTCTTATCCACCTTTGACTCTCTTCCCCGCTTCAATTCATGGTTCACATCTCCACTGTGTGAATCTAATTCAGGAAGTACAACTGCCTCCATTCAAGAAGTTCTGGAATGGCAAGTTCCAGAATTGTGCCAGAGTGTGAGGGGTCCCTTACCACCCTATTTTATTTATTAGTCTCACTACAGGCTTAGGAAGCGTTTATTGTGAATCAGGCAGAATCAGCAAGGCAAAGTAGGACTTTAAATAACCCATGGAATTATTATAGAATCCTTACAGTGCAGAAGGAGTCCATTCAGCCCATCGAGCCTGCACTGACAACAATCCCATCCAGACCTACCCTCCTAACCCCACTATTTACCTTGCTAAGCACATTGCCAGTAAGGGGAATTTAGCACGGCCAATCAACCTAACCCGCACATCTTTGGGAGGAAACCAGAGCACCTGGAGGAAACCCACGCAGACACGGGGAGAATGTGCAGACTTCACACAATGAAGCCAGAATTCGGATCCCTGGCGCCGAGAGGCAGCAGTGTCAATCACTGTTCCACCGTGTAACCGCCGGGATTAGAATGAGAATTGCAGTGATGTTGGGCGTGACACTCAGAGCAAGGCTGGGTAGAGGAGTGATCACTCCAGAATTCACCAGCTTCTTCCCGATTTTAAAACAAAGCAGGATCCAATTAATACTTCCTGGCTTTCAAAATAATGAGAGAAAGCCCTTTTTGAGAACTTTGGCACAGGCACCTTTCCCAACACACTGGGGTGGATTCTTGCCAAAGGACACAACTGTGCTTTCTTTTGAAAAAGCTCGGACAACAAGTGGAAAATATGACTGCAAACACTTTGGAAATGGAAAGTTGGACAAACTGACCTTTTCTGTTTAAAAAAAAATGTTGTTACTGTAGGTTTTTGCCTGAGATCTGGTTTTCATTGCTTTCCGGAGTTCATGTTGTCCAACTGCAGTTGACGGGATGCTTTCCCAAGAACGGCTCCTTGGAAATTTGTGGAACAGCCACAGGCAGACTTTATTAAATCCTCCCCTTCCCTCCTCCTGATCGCAGGAACATCATCTTGTGAGCTTCCAGTTGAGGACTGGGGTTAGAATCATAGAATCCAACAGTGCAGAAAGAGGCCCTTCAGCCCATCGAGTCTGCACCAAATACAATCCCACACAGGCTCTACCCCCATCTCCCTGCATACAATACCCACTAGCAAGTGGAGAAGGTTGTGAAGAAAGCATATAGTATGTTAGCCTTTATAGGAAGGGGCATAGACTCCAAGAGCTGGCCTTTAATGTTGCAGTTGTATAAAACATTAGTTAGACCTCATTTGGAATACTGCGTCCAGATCTGGTCAATAGCTAATGTTGTACCGTTGTTGAAAAAGGGTAGTAGGGATAACCCTGGAAATTATAGGCCGGTGAGTTTGACGTCAGTGGTAGGGAAGCTGTTGGAGGGGATTCTTAGGGATAGGATGTATAGGCACTTAGAGCGTTGCGATCTGATTAGGGATACGCAGCATGGATTTGTTAAGGGGAGGTCGTGCCTTACAAATCTGGTAGAATTTTTTGAGGAGGTGACGAAATCAGTGGACGAAGGGCGAGCCATTGATGTCGTCTATCTGGATTTTAGTAAGGCGTTTGACAAAGTCCCTCATGGGAGGTTAGTCGAGAAGGTCAAGGCAAATGGGATACAAGGACAAGTAGCTAGATGGATAAAGTAGTGAGCAGTGGTAGTTTTTTCCCGTTTTTATTTAAACTAACTGGAAACCGGAAGTCGTCATTAGGAGGCTGCCGGTAGTTGTAGTTTTTCTCTCTGACTCTATAAATTGGTCCAGAGAGGAAACCTGATACTCTACACAGGTAGAGTATCCCACCCTCCCCCCTCCTCTAACCTAATAATAAGTGTGTGGGAAGTTTTTTTTTCTCTCCTGGAAATTAAAGTATCAGGGATGGCAGTGCAGGCAGTACGTTGCACCTCCTGCGGTATGTACGAGGTGAGGGACACCAGTAGTGTTCCTGCTGATTACACCTGCAGGAAGTGTGCACATTTGCAGCTCCTTGAGGATCGTTTTAAGGAGCTGGAGCTGGAATTAGAGGAACTCAGGGTAATTCGAGAGGTTGAGGAGGATATAGGCAGGAGTAACAAAGAGATTGTAACTCCTATAAGTGATAATTGGGTAACTATTAGGAGGAGGGGAAAGAAGCAATCGGGGAGACAATCCCCTGGGGCTGTTCCCCTCCAAAATAAATTTTCTGTCTTGGAGGCTACAGTTGAGGAAGAATCAACTGGAGATGACCAAAGGGAGCAGGTCTCTGGGGGTGAGCCTGCTGAGAATGCTCAGGTGGGTAGGGGGAAGAAGAGATTGGGCCTAGTAATTGGAGACTCCATAGTTAGAGGGACAGATAGGAGAGTAAATAGTAATAAAAGTGACTCAGGGCTGGTGTGTTGCCTCCCAGGGGCTGGGGTCCAGGATGTTGCAGAGCGGGTTTTTAAGATTCTTAAGGGAGAGGGGAGTCAGCCCCAAGTCATAGTTCATGTAGGGACACATGTTATAGGTAGGACAAGGGAAGGGGATACTAAACAGAAATTTATGGAGTTGGGGTGGAAGCTTAGGGCCAAAACTGGCAGAGTGGTTATCTCTGGACTCTTGCCTGTGCCAAGCCAAAGGATAGTTTTAGAGAAGTACAGAGAGAGGAATGTTTGAACACTCGTGGCCTGCGGGGGATGGTGCACTGAGGGAGGGGTTCAGGTTTCCTGACAATTGGGACTCATTCTGGGATAGGTGGACCTCTACAAAGAGAGAAGATGGTCGACACCCTGAACCAGAGGGGACTAACATCTTGGGGGGAAATTTGCAAAGGCTATGCAGGGGGCTTTAAAACTGATTCAGAGGGTGGGGGGTTTGGATCCTGATAGTTTTGGGGTGGCTAAAGAGATGAGAATGAGGGGGGTCACAGAGTGAGAACTGCAAAACAACAGCAGCGTACGGGGTGTAGTAGGGCATGGTTTAGAAATGCGTTTACTTAATGCAAGGAGTATTCGCAATAAGGGGGAGGAACTTGCAGCTTGGACCAGTACCTGGAACTTCGATTTTGTGGCCATTTCAGAGACTTGGGTAGAGCAGGGACAAGAATGGATGTTGCAGGTTCCGGGGTTCAAATGCTTTAGTCGGAGTAGAGAAGGAGGTAGAAGGGGGGGAGGAGTGGCATTATTAGTCAAAGACTGTATCACAGGGACAGAAAAGAAGTTTGATGAGGACTTGTCTGTTGAGGTAGTATGGGCTGAGATTAGAAACAGGAGAGGAGAGGTCACCCTGTTGGGAGTCTTTTATAGACCTCCTAAAAGTTCTAAAGAGGTAGAGGAAAGGATTGCAAAGTCGATCCTGGACAGGAGTGAAAGTAATAGGGTAATTGTTATGGGGGCCTTTAACTTCACTAATATTGAATTTTGGGAATAGCTATAGCGCAGCTCTAAGAGGGGTCAAGATTTTGTAACAAAGTGTGGCAGGAGGAAGGTTTGTTTTGACTCAGTATGTAGATAGAGGCCAACTAGAGGTGAGGGAGCTACATTGATTTGTGCTGGGCAAATGAGCAGACCAGGTGTTAGACTTGGAAGTTGGTGAACTTTGGGGGGATAGTGACTCACAATTCGGTTACAATTTCACCTTAGTGATGGATAGGGATAGGCATGAAGCTGGGTGCAGTAGTTATAGCTGGGGGAAGAGTAATTATGAGGCCATAAGGAGAGAATTAGGGTGCATAGGTTGGACTAGGAAACTACAGGGTCTGGGAACATCTGAAATGTGGAGCTTATTCAAGGAGCAGCTGCTGCAAGTCCTTGATAAGTATGTCCCTGTCAGGCAAGGAGGAAATGGTCGAGTAAGGGAACCTTGGTGTACGAAAAAGTTGATTCGCTGGTTAAAAGGAAAAAGGAGGCTTATGTCAGGATGAGGCTTGAAGGCTCAGTTAGTGCACTGGATAGCTATAGATTAGCCAGGAGGGAGCTAAGAGTGAGTTGAGGAGAGCTAAAAGGGGACACGAGAAGACTTTGGCTGATAGGATCAAGGAGAATCCTAAAGCTTTCTTAAGATATGTTAAGAATAGAAGATTGGTTAGGGCAAGGTTAGGGCCCAGTCATAGACAGCAGTGGGAAGTTGTGCGTGGAGCCTGAAGAGATGGAAAGGCACTGAATAAATATTTCTCTTCGGTATTCACGCAGGGAGATGTAAATGTAGTTGTGGAGAACACTGAGGTACAGGGTTGCAAACTGGAAAGTATTGAAGTAGATAGGGAGGATGTGCTAGATATTCTTGAGGGTTTGAAGTTAGATAAGTCCCCTGGGCGGACGGGATTTACCCTAGGATTCTCTGGGAGGCAAGAGAGGCGATTGCAGAGCCTCTGGCTCTGATCTTCAGGTCGTCGTTGGTTACGGGTATAGTTCGGAAGACTGGAGGATAGCGAATGTGGTCCCATTGTTCAAGAAGGGGAAGAGAGACTTTCCAGGGAATTATAGGCAGTGAGTCTTACTTCTGTGTGCAAAGTATTGGAGAGAATTATTAGGGATAGGATTTATAGTTATTTAGAGAGAAATGAATTGATTGGGGATAGTCAGCATGGTTTTGTGAAGGGTAGGTCGTGCCTTACTAACCTTATTGAGTTTTTTGAAAAAGTGACCAAGAGGTGGATGGGGGTAAGGCGGTTGATGTGGTATATATGGACTTTAGTAAGGCGTTCGATAAGGTGGCCCATGGAAGGCTTCTGCAGAAAATGCAGATGTATGGGATAGAGGGTGATTTAGCTAATTGGGTTAGGAATTGGCTAGCAGATAGAAGACAGAGGGTGGTGGTTGATGGGAGATATTCATCGTGGAGTTCGGTGACAAGTGGTGTACCTCAGGGTCTGTTTTGGGGCCCTGCTGTTTGTAATTTTTATAAATGATCTGGATGAGGGTATTGAAGGATGGATTAGTAAATTTGCGGATGACACTAAAGTCGGTGGAGTGTAGATAGTGAAGAGGGTGTTATAGTTTGCAGAGAGACTTGGACAAGTTGCAGAGCTGGGCGAGAGGTGGCAAATGGAGTTTAATGTGGAAAAGTGTGAGGTAATGCACTTTGGCAGGAATAATAAATGTGTAGAGTATAGGGCTAATGGTAGGATTCTTAATAGTGTTGATGAACAGAGGGATCTTGGTGTATTTGTGCATAGATCCCTGAAAGTAGGCAGTCAAGTCGATAAGGTTGTTAAGAAGGCATATGGAGTCTTAGCTTTTATTGGTAGGGGGATTGAATTTCGGAGCCGCAACGTCATGTTGCAACTGTACAAAACTCTAGTGCGGCCGCACTTGGAGTATTGTGTGCAGTTCTGGTCCCCACATTATAAGAAAGATGTGGAGGCATTGGAGAGGGTACAGAGGAGGTTTACCAGGATGTTGCCTGGTATGGAGGGCAGGTCTTATGAGAGAGGCTGAGGGATTTGAGGTTGTTTTCGTTAGAAAGGAGGCGCTAAGAGGAGACCTTATCGAAACATATAAGATGATTAGAGGTTTAGATAGGGTGGACAGTGATAGCCTTTTTCCTAGGATGGAGAAAGCTAGCACGAGGGGACACAGCTTTAAATTAAGGGTGATAGTTATAGGACGGATATCAGAGGTAGGTTCTTTACCAGAGGGTGGTTAAGGAGTGGAATGCCCTGCCTGCGGCAGTTGTAGATGCGCCAATTTTGGTGGCGTTTAAGAGGTTAGTTGATAAGTTATAGAACATAGAACATAGAACATTACAGCACAGAACAAGCCCTTCGGCCTTCGATGTTGCGCCAACCAATATAAAAAGCAATGCCTCTCCAAACTAAACCATTCCTTCTCTTCCATATACTTATCAACTAACCTCTTAAATGCCACCGAACTTGGCGCATCTACAACTGCTGCAGGTAGGGCATTCCACTCCCGAACCACCCTTTGGGTAAAGAACCTACCTCTGATATCCATCCTATAACTATCACCCCTTAATTTAAAGCTGTGTCCCCTCGTGCTAAGAGAAGGGAATGGTTTTAGGTTGGAGGGTCATTGCTTTTTTTCATAATTGGTCGGCGCAACATCGAAGGCCGAAGGGCCTGTTCTGCGCTGTAATGTTCTATGTTCTATGTTCCAAGTAACTGGCTTGGTAATAGGAGACAGAGAGTAATAGTGGAAGGGTGTTTCTCTAGCTGGAGGTCGGTCACTAGTGGTGTGCTGCAGGCTCGTACTGGGACCTCTTCTATTTGTAATATATATAAATGACTTGGAAGAGGGAGTAAGTGGAGTGATCAGCAAGTTTGCAGATGATACAAAGATGGCTGGACTTGCGGATAGTGAGGAGCATTGTCAGGCGATGCAGCAGGACATAGATAGGCTGGTAGCTTGGGCAGACAGATGGCAGATGGAATTCAATCCTAATAAATGTGAGGTGATGCATTTCGGGAGAAAGAATGTAGGGGGAGGTATATGATAAAGGGTAGACCTATTAAGAGTATAGAAATGCAGAGGGACTGGGGGTGCAGGTGACAAGTCTCTGAAGGTGGCAGAGCAAGTGGAGAAGGTTGTGAAGAAAGCATATAGTATGCTAGCCTTTATAGGAAGGGTATAGAGTACAAGAGCTGGCCTTTAATGTTACAGTTGTATAAAACGCTGGTTAGACCTCATTTGGAATACTGCGTCCAGTTCTGGTCGCCTTACTACCGGAAGGACGTGGAGACTCTGGAGAGAGTGCAGAGGAGGTTTACCAGGATGCTGCCTGGTATGGAAGGTCTGAGTTACGAGGAGAGTTAGGCAAATTGGGACTTTTTCCTTAGAAAGACGTAGACTTAGAGGAGATCTAATAGAGGTGTACAAGATTTTGAGGGGATAGATAGAGTAAACAGGGTTAAGCTTTTTCCTAGGATGGACTCAAATAGCACAAGGGGTCACGGGCTTAGGGTGAGGGGGGTAAGGTATAATTTGGACCTAGAGGGGAGTTTTTTCACACAGAGGGTGGTGGGGTATGGAATGCGCTGCCAAGTAAAGTGGTGGAGGCAGGCACTCTGGAGTTATTTAAGAAATACTTAGATGGGCACATGAACAGAATGGAATTGAAGGGTATATAGAAAACTGATTTAAAATAGGGATCATGAGCCTTGAGAGTCCCTGGGAAGTGTGTAAATAGATGATGATATTGATGTACTTGTTTTTATACAGGTGCTTTGGTCCACCTTGTTGTCTAACGAGGGGCATACACGCGATGGGTCGTGAGAGGGCTGCTCTTGGATTTTTTTCGAGAGTATCCTAGTGCTTCACGTCGTTAGTGTACGCTTGACCTGGACCATTTGAGGGGCAACACGACAGCTCAGTGACTATCGCTGTGCTGTGCAGATACATGGATTTGGGCCTGTGTCTGTGGGAGTTTGCGCATTCTCCCCGTGCTTGCGTGGGTTTTCTCCGGGTGCTCCGGTTTCCTCCCACATCCCAAAGGTGAGCTCTTAGGCTAATTAGCAAAACAAATTCTCCCTAAATTGTCTCAAATTTGGTTTTCTTGACCTGGACCATTTGAGGGGCAACACGACAGCTCAGTGACTATCGCTGTGCTGTGCAGATACATGGATTTGGGCCTGTGTCTGTGGGAGTTTGCGCATTCTCCCCGTGCTTGCGTGGGTTTTCTCCGGGTGCTCCGGTTTCCTCCCACATCCCAAAGGTGAGCTCTTAGGCTAATTAGCAAAACAAATTCTCCCTAAATTGTCTCAAATTTGGTTTTTAATCTATAGATCTATAAATATAGACAGGGATCACAGGTAGACGTGGGAACATCGAGGTGATGGCACGGGCTTGTTGGACCGAAGGGCCTGTTCCCCGTGCTGTTTTGTTCTTTGCTCTTTGACATGGGGAGAACGTGCAAACTATACACAGATAGCGACCCCAGGCTTGAATTGAGTCCGGATCCCTGGCGCAGTGAGGTAGCAATGTTAATCACTGTGCCACTATCCATTCTCCTTCTCGCCTATGCACTCAAGCCATTTCCAACGCTCAGAATTCCTTCTTCTTTGCAGGAGAAACAGCACATAACCCTGGGTAGAGGGTGTGCTCCAGGGGTGGCCTGCTGGTGGTAGATACCTTGTCGATGCATGCCCACCTTATCCATCGTGATAGGCATTTCATTTCAGGAGTGTCAGCAATGAACGTTGACATCCTGAGTCTCCTGAGGCATTGGTGTTCAGACATATGGAGAGAACCGATTCTCTCTGACAGCTCTGTGGTGGGTCTCAGTGTCCGAACCCCCTATTCTGTGGAGCAGCGGCTGTCGTAAGTCTTGTTCCTGCTCCTGTTCCTGTTTGTGTTACTTTTCCTCTTGCTCCTTCCTCCGGGTGCTCCGGTTTCCTCCCACATCCCAAAAATGTGCTCTTAGGCTGATTGGGTAACAAATTGTCCCTATATTGGTCCCTATATGGGAATCTTCAACAATAGGCATAGCCTAAAGTCAAGAATATGTCATTAAGACGTTAGGACGGCGGCGCGGGCTCGTTGGGCCGAAGGGCCTGTTTCCCGTGCTGTGTCGCTGTTTGTAACTTTGTAACAGAGAGGTTCGAGTTGGAGCTGTATAAGTTACTGCCATGTTATGAGGATATGGGCATCTGGGAAGTGCAGCAGGGTGGTGAAGAAGGCATTTGGCACACTTGCTTTCACCAGTCAGAACACCGAGTACAATAGCTGGGACACAATGCTACAATTGCTCAAGAGATTGGTAAGACCGCATTTGGAGTACTGCATACAATTCTTTTATAGGAAGGATGTACGCTTAATCTAGACCAACTGACGGGCAATACAACAGCTCAGTGACTATCACTGTCTGCTGTACAGTTACAGGGACCCGGGTCGGATCTCCGGCTTGGGTCAATGTCTGTGGGAGTTTGTGCATTCTCCCCGTGCTTGTGTGGGTTTTCTCCGGGTGCTCCGGTTTCCTCCCACATCCCAAAGATGTGCTCTTAGTCGGATTGGCAGAACAAATTCTCCCTAAATTGTTTCAAATTTGGTTTTTAATCCATAGATCTAAAAACAAAGAACAAAGAACAAAGAGCAACACAGCACGGGAAACAGGCCCTTCGGCCCAACGAGCCCGCGCCGCCGTCCTAACGTCTTAATGACATATCCTTGACTTTAGGCTATGCCTATTGTTGAAGATTCCCATATAGGGGCCAATATAGGGACAATTTGTTACCCAATCAGCCTAAGAGCACATTTTTGGGATGTGGGAGGAAACCGGAGCACCCGGAGAAAACCCATGCAACCACGGGGAGAATGTGCAAACTCCCGCAGACACAGGCCCAAATCCATGTGTCTGCACAGCAACAGCGATAGTCTCTGAGCTGTCATGTTGCCCATCAGATGGTCCAGTTTAAGCATACACTGACGACGTGAAGCACTAGGCAACTCCTGAAGCAACCTCCAAGAGCAGCTCTAGCACGACATGCCGCATGCATGCCCCTTGTTGGTCAACAAGGTGGACCGAATTGCCTGCGGAAACAAATAAGACTTAATTAAACATGCTAAAAAAAAACTAAGACATTCCCGAGACAAAACTAAAAGATAGTCTATACTATTTGGTCCTCCCGATATTCAAACAGTCCTGCTATATCCCTCTATCTGCAGACCGCTCATGTGGCTGTCCAAGAGACCATTAAACAACCCTAGCGTGCCTGCTCCCACCACCTTACTCGGCAGTGCATTCCACACCCCCCCTACCCTTTGTGTGAAAAACTGGCCTCTAATATTCGTCTTATACATAGCCCCCCTCACCCTGAGCCCGTGACCCCTCGTTCTATCCATTTCCAATGGTGGAAAAAGCTTACCACCATTTACTCTACCTATACCCCTCATAATCTTATATACCTCTAAAAGATCCCCTCTCAGCCGACGTCTTTCAAGGGAAAACAACCCCAGTGTTTTCAATCTTTCCTCGTAAGACCTATATAGGCCTATAAACATAGACAGGGATCACGGGTAGAGGTGGGAATATCGAGTTGGCGGCATGGGCTCATTGGGCCAAAGGGCCTGTTTCCCGTGCTGTTTTGTTCTTTGTTCTAAATTGTCCCTGAATTGGATCTCCCTTAATCTGGAGCACATGTAATTCCCTAAATTTCCACCCTCTTTATTGTGGAGTTTCACTAGAGGCAGACAAAAACGTCGAAGAGCAGCGAAAGATTTGAGTGTTAAAATGGGCAACATGGGCTTGTAGGGCCGAAGGGCCTGTTTCCTGTGCTGTTTTTTGTTCTTTGACGTTACGAAAGAGTGAAAAAAAATTTGCGCGGATTTTCCAGCTGCCTTCACCGCCCCCCCCCCCAAGACCGGAAAATCCCACCCACAATGTCAAATGATTCACTTCTAGAGTAGGAATTAATCATTTTTAAAAAAAGAATGATCCTATTTCAGATGAAGTAGAGAATTAGCTTATCTGTTAAGTCTAAAGCAATTTGAATGAAGTGTAAAACTGCAGTGTTAAAATAACCTCTCTGAACCAGAACCGTCGGATCTCAGTCTGCTTTTTTTCTTACAAAGCGAGTTCAATAACACATTAGAAAATTAATACATGCCCTAAAGCAAGGAATATATAAATCTTCTAATGAACCTCATTAAAATGTTAATTTGTCTAAAGCTGATTTCTCTGCTCATTAAAATTTCTACTAAATATAACGTTAAGTGTGATGGAAATGAGATAGTGCTGAGCAGGGCATGTAAACCATCTTTAGCTTTCGCGGTGGTGATGCTTGATTCAAATCTTGGTACCATTGCCTTCCAATATATCTATTCTTCCAATGTCACATCTACGATGCCCAAAAGCCTGGTCTTAACATTGGCCTCCTGCCTAAGGTATGTTTGGCAAACATTGGCAACATTCCCAACTGACGATTTACAGCCAATCACTACTACATAGAACACAGAACACTACAGCACAAACAGGCCCTTCGGCTCACAAGTTGCGCCAATCATATCCAGGCCTATCTGTAACTCTCAATCCCATTAAATCCCATGTACTCATCCAGAAGTCTTTTAAAAGACTCCAGCGAGTTCGCCTCCACCACCACCGATGGCAGCCGCTTCAAAGAACAAAGAACAAAACAGCACGGGAAACAGGCCCTTCGGCCCAACGAGCCCACGCCGCCACCTCGATGTTCCCACCTCTACCCGCAATCCCTGTCTATGTTTATAGATCTATGGATTAAAAACCAAATTTGAGACAATTTAGGGAGAATTTGTTTTGCCAATTAGCCTAAGAGCTCACTCACTCACTCCACTCACTCACCACACTCTGAGTGAAAAACTTACCCCTGACATTTCGTCTGTATTTGCTCCCCAGCACCTTAAACCTGTGTCCTCTCGTAGTGACCATTTCAGCCCCGGGAAATAGCCTCCAAGAATCCACCTTATCTAGTCCTCTCAACATATTATAAACCTCTATCAGGTCACCTCTCAACCTTCGTCTCTCCAGGGAGAAGAAACCTAGCTCCCTCAACCTATCCTCATAAGGTATGCCCCCCAATCCAGGCAATATCCTTGTAGTGGTTGTGATTCTCCCCGTGATGGAGTAGGACAACGTTTGACATCAGGGTTGAAGTTTGAAGAACGTGCTTTGGGAGAAGGTGGGCTGACAGAACACAAGGAACCTTTAATCCTTCTCAATCAGGATGATACTGGCATCCCTTTGACAGTCAGGATGACGTGAGGACAGTAAGGTCATATCCCTTCAAGTACAGATTGGATTCTGTTTCTATCATTGTTTAGCAAACTGTACAGGTCCAAAATGAAACCTTTGCAGAGGGAAAACCTGCCCCTAAATAGCAACATCTGCACCTCTAGGGAAACTCTAATACTGACAGAGAAATTCACTGTCCTTTCAGAATCCATTGATCTCTACAGTGCAGAAGGAGGCCATTCAGCCCATTGAGTCAGAACCAGCAGCAATCCCACCCTATCGCTGTAATCCCATGTAATCCATCTGACACTCAGGGCCAGTCTCACCCAGATCTGTTCCCTGGAACCCGATGTGTTTACACCTCTTATCCCTCCAATCTATACATCCTGGGATACTAAGGGGTGATTGTAACGTGGCCAATCCACCTAACCTGCACATCTTTGGAGTGTGGGAGGAAACCCACGCAGACACGGGGAGAACATGCAAACTCCACACAGTCACCTGAGGTTGGAATTGAACCCGGGTCCCTGGCACTGTGAGGCTGCAGTGCTAACCACGATGCCACCCAATGATTGCTCATGATAGATGTTGGCTGAGGAGCTAAGGTGGGAACATTCTCACCTCTAGGTTAGAAAATTGGGGGTATGAGTCCCTTTACAGAGTCTTAACCCACATGCGGTCAGGTGCAATACCACAAGAGTGCTGCACTGTCAAAGGTGCCGTCTTTTGGTCAAACGCCATCTGGATGTGAAACATCCCAGGCATCATCTGAGGATGAGCAGGGCGAGTTTTCCTGGTGCCCTGGCTAATACCAATAATCTTTAAAACAGATTATTATGTTATTATCATAAAATTATAGAATCATACAGTGCAGAAGAAGCCCATCGGCCCATCAAGTCTATACTGACGCGTGTGAAACATCTGACCTTGCCCCCAATCCCACTTACCAGCACTTAGCCTTGCACTTTACAATGTGCCAAGTGCTCATACTTTTTAAAGGATGTAAGGCATCCCACCTCCATCACCCTCCCAGGCAGCACATCCCACACCATCAGAGTTAAAAAGGTTTTTCCTCACATCCCCCCCCCCCCCTCCCCCCACCAGACCTCCTGCCTTGAACCTATCCCTTCATGACTGACCCTTCAACTGAGGGAAACAACAGCTCCCTCTCCACTCTGTCCACGTTTCTCATAACCCTGTATACCTTGATTAGGTCACCCCTTAGTCTTCTCTGCTATCATGGCCCCGTGCCGCCATTTTAACGTTATGAGTGCCCTCCTCTACCTATGACCTTTGTCTACGCCTATTGGGGAAGATTGAGGGAAGACTAATTTATGGACAATATGTTACACTAATCAGCCTAAGAGCATGTTTTTGGGGTGTGGGAGGATATCGGAGCACCCAGAGAAAACCCACGCAATCACAGGGACAACGTGCAAACTCCCTCAGACACAGGCCCAAATCCATGTATCTGCACAGCACAGCGATAGTCACTGAGCTGTCATGTTGCCCGTCAGATGGTCCAGTTTAAGCGTACACTAACAGACGTGAAGCACTAGGCAACTCTCGAAGCAACATCCAAGAGCAGCCCTCGCACGACCCACCCCGTGTGTATGCCCCTTGTTGGACAACAAGGCGGACTGAGATGGCACCATTTCTTATCCACCTTTGACTCTCTTCCCCGCTTCAATTCATGGTTCACATCTCCACTGTGTGAATCTAATTCAGGAAGTACAACTGCCTCCATTCAAGAAGTTCTGGAATGGCAAGTTCCAGAATTGTGCCAGAGTGTGAGGGGTCCCTTACCACCCTATTTTATTTATTAGTCTCACTACAGGCTTAGGAAGCGTTTATTGTGAATCAGGCAGAATCAGCAAGGCAAAGTAGGACTTTAAATAACCCATGGAATTATTATAGAATCCTTACAGTGCAGAAGGAGTCCATTCAGCCCATCGAGCCTGCACTGACAACAATCCCATCCAGACCTACCCTCCTAACCCCACTATTTACCTTGCTAAGCACATTGCCAGTAAGGGGAATTTAGCACGGCCAATCAACCTAACCCGCACATCTTTGGGAGGAAACCAGAGCACCTGGAGGAAACCCACGCAGACACGGGGAGAATGTGCAGACTTCACACAATGAAGCCAGAATTCGGATCCCTGGCGCCGAGAGGCAGCAGTGTCAATCACTGTTCCACCGTGTAACCGCCGGGATTAGAATGAGAATTGCAGTGATGTTGGGCGTGACACTCAGAGCAAGGCTGGGTAGAGGAGTGATCACTCCAGAATTCACCAGCTTCTTCCCGATTTTAAAACAAAGCAGGATCCAATTAATACTTCCTGGCTTTCAAAATAATGAGAGAAAGCCCTTTTTGAGAACTTTGGCACAGGCACCTTTCCCAACACACTGGGGTGGATTCTTGCCAAAGGACACAACTGTGCTTTCTTTTGAAAAAGCTCGGACAACAAGTGGAAAATATGACTGCAAACACTTTGGAAATGGAAAGTTGGACAAACTGACCTTTTCTGTTTAAAAAAAAATGTTGTTACTGTAGGTTTTTGCCTGAGATCTGGTTTTCATTGCTTTCCGGAGTTCATGTTGTCCAACTGCAGTTGACGGGATGCTTTCCCAAGAACGGCTCCTTGGAAATTTGTGGAACAGCCACAGGCAGACTTTATTAAATCCTCCCCTTCCCTCCTCCTGATCGCAGGAACATCATCTTGTGAGCTTCCAGTTGAGGACTGGGGTTAGAATCATAGAATCCAACAGTGCAGAAAGAGGCCCTTCAGCCCATCGAGTCTGCACCAAATACAATCCCACACAGGCTCTACCCCCATCTCCCTGCATACAATACCCACTAGCAAGTGGAGAAGGTTGTGAAGAAAGCATATAGTATGTTAGCCTTTATAGGAAGGGGCATAGACTCCAAGAGCTGGCCTTTAATGTTGCAGTTGTATAAAACATTAGTTAGACCTCATTTGGAATACTGCGTCCAGATCTGGTCAATAGCTAATGTTGTACCGTTGTTGAAAAAGGGTAGTAGGGATAACCCTGGAAATTATAGGCCGGTGAGTTTGACGTCAGTGGTAGGGAAGCTGTTGGAGGGGATTCTTAGGGATAGGATGTATAGGCACTTAGAGCGTTGCGATCTGATTAGGGATACGCAGCATGGATTTGTTAAGGGGAGGTCGTGCCTTACAAATCTGGTAGAATTTTTTGAGGAGGTGACGAAATCAGTGGACGAAGGGCGAGCCATTGATGTCGTCTATCTGGATTTTAGTAAGGCGTTTGACAAAGTCCCTCATGGGAGGTTAGTCGAGAAGGTCAAGGCAAATGGGATACAAGGACAAGTAGCTAGATGGATAAAGTAGTGAGCAGTGGTAGTTTTTTCCCGTTTTTATTTAAACTAACTGGAAACCGGAAGTCGTCATTAGGAGGCTGCCGGTAGTTGTAGTTTTTCTCTCTGACTCTATAAATTGGTCCAGAGAGGAAACCCGATACTCTACACAGGTAGAGTATCCCACCCTCCCCCCTCCTCTAACCTAATAATAAGTGTGTGGGAAGTTTTTTTTTCTCTCCTGGAAATTAAAGTATCAGGGATGGCAGTGCAGGCAGTACGTTGCACCTCCTGCGGTATGTACGAGTGAGGGACACCAGTACTGTTCCTGCTGATTATACCTGCAGGAAGTGTGCCCATCTGCAGCTCCTTGAGGATCGTGTTAAGGAGCTGGAGCTGGAATTAGAGGAACTCAGGATAATTCGAGAGGTTGAGGAGGATATTGGCAGGAGTAACAAAGAGATAGTCACTCCTAAAAGTGATTCTTGGGTAACTATTAGGAAGAGGGGAAAGAAGCAATCGGGAGACAATCCCCTGGGGCTGTTCCCCTCCAAAACAAATTTTCTGTCCTGGAGGCTACAGTTGAGGAAGAATCAACTGGAGATGACCAAAGGGAGCAGGTCTCTGGGGGTGAGCCTGCTGAGAATGCTCAGGTGGGTAGGGGGAATAAGAGATTGGGCCTGGTAATTGGAGACTCCATAGTTAGAGGGACAGATAGGAGAGTAAATAGTAATAAAGGACTCAGGGCTGGTGTGTTGCCTCCCAGGGGCTGGGGTCCAGGATGTTGCAGAGCGGGTTTTTAAGATTCTTAAGGGAGAGGGGAGTCAGCCCCAAGTCATAGTTCATGTAGGGACACATGTTATAGGTAGGACAAGGGAAGGGGATATTAAACAGAAATTTATGGAGTTGGGGTGGAAGCTTAGGGCCAAAACTGGCAGAGTGGTTATCTCTGGACTCTTGCCTGTGCCAAGGGATAGTTTAGAGAAGAACAGAGAGAGGGAATGTTTGAACTCGTGGCTGCGGGGATGGTGCAGGAGGGAGGGGTTCAGGTTCCTGAACAATTGGGACTCATTCTGGGATAGGTGGGACCTCTACAAGAGAGATGGTCTACACCTGAACCAGAGGGGAACTAACATCTTGGGGGGAAAATTTGCAAAGGCTATGCAGGGGGCTTTAAACTGATTCAGAGGGGGGGGGGTGGGATCCTGAGTAGTTGGGGTGCTAAGAAGGATGAGAATAGGGGGGTCACAGAGGAGAACTGCAAAACACAGCAGCGTACGGGTGGAGTAGGGCATGGTTTGAAATGCGTTTACTTTAATGCAAGGAGTATTCGCAATAAGGTGGAGGAACTTGCAGCTTGGACCAGTACCTGGAACTTCGATGTTGTGGCCATTTCAGAGACTTGGGTAGAGCAGGGACAGGAATGGATGTTGCAGGTTCCGGGGTTCAAATGCTTTAGTCGGAGTAGAGAAGGAGGTAGAAGGGGGGGAGGAGTGGCATTATTAGTCAAAGACTGTATCACAGTGACAGAAAAGAAGTTTGATGAGGACTTGTCTGTTGAGGTAGTATGGGCTGATTAGAAACTGGAGAGGAGAGGTCACCCTGTTGGGAGTCTTTTATAGACCTCCTAAAAGTTCTAGAGAGGTAGAGGAAAGGATTGCAAAGTCGATCCTGGACAGGAGTGAAAGTAATAGGGTAATTGTTATGGGGGACTTTAACTTTACTAATATTGATTGGAATAGCTATAGCTCTAGCTCGTTAGAGGGGTCAGTTTTTGTACAAAGTGTGCAGGAAGGTTTTTTGACTCAGTATGTAGATAGGCCAACTAGAGGTGAGGCTACATTGGATTTGGTGCTGGGCAATGAGCCAGACCAGGTGTTAGACTTGGAAGTTGGTGAACATTTTGGTGATAGTGACCACAATTCGGTTACATTCACCTTAGTGATGGATAGGGATAGGCATGAAGCTGGGGGCAGTAGTTATAGCTGGGGGAAGGGTAATTATGAGGCCATCAGGAGAGAATTAGGGTGCATAGGTTGGACTAGGAAACTACAGGGACTGGGAACATCTGAAATGTGGAGCTTATTCAAGGAGCAGCTGCTGCGAGTCCTTGATAAGTATGTCCCTGTCAGGCAAGGAGGAAATGGTCGAGTAAGGGAACCTTGGTGTACGAAAAAAGTTAATTCGCTGGTTAAAAGGAAAAGGAGGCTTATGTCAGGATGAGGCTTGAAGGCTCAGTTAGTGCAATGGATAGCTATAGATTAGCCAGGAGGGAGCTAAAGAGTGAGTTGAGGAGAGCTAAGAGGGGACACGAGAAGACTTTGGCTGATAGGATTAAGGAGAATCCTAAAGCTTTCTTTAGATATGTTAAGAATAGAAGATTGGTTAGGGCAAGATTAGGGCCAGTCATAGACAGCAGTGGGAAGTTGTGCGTGGAGCCTGAAGAGATTGGAGAGGCACTGAATAAATATTTCTCTTCGGTATTCACGCAGGGAGATGTAAATGTAGTTGTGGAGAACACTGAGGTACAGGGTTGCAAACTGGAAAGTATTGAAGTAGATAGGGAGGATGTGCTAGATATTCTTGAGGGTTTGAAGTTAGATAAGTCCCCTGGGCCGGACGGGATTTACCCTAGGATTCTCTGGGAGGCAAGAGAGGCGATTGCAGAGCCTCTGGCTCTGATCTTCAGGTCGTCGTTGGTTACGGGTATAGTTCCGGAAGACTGGAGGATAGCGAATGTGGTCCCATTGTTCAAGAAGGGGAAGAGAGACTTTCCAGGGAATTATAGGCCATGAGTCTTACTTCTGTTGTGGGCAAAGTATTGGAGAGAATTATTAGGGATAGGATTTATAGTTATTTAGAGAGAAATGAATTGATTGGGGATAGTCAGCATGGTTTTGTGAAGGGTAGGTCGTGCCTTACTAACCTTATTGAGTTTTTTGAAAAAGTGACCAAAGAGGTGGATGGGGGTAAGGCGGTTGATGTGGTATATATGGACTTTAGTAAGGCGTTCGATAAGGTGGCCCATGGAAGGCTTCTGCAGAAAATGCAGATGTATGGGATAGAGGGTGATTTAGCTAATTGGGTTAGGAATTGGCTAGCAGATAGAAGACAGAGGGTGGTGGTTGATGGGAGATATTCATCGTGGAGTTCGGTGACAAGTGGTGTACCTCAGGGTCTGTTTTGGGGCCCTGCTGTTTGTAATTTTTATAAATGATCTGGATGAGGGTATTGAAGGATGGATTAGTAAATTTGCGGATGACACTAAAGTCGGTGGAGTGGTAGATAGTGAAGAGGGTGTTATAGTTTGCAGAGAGACTTGGACAAGTTGCAGAGCTGGGCGAGAGGTGGCAAATGGAGTTTAATGTGGAAAAGTGTGAGGTAATGCACTTTGGCAGGAATAATAAATGTGTAGAGTATAGGGCTAATGGTAGGATTCTTAATAGTGTTGATGAACAGAGGGATCTTGGTGTATTTGTGCATAGATCCCTGAAAGTAGGCAGTCAAGTCGATAAGGTTGTTAAGAAGGCATATGGAGTCTTAGCTTTTATTGGTAGGGGGATTGAATTTCGGAGCCGCAACGTCATGTTGCAACTGTACAAAACTCTAGTGCGGCCGCACTTGGAGTATTGTGTGCAGTTCTGGTCCCCACATTATAAGAAAGATGTGGAGGCATTGGAGAGGGTACAGAGGAGGTTTACCAGGATGTTGCCTGGTATGGAGGGCAGGTCTTATGAGAGAGGCTGAGGGATTTGAGGTTGTTTTCGTTAGAAAGGAGGGGCTAAGAGGAGACCTTATCGAAACATATAAGATGATTAGAGGTTTAGATAGGGTGGACAGTGATAGCCTTTTTCCTAGGATGGAGAAAGCTAGCACGAGGGGACACAGCTTTAAATTAAGGGTTGATAGTTATAGGACGGATATCAGAGGTAGGTTCTTTACCAGAGGGTGGTTAAGGAGTGGAATGCCCTGCCTGCGGCAGTTGTAGATGCGCCAAGGTGGCGTTTAAGAGGTTAGTTGATAAGTTTATAGAACATAGAACATAGAACATTACAGCACAGAACAAGCCCTTCGGCCTTCGATGTTGCGCCAACCAATATAAAAATGCCTCTCCAAACTAAACCATTCCTCTCTTCCATATACTTATCAACTAACCTCTTAAATGCCACCGAACTTGGCGCATCTACAACTGCTGCAGGTAGGGCATTCCACTCCCGAACCACCCTTTGGGTAAAGAACCTACCTCTGATATCCATCCTATAACTATCACCCCTTAATTTAAAGCTGTGTCCCCTCGTGCTAAGAGAAGGGAATGGTTTTAGGTTGGAGGGTCATTGCTTTTTTCATAATTGGTCGGCGCAACATCGAAGGCCGAAGGGCCTGTTCTGCGCTGTAATGTTCTATGTTCTATGTTCCAAGTAACTGGCTTGGTAATAGGAGACAGAGAGTAATAGTGGAAGGGTGTTTCTCTAGCTGGAGGTGTCACTAGTGGTGTGCTGCAGGGCTCAGTACTGGGACCTCTTCTATTTGTAATATATATAAATGACTTGGAAGAGGGAGTAAGTGGAGGGATCAGCAAGTTTGCAGATGATACAAAGATGGCTGGACTTGCGGATAGTGAGGAGCATTGTCAGGCGATGCAGCAGGACATAGATAGGCTGGTAGCTTGGGCAGACAGATGGCAGATGGAATTCAATCCTAATAAATGTGAGGTGATGCATTTCGGGAGAAAGAATGTAGGGGGGAGGTATATGATAAAGGGTAGACCTATTAAGAGTATAGAAACGCAGAGGGACCTGGGGGTGCAGGTGAACAAGTCTCTGAAGGTGGCAGAGCAAGTGGAGAAGGTTGTGAAGAAAGCATATAGTATGCTAGCCTTTATAGGAAGGTGTATAGAGTACAAGAGCTGGCCTTTAATGTTGCAGTTGTATAAAACGTTGGTTAGACCTCATTTGGAATACTGCGTCCAGTTCTGGTCGCCTTACTACCGGAAGGACGTGGAGACTCTGGAGACAGTGCAGAGGAGGTTTACCAGGATGCTGCCTGGTATGGAAGGTCTGAGTTACGAGGAGAGATTAGGCAAATTGGGACTTTTTCCTTAGAAAGACATAGACTTAGAGGAGATCTAATAGAGGTGTACAAGATTTTGAAGGGGATAGATAGGGTAAACAGGGTTAAGCTTTTTCCTAGGATGGACTCAAATAGCACAAGGGGTCACGGGCTTAGGGTGAGGGGGGTAAGGTATAATTTGGACCTAGAGGGAGTTTTTTCACGCAGAGGGTGGTGGGGGTATGGAATGCGCTGCCAAGTAAAGTGGTGGAGGCAGGTACTCTGGAGTTATTTAAGAAATACTTAGATGGGCACATGAACAGAATGGGAATGGAGGGGTATAGAAAACTGATTTAAAATAGGGATCATGAGCCTTGAGAGTCCCTGGGAAGTGTGTAAATAGATGATGATATTGATGTACTTGTTTTTATCCTACAGGTGCTTTGGTCCACCTTGTTGTCTAACGAGGGGCATACACGCGATGGGTCGTGAGAGGGCTGCTCTTGGATCTTTTTCGAGAATATCCTAGTGCTTCACGTCGTTAGCGTACGCTTAACCTGGACCATTTGATGAGCAACACGACAGCTCAGTGACTATCGCTGTGCTGTGCAGATACATGGATTTGGGCCTGTGTCTGTGGGAGTTTGCGCATTCTCCCCATGCTTGCGTGGGTTTTCTCCGGGACCTCCGGTTTCCTCCCACATTCCAAAGATCTGCTCTTAGGCTAATTGGCAAAACAAATTCTCCCTAAATTGTCTCAAATTTGGTTTCAATGCATAGATCTATAAACATAGACAGGGAAGAAGTGGGAACATCGGGGTGGCGGCGTGGGCTCGTTGGGCCAAAGGGCCTGTCTCCCGTGCTGTTTCGTTCTTTGAAACCCACGCAGACACGAGGAGAATGTGCAAACTTCCACTCAGACAGTGACCCGAGCTGGGAATCGAACCCAGGATCCTGGAGCTGTGAAGCAGCTGTGCTAACCATTGTGCTACCGTTAATCTCAGCAAACTAGGTTCGAGTTCACTGAGAGACTGTGCTGCAAATTACAAGCACAAGATTATTGAACCTGCGTTATATCAGTGCTCAGGGAACTAATGCTTTAGTTTTCTCCCATCGGAGCTTTTCGTTCCCCGCCGTGGTCTCCTCTACAGATGTTGGTATTTAACATCGCTATGAGGGACCATTCATTGGAATACAAACATAAACCCATCAATGACATTCATTATAATATCTTTGAACACCTATCACTCTTCAATGTGCTGTGATTTTGAACAGAGGTCAATTATAGGATTTGAATAAGCTGACAATCTTTTGCAAAAAAATTATCAAAGTTTTTATAGTTTGGTACAACATTTATCTTGTTTTATATCCTTACCAATGTATTCGGATTCCTCCACAGTCTCGGGCCTCCCTATCTTTGTAACCTCATCCACAAGGAATAGAAGCAAGAGAGGACCATTCGGCCCATCAAACCTGCTCCACCATCCCCAATATTGGTTTCAACTCCACTTTCCCGCCTGCTCCCCTTCATTCCTTAAGAGACCAAAAAAAAACTGTCTATTGCAGTGAAGCAATTTCTCCTTACCTCAGTCTTAAAAATCAACCCCTCATCCTGAGATTGTACTCCGTTGTTTTCGATTCCCGGACCTATTGAAACAATCTCTCAGTGTCCAGCCCCGCTGTTGGTTCCTTTGAGGTTGCCTCTCATTGTTCTAAATTTCAGAAAATGTCAACTCAATTTACTTGATCTTTCATCATGGGTTCAATCTAGTGAAGCTTTACTATATTGCCACCAATAGATGTGGCGACCAAAACTGCACGCAGGGATCCACATGTGGTTTCCCCAAAACCCTGTACGATAGCAACAAGATTTCTTTATTCTTGTACTCCAATCCCTTTGCGATAAATGCCAGAGTTTCACTTGCCTTCCTAATTGCTTGCTGCACCTCCTCATTCACTTTACGAGTTCCTCGTACAATCCAAATCTCTTTCAATCTCACCACTTAAAAAAACGCTCTTATTAAAAAAAAAGTTCTGCTTTTTTTTATTCTGACCACTTGTGCATCTTTCCTTTCCATTTGCTGTATCGTTGGTGGTTGCATTTTCAGTTCGGAGCTGTAGAACCCCCTCTCCAAGACCCTCAGTTCATTACAGAAGCTTCAGTTCTTCCATTTTTGAACAGAAAGATACTCAATTTTGGAAAAGGTTACTCCTCTTGAATGTCGCTGAAGAACGCTCATTTCCAGATGCAGAAGGAGGGATGGAGACTGTTGCACCTTTTTGGGATACTGAACTTAAGGTGAACTTAACACTGATCTCCTTCTCTCGGCATCAGTGTCAACTGTGCCTTAGCTAAAGCACCTGAGTCTAGAAGATTGTTCTAACTTAACTAACACTCTCTCTCTGCTGACACTCCAATGCAGCGCTGAAGGGCTGCTGAACTGTTAGGGGCTGCTATTTTTTAGCTGAGACCTTAAACTGAGAGTGGTCTCTCATCTGTGTGTGTAAGATCACCCAGTGTTATTAAAGTTATAGAAGTACACCATGGAAATAGAGCCTTCGGCCCAATGGATCCATACTGACTATGGTGTCTTCCTGGCCTCAAGTGCCTGTGTTTGACCCAGATTTCTCTAATACTTTCCCTTCCATGTTGAGAAGAATAGATAGGATGGATTCTCGGAGCTATTTCCCAGGGTTGAAATGGTCGCTACGAGAGGACACAGGTTTAAGGTGCTGGGGAGTAGGTACAAAGAACAAGGAACAAAACAGCACGGGAAACAGGCCCTTCGGCCCAACGAGCCCGTGCCGCCACCTCGATGTTCCCACCTCTACCTGTGATCCCTGTCTATGTTTATAGATCCATGCATTGGAACCAAATTTGAGACAATTTAGGGAGAATTTGTTCTTCCAATCAGCCTAAGAGCACATCTTTGGGATGTGGGAGGAAACTGGAGCACCCGGAGAAATCCCACGCAAGCATGGGGAGAATGTGCAAACTCCCACAGACACAGGCCCCAAATCCATGTATCTGCACAGGAAACCCATGCAAGCACGGGGAGAATGAGCTTCCCTGTGCTGTACTGTTCTTTGTTTGCTTTAATAATCTCGAAATAATAAATAGCTAATAAATATTGACCAGCCCGGAACAGTTCAAATTGTCACAACATCAACATCGCATTTCTACTTTGTTGTGTGGGAGCAGGTGAGGCCCTTATTGAACTTTAATCAAGATACGAAAAGCCAACTCAAAAGGTCTGGGGGAGAAGCGGGGCTGGGAGTAATCTCAGTCCTGAAGGACGCTTGTTGATTAAGTTAGCAGGCCCAAATTGCTACTGGGAAGACAACCTGATTTATAATCTAGAAATGAACTGAAAACTTTAATCTTGCTCTGTTAAATACTCGCGTGCCCAAATGAGAAACAACTTACCTGAAATGTATTAAGAATCATACAACCCTATAGTGCAGAAAGAGGCCCTTCGGCCCATGGAGTCTGTTCCAAACACAATCCCACCCAGGCTCGACCCCCATATATTACACCCACTAATCCCTCAAACCTGCGCATCCCTGGACACTAAGGGGCAATTTCTTAGCACGGCCAATCAACCTAACCCGCACATCTTTGGACTGTGGGAGGAAACTGGAGTACCTGGAGGAAACCCACGCAGATACGAGGAGAATGTGCAAACTTCCACACGGACAGTGACCGGAGCCGGGAATCGAACCAGGACCCGTGAAGCAGCAGTGCTAACCATTGTGCTACTGTGCCACCTCTCTGAGGTGGCTATCTGCCATTATCTCTGGGACTCATTCCTTGGCCTTTCAACGTAAAAAGAGCACATGCACGAAATCTCAATTTTAAGTAGCACATCATAAAAAAATAGCATCCGAGAGATCGCCCTGCATTAAACTAGTTTGAATGTTATTGGGTCAAAGCAAGAATATCTTATTCCCGATGATCAATATTTAGGTTGGCTAAAGTTATCTTTCTAATTGTGCAGGAAAACTCACCTTCGAGGCAGTCACATTTATATTCACCTACTTAATAAAAGTGGACCTGACTAATGTCAAATTGTGGTTTAATTCAGTAGATTAACTATTTCAGAGAACCATATGGGTCCACAGCACAAGAAAATGATCCTTCAGCCCATGTACCAGTTAAAGACAAACCACTCAACTAGTCTCATCCAATTTCCCAGTATGTGGCCCATGATCTTGGCATGAGAAGTACAAAGAACAAAACAGCACGGGAAACAGTCCCTTCGGCCCAACGAGCCCGTGCCGCCACCCTGATGTTCCCACCTCTACTCATGATCCCTGTCTATGTTTATAGATCTATGCGTCGGAACCAAATTTGAGACAATTTAGGGAGAATTTGTTTTGCCAATCAGCCTAAGAGCACATCTTTGGGATGTGGGAGGAAACCGGAGCATCCGGAGAAAACCCATGCAGGCACGGGGAGAATGCGCAAACTCCCACAGACACAGGCCCAAATCCATGTATCTGCACAGCACAGCGATAGTCACTGAGCTGTCGTGTTGCCCATCAGATGGTCCAGGTCAAGCGTACACTAACGACGTGAAGCACTAGGATACTCTCAAAGCAACATCCAAGAACAGCCCTCGCACGACCCATTGTGTGTATACCCCTTGTTGGACAACAAGGCGGAGTGTTTCATATGTTTGGAGTGTTTGTTCCCTGATTCCCTTTGACTTCAATTTTGCTAGGGTTCCTTACTACTAGACTTGGTCAAATACTCCCTGATGACTCCCCTCCCCCGCACCACCACCACCTATGCCCCCCACCCATGGATCTATCCCTGGCTCCCTCCTGTTTCTCATTACATGCTGCCCCATGGTAACATCATCCAAAATTAGTTTGCAAAAGTGACACCCAGCTCTATCTCATCACCCCTCTCTCCACCCCTCCACTGTCGCTAAATTATCCGCCTGTTAGCTACACCTGAGGGAGAATTTAGCAAGGCCAGTGCACCTAACAGCACGTCTTTTGCACTGCGGAAGGAAACAGAGCATCCGGAAGAAACCCACTCAGATACGGGGAGAACGTGCAGACTCCACACAGACAGTGACCCAAGGCTGGAGTTGAACCTGAGTCCATTATGCTGTGAGCAGCAGGGCTAATCAATATACCATTCTGTATGATAGAACACCGCAGCACAAACAGGCCCTTCGGCCCACAAGTTGTGCCAATCATATCCAAACCTACCAGGCCTATCTATAACTCTAATCCCATTAAATCCCATGTACTCATCCAGAAGTCTCTTAAAAGACCCCAGCGAGTTCATCTCTACCACCACTGACGGCAGCCGATTCCACTCACTCACTGCCCTCTGAGTGAAAAACTTACCCCTAACATCTCCTCTGGACCTGCCCTCCAGCACCTTAAACCTGTGTCCCCACGTAGCGACCGTTTCGTGAAAGCTGAAAGATTGTTTTTATTGTTTAGAGAATTTAAAACACTCGGGGCATAGCCTCGAGATAAGGGGTCAACTTTACAGGGCAAAGATGAAGAGAAATTTCTTCACTCAATGGTTGTGAATCTTTGGAGCTCTCTAATACTGTCTCCTAGTGACCATTTCAGCATTCAGCTGGAATGTTATCCAGCACACAGATCTGGATGAGCAGATACTTCTCCGGATACATACAGGGAAGGCCATAGCCTTCAGTTCCCACTCCAAATTCAGTTCCCTAGTGACCAACTCCATTCCTCTCCATGGCAACAGTCTGAGACTAAACTAGTCCGTTCACAATCTTGATATCAAAGAACAAAGAACAAAACAGCACGGGAAACAGGCCCTTCGGCCCAACGAGCCCGCGCCGCCACCCCGATGTTCCCACCTCTACCCGCGATCCCTGTCCATGTTTATAGATCTATGGATTAAAACCAAATTTGAGACAATTTAGGGAGAATTTGTTTTGCCAATTAGCCTAAGAGCACATCTTTGGGATGTGGGAGGAAACCGGAGCACCGGAGAAAACCCACGCAAGCACGGGGAGAATGCGCAAACTCCCACAGGCCCAAATCCATGTATCTGCACAGCACAGCGATAGTCACTGAGCTGTCGTGTTGCCCATCAAATGGTCCAGGTCAAGCGTACACTAACAACGTGAAGCACTAGGATACTCTTGAAAAAAATCCAAGAGCAGCCCTCTCACGACCCATCGCGTGTATGCCCCTCGTTAGACAACAAGGTGGACCAAAGCACCTGTAGGATAAAAACAAGTACATCAATATCATCATCTATTTACACACTTCCCAGGGACTCCCAAGGCTCATGATCCCTATTTTAAATCAGTTTTCTATACCCCTCCATTCCCATTCTGTTCATGTGCCCATCTAAGTATTTCTTAAATAACTCCAGAGTACCTGCTCCACCACTTTACTTGGCAGCGCATTCCATACCCCCACCACCCTCTGTGTGAAAAAACTCCCTCTAGCATCCAAATTATACCTTACCCCCCTCACCCTAAGCCCGTGACCCCTCGTGCTATTTGAGTCCATCCTAGGAAAAAGCTTAACCCTGTTTACTCTATCTATATCCCTCATAATCTTGTACGCTCTATTAGATCTCCTCTAAGTCTACGTCTTTCTAAGGAAAACAGTCCCAATTTGCTTAACCTCTCCTCGTAACTTAGACCTTCCATACCAGGCAGCATCCTGGTAAACCTCCTCTGCACTTTCTCCAGAGTCTCCACGTCCTTCCGGTAGTAAGGCGACCAGAACTGGACGCAATTTCCAAATGAGGTCTAACCAGCGTTTTATATAACTGCAACATTAAAGGCCAGCTCTTGTACTCTATACCCCTTCCTATAAAGGCTAACATACTATATGCTTTCTTCACAACCTTCTCCACTTGCTCTGCCACCTTCAGAGACTTGTTCACCTGCACCCCCAGGTCCCTCTGCATTTCTATACTCTTAATAGGTCTACCCTTTATCATATACCTCCCCCTACATTCTTTCTCCCGAAATGCATCACCTCACATTTATCAGGATTGAATTCCATCTGCCATCTGTCTGCCCAAGCTACCAGCCTATCTATGTCCTGCTGCATCGCCTGACAATGCTCCTCACTATCCGCAAGTTCAGCCATCTTTGTATCGTCTGCGAACTTGCTGATCACTCCACTTACTCCCATAGCATTGGAATAGTTTATGTTAGAGGATCATTAGATTAGTTCCACTGGTCGGCGCAACATCGCAGGCCGAAGGGCCTGTGCTGCGCTGTGATGTTCTATTTCTTTTCCAGAAGGAAATTAGTGAACCAGATGGGTTTTTCAGATGTTTGACAATTTGACACGGTCGACATTGGATTTTTCATCTGCTATGGCAAATTTCGAACCCGCGACCAAGAGCATTACCGTGGATTTGTGTATTATTATAGAACATTGAACACTACATCACAAAGTCGCATAAATCATATCCCTACCTACCAGGCCTATATATAACCCTCAATTCCATTAAAGCCCATGTACTCATCCAGAAGTCTCTTAAAGACCCCAAATAAGTTTGCCTCCACCGACGGCAGCCGATTCCACTCACCCAGCACCCTCTCAGCGAAAAACTTACCCAGAGGCAATAACCCTAACCATGAGTGTTCTATAAGTAACAACAGCTCAACTAACATTTAGAAGATGCCAAAGTAATGAACATTGCTGGAACTGGGATATTGGAACTGGATGTCATTTAACCTTTACTCAATGTCTAATGGCTATGATTCCAGAGTGAAGCTTACAAAGTAGGCTATTGTCAGATAGCATCTGAAACTGGGTGGAGTTAATGATTAGTCAGGATGTGTCTCGGGAATGATCAGTTCTACTGGAACCTTCTGTAAAGGGAACTGCTTTCATTTGTCAGAACGATCTTCTCAAGCCAGGAGGTGAATTTAACATTAAACTAACCCCTACAGGTTATGTAAGGTCTGAGTTACGAGGACAGGTTAGGCAAATTGGGACTGTTTTCCTTAAAACGATGTAGACTTAGAGGAGATCTAATAGAGGTGTACAAGATTATGAGGGGTATAGATAGAGTAAACAGGGTTAAGCTTTTTCCTAGGATGGACCGAATAGCCGAGGGGTCACAGGCTTAGGGTGAGGGGGGTAAGGTATAATTTGGATGTAGAGGATTTTTCACACAGGTGGGGGTATGGAATGCGTGCCAAGTAAAGTGGTGGAGGCAGGTACTCTGGAGTTATTTAAGAAATACTTAGATGGGCACATGAACAGAATGGGAATGGAGGGGTATAGAAAACTGATTTAAAATAGGGATCATGAGCCTTGGGAGTCCCTGGGAAGTGTGTAAATAGATGATGATATTGATGTACTTGTTTTTATCCTACAGGTGCTTTGGTCCACCTTGTTGTCTAACGAGGGGCATACACGCGATGGGTCGTGAGAGGGCTGCTCTTGGATTTTTTTTGAGAGTATCCTAGTGCTTCACGTCGTTAGTGTACGCTTGACCTGGACCATTTGATGGGCAACACGACAGCTCAGTGACTATCGCTGTGCTGTGCAGATACATGGATTTGGGCCTGTGTCTGTGGGAGTTTGCGCATTCTCCCCGTGCTTGCGTGGGTTTTCTCCGGGTGCTCCGGTTTCCTCCCACATCCCAAAGATGTGCTCTTAGGCTAATTAGCAGAACAAATTCTCCCTAAATTATCTCAAATTTGGTTTTTAGTCCATAGATCTATAAACATAGACAGGGATCACGGGTAGAGGTGGGAACATCGGCGTGGCGGCGCGGGCTCGTTGGGCCGAAGGGCCTGTTTCCCGTGCTGTTTTGTTCTTTGTCCTTTGTTCATCAAATGACCTCAGACTAGTTAACACTTTCTTCACAAAATCAAACTTGAGTCACCTGCGACCAGAGCCTATTACTGAATATTCCTGAAAAATCCCAAACTGTGAGTAATTAGTCACTTAATCACTTCCCTTGGGAGGGAAAATGGTGGGCAGGATTGTCCAACCTCATCCGTGGCAGGAGCTGGCATGAGCAAAAAAGGGAAAATATGGTATTCCAGACAAAGCTCCGTTCACCCTCAGCGGAACTGGAAAATACCGGGATGGAAGATGTAGATGTCTTGTAGGCCTCTCTCTCTGATCACTGCTGGTCGCCTTCTCTACAAATCAAAACATGTTTTGGACAGTGAACTCCTGAAAATGCCTCCAGAATTTTAACAACCCACGATTATGTTTTCTTTTTCTCAAGTGATTCTTGAGAAAATCATATAAATCATTGCGTTAAAATGAGAGCATATTGAGAACTCCCAGTGACTCACCCTGATTATCTGTGTTTGTTGCCTAATGATATTTGTACATTACAAAGTGAAGTTCCTGAATGATTCATCGAGAGTTCAGCATTGTATCCAATGCTCCATTTGACACCCTTAACAACACTGATGATCCCATCATCATCAGTCTTGATGGGATGGGATGGGACAGGCTGTTCAGGTTGCACAAGCAGGGTGGATTCTCCGATCTGTCCCTTCCCAACCTGCTGCTGGCGGGAACGGAGAATTTGGCACTTAGCCAAAGCTGCATTCACTGCTGTGGGACTGGAGAATTCCAGCCATGGGCAAGGTCAGAGAACCCCAGGCCCAGGGCAAGATTGGAGAATCCCAACAGCGCGCAAGATTGGAGAATTTCAGGCATGGACGAGGTCGGAGAATCCCAGCTATGGGAGAGATCGGAGAATCCCAGCCCCGGGGCGAGGTCAGAGAATCCCAGCCTTGAGCGAGGTTGGAGAATCCCAGCCCTGGGGCGAGATTGGAGAATCCCAGCCCCGGGGCGAGGTTGGAAAATCCCAGCCATAGGCGAGGTCGGAGAATCCCAGCCCCGGACGAGGTTCGAGAATCCCAGCCCTGAGCGAGGTTGGAGAATCCCAGCCCCGAGGCGAGGTTGGAGAATCCCAGCCCTGGACGAGGTTGGAGAATCCCAGCCCCAGACGAGGTCGGAGAATCCCAGCCCCAGGGGCGAGGTCAGAGAATCCCAACCTCTATCGAGGTTGGAGAATCCCAGCCTCAGGCGAGGTCGGAGAATCCCAGCCCCAGGGGCGAGGTCGGAGAATCCCAACCTCTAGCGAGGTCGGAGAATCCCAGCCTTGAGCGAGCTCGTAGAATCCCAGCCCCAGACGAGGTCGGAGAATCTCAGCCCCCTGGGGCGAGATCGGAGGATCCCAGCCCTGGGGTGAGGTTGGAGTTTTTTGGCACATGTTACTTCACAAGCACAGTGAGTGGCAAAAGGGGAAAAGAGTGTTCAATCTGCCAGGGTCTGACCAATACACAATAAGTCAACCACACCAAGCCTAAGGGGGTTGATATTAAGCAATAAGACTATGAAGAAACTGCACAGCATGATCCCAAATCCAGCATATAACCCCTAGCTGTTAAATTTAGTGTCTCATTGCTCCAGTCTCTCACTGGGACATCTGCACTGTAAGCTGATTTGACATTTAGAGATACGAGGAACAATGGAAGCAATAGTTTTATCGCTGCTGTTGGCTTTTTGGGGTCATCAGTCTTGTTAAGGATGTCAAATGGAGCATTGGATACAATGCTGAGCTTTCTATGAATCATTCAGGAACTTCATTTTTTAATGTACAAATATCATTAGACCACAAACACAGATAATGGGGGTGAGTCACTGGGAGATCTCAATATGCTCTCATTTTAAGATAATGATTTACACAACCCTTGAAGACAAAGAGGAACAATAGTTCTTGGGGAGCTCAAATCCAGAGTCATGGTCATTTCAATAGACAGTCTTCAATAGACAAAAGCAAGATGCAGTCGCAACAAAGATCATTTTCCAATCAGATATTTATCAGACACATCGTTCAAACGTCAGGACTAATCAAAGGGTGCCTTACTGTACGGGGTCTCATGATCCATGCTACACATGTGAAAAAGATTTCAATATGGAGGTCAAAGTGCAAGTTCAGGTCATGGCAGGTCAACAGGACATGAGTGACAAGCGGGCAATGGCTGCCAAAGCAGCAAGGAAGGATGGTTGATGTACCTTCCAAAGCAAGTCCACAGCTTCATATTTTCCCTGCACAGTTTCGCAAGTACTATTTATTTCCATTAACATGTCCTTCCCCCCTCAAACTTTGAACCTGTTACACATCGATACTCAGTCTGGTGCTGACACCAAATGTATGGGGAGGTCCCTTGGTGACAGATTGTGTTGTTGGAGGATCTTCAAACCCATGGTGTTTCTTCCCTGGTCCTTATATAGGTAGGATTTTATTGCTCATCCTTTATTCCATGTTTGAAGATTAGGAAAACTCTGATTTATTTCCTTTACTACAGCACAACCATGCAGCTTATATGAGATATAGGGTGCCAATAATACTTGCGAGGAAAACTCTCTTCAGGAAATGGCAAGGCTGGAGACTCATGTTGATCCCAGCAACATTCGATCCATCAGATCTTACAGATTGCACCCACCCTGTCCCTCAGCAAATCACTGAGCTTCCTGAATCTCTTGATGAACTCGAATCCTCCTGAAGTTCAGCCTGTAGGAGGGCCTCCCCTCACAGCCTGGACAGATTGTGAAGGGCACTGCAAGTTGCTCAGTAATGCTGCTTGGCTACAGACTGCCAGGGACAAAATTGGGTATTTATTAACAAGGAAAAACTGTACACGTGAGAAACTCTCTCTGATGTGTATTGCCTGAGCAGTCCAGGCACCTGAATGGCATCCTCAGAAGTCAAAGAACAAAGAACAAAGCAGCACGGGAAACAGGCCCTTCGGCCCAACGAGCCCGCGCCGCCATCCTGATGTTCCCACCTCTACCCGCGATCCCTGTCCATGTTTATACATCTATGCATTGGAACCAAATTTGCAAGACAATTTAGGGAGAATTTGTTTTGCCAATTAGCCTAAGAGCACATCTTTGGGATGTGGGAGGAAACTGGAGCACCCGGAGAAAACCCACGCAAGCACGGGGAGAATGCGCAAATTCCCACAGACACAGGGCCAAATCCATGTGTCTGCACAGCACAGCGATAGTCACTGAGCTGTTGTGTTGCCCATCAAATGGTCCAGTTCAAATGTACACTAACGATGTGAAGCACTAGGATACTCTCAGAAAAATCCAAGAGCAGCCCTCTCACGACCCATCATGTGTATGCCCCTTGTTAGACAACAAGGCGGACCAAAGTACCTGTAGGATAAAAACGTCAATATCATCGACAATTTACACACTTCCCAGGAAACCCCCAAGGCTCTTGATCCCTATTTTAAATCAGTTTTCTATACCCCTTCATTCCCATTCTGTTCATGAGCCCAAGTATCTCTTAAATAACTCCAGAGTACCTGCCTCTACCACTTTACTTGGCAGCGCATTCCATAATCCCACCACCCTTTGTGTGAAAAAAACTCCCTCTAGCATCCAAATTATACCTTACCCCCGTCACTCCAAGCCCGTGACCCCTCATGCTGTTTGAGTCCAACCTAGGAAAAAGCTTAACCCTATTTACTCTATCTATACCCCTCATAATCTTGTACATCTCGATTAGATCTCCTCTAAGTCTACATCTTTCTAAGGTCTAATGATCGTCTTTGCTGTATGAGAGAGTACATAGAATTATGAGCAGCATTATAACTTTTCTCAGCTTGAATCTAAGGGTGATGCACCAGTCATTAGCCAGTGTTTAAGTGGGTCACTTATCCCAAGCAGCTATCCCTGCTGAGGTTCTGACTCCACAGAAATTCCAGGCACCAGGGAGTAACTGGAGTGGTTTATAAACATTAGGGGCTATTGCCAAGGAGCCCATATTGCTACATGGGTGAAGTCTATTGCACCCTGCATCCCCGGGAAGTCTGAGTTATCTGCAATGCTGGTTAAATTCAGTCTGTCCTTCTCAAGAGCAAAGCTGGCATAATGATGGACCTTGCTGGAGGCACATCTGTGACGTCCTTTGTGTAGCGATGGGCTGAGGGACGC
The DNA here is from genome assembly GCA_024679065.1 of Sphyrna mokarran. Lineage (NCBI taxonomy): Eukaryota > Metazoa > Chordata > Chondrichthyes > Carcharhiniformes > Carcharhinidae > Sphyrna > Sphyrna mokarran. The sequence goes on from JAGIQG010000022.1 coordinate 44,896,458, forward strand.
CACCCAGCTCCCCTGTTGATCACTGGAAAGATCCAGAGATGAAGAAATTGAGTGCTGCAATCTCCTCCAAATGCACTTGGTCTCAGGTCTTCATAAAGGATGTGATGAACCAGATCTCTGGACCATCACAGGTGTGCCCGACATTGCCGCTCTATCTCCTGTAAGTAAAAGACTCTTATCTGCCCCATCCTGGTTATTGTCCAGCTCTTGTTGCATTTGGACATGGACTGCTTCAATATCTGAAGTTAATTTTCCTCTTCCAGGCAAACTAAAAAGAATAGTGATCTGAGAAATAGTTAATAATTTCAGATTACGGACAGGGTCTTGGAGATGGTGTCATGTTATACATAGCTGTCACAGATATATCATCCCATCATTTGGTCCAAGACTCATAGAACCCTACTGTGCAGAAAGAGGCCTTTTGGCCCATTGCGTCTACACTTTTCTTTTATAAAAATGGCAGACTTACCCTGCTTGATATGTGAAAAAGTAGAGAAAATTCTGGAACTCCCAGAAATTAAATTCTTTTTGTTAGTGAATGAATTGAGCAATTTGAGCAAAAGAATGTTTCAGCACATTCTGCAACTGCTCTCTGAACTTCATCTGGGTCACTACATAGATGACAGTGTTTGTGCAGCAACTCAAGAGCTGCATCATGAAGCCCAGTTGTAACCAAAAAGAATCTACAACTATTTCATAAAATCCAAAATAGTAAAATAGTGTCCATAGAGTTGTAATCATGAACAATCCCACCCAGGCCATACCCCCATATTATATCCATTAATTCCTCTAACCTATGCATCTCAGGATACTAAGAGGCAATTTCTCAGCATGGCCAATCAACCTAACCCGCACATCTTTGGATCGAGGGAGGAAACTGGAGTACCCCGGAGAAAGTCCATGCAGACACAAGGAGAATGTGCAAACTCCACACAGACAGTGACCCAAGACAGGAATCGAACCCAGGACCCTAGACCGTTAGCAGTGATAACGACTGTGCTACCGTACCAACTGAACGATATGTAATTCTTCCTGGAGTTTGGCACAGATTACTTCATTATCGGAGCTGAATCTTACTGACCCATTCAGTTACCAACCTGTTGTAGCAGTCTTTTGACACCTCAAGTAAAGCTCCATCACACTCTATCCAATAAGTTGATTCAAAGACACCCGAAATTATTTTCTCACCTCAAACATGATTTCTCAGTTAAATAAAAGACAAACACTGTGGATGCTGGAATCCGAACAAGAACAAAGAACAGCACAGCACAGGAAACAGGCCCTTCAGCCCTACAATCCCGTGCCGCCCATTTTAACACTCAATGAGTGCCTTATTAAAGTCTTTCGTCGATTGCCGACGTTTTTGTCAACCTCTAGTGAAACTCCACAATAAAGGGTGTGCAAATTTAGGGAATTATATATGCGCCAGATTAAGGGAGACCCAATTCAGGGACAATTTATTGACACCAATCAGTCTAAAAAGGACATTTTTGGGATGTGGGAGGAAACTAAAGCACCTGGAAAAAACCCACGCAAGCACGAGGAGAACTCCCATAGACAGTGACCTAAGCCGGAGATCTGACCCGGGTCCCTGCACAGCAGACAGTGATAGACGCTGAGCTGTCATGTTGCCCATCAATTGATCCAGTTTAAGCGTACACTAACGATGTGAAGCACTAGGATACTCTCAAAGCAACATCCAAGAGCAGCCCTCACACAACCCACCGCGTGTTTGCCCCTTGTTGGCCAACCAGGCGGTCCGAATTGCTTGTGGATGTAAAAAGAGACATCAATAAACATAAGTAGACATACAAGGTTATACAGACAGTGATGGAAAATCCCCAATCGCTCCAGTTAAGTGACAAGGTGGACCTTAAAATCTGTTGGACGGCTGATAGGAATCTATTAATTCCCAAGAATGCCCTGAGGCTCTTGATCTTCAACTAGAACATTCTTTTGTATCCCTCCAAACAAAGCAGAAAATCTGACAGTTGGTCTGTCAGCGCCTGTAGAGAGAGAACAGAAACGTTGGATGGAATTTTCTGGTCTAAAAGGTAGAAATTCCCATTCCAACCATCAATGGAGTTTCACATTGTCTGCAATCCGCCTGTTAAAATTCCAGTGGCGGGTGGGATGGGAGAATTCTGGCTCTCTTTCCTCTCTACAGAAGACTTCTCTGTTGAAGCGTTTAGCCATCGTTAGCCTGACTCCAGCAATAGGAAGTCTCAATATATCAACATCAGATCATGCTACACACCATGAACCCCTCTCATTTATTTGACAATGAACTCAAACTGAAGATGAATGGTTCCTAACTTTTTATATATCATGATGCATCTTTCTACCATAAAAACATTCTGAGACACCTCCTATTTTCTGTGTTCTTTTCCCCCTTAGTAGGAACTTCATTTTTAACTTCTCTTGGTCCTTTTTACAAACCTGGTTCTCCCAGGGTTTGTGCCTTCTTTTTGAGTTTTTGCTTCCTGTGGGGGGTGCATGGGGGACCTTGTCTTCAGCCCCAAGCTCCGTTGGTCAACCTTCATGGTCCTGACCAATGTAAAAATTCTAATGTGTGGCTGTTACTCCAGGGGGCACACATACACACACACACACACACACACATGCACGCACACACACACACAAACGCACGCACACGCACGCACACACACAAACGCACGCACACGCACGCACACACACGCACACACATGCACACATACACACACACACACACGCACACACACAGGAGGCCCAAGATTTACCCGGTTTTGGAGATGCCAGTTGGAGATCAAGGTTAGCTTTGGGCGGCACGGTAGCACAGTGGTTAGCACTGCTGCTTCACAGCTCAAGGATCCTGGGTTCGATTCTCGGGTCACCATCTGTGTAGAGTTTGCACATTCTCCTCATGTCTGTGTGGGTTTTCTCCTACAGTCCAAAGATGTGCGGGTTAGGTTAATTGACCATGCCAAGAAATTTTCCCTTAGTGTCCAGGGATGCGTAGGTTAGAGGGATTGATGGATATAATATACAGGGGTGGGATTGTGTTTGGTGCAGAGTTGATGGGCCAAAGGGCCTCTTTCTGCACTGTAGGGTTCTATGTTTTACTTTGTGGGATTACGTAAATTTTGAATCATTTCGAATTTTTTTCGAGGCGTGATGGAGGGTCGGGGAGTTGGGGGGGGTGGATGTTTCTGGTTACACTGGGAGCCACTGCTGGGCAGCACTGGGCAGAGAGGTCCAGCCTACACTGCAACACATCAGTCAGATAAACCTGGCGTTCAATACAATCATAAGATTCCATTTCTTCCAGGGAAAAAAAGAAAACAGAAGAGTTAGAAATTGATCGTAAAATCCAAAACGTGGAGGCTCTCAAGCCTCATGCTCACACCATGAATTGTCCCCAAAGTCATTATTGCTCATTCAGATATTGAACGGAGTCCAATTAAATTCTCATGACACTCAAGATAATTTAGTGAGCTATTTTCCCACAAGGACATTTCAAATTGGCACTTTTCTAATTTCAAGACTGTCAGTAGAATTGAAAGGTTTTGAAGTCCTCATTGTGCTATTTTTATGCATCAATTCAGGCCAATCATTGCGTTGCTAACCTTGCTTACACAGAGTTTATAAAAAATAGCATTAAAGTACCTTAAACCCTGGCTCGCCCCCTTGGTCAATTCACTAGTAACACAGCCTCCAGAATCAAGTAAATCCCTTGTATTTTGATGATTGGTTTGGCAAAAATAATTGGTTTGGAATAAATAATAGTAAAATGGAGTATTATTTAAATGGAGAAAAGCTGCAGCATGCTACTGCGCAGAGGAACCTGGGAGTCCTTGTGTATGAATCGCAGAAACCAGCCTGCAGGTGCAGCAGGTGATCAAGAAGGTGAATGGGATGTTGGCCTTTATCACGAGGGGGATAGAATATAAAAGCAGGGAGGTCTTGGTGCAACTGTACAGGGCACTGGTGAGGCTGCAACTGGAATACTGTGTGCAGTTTTGGTTCCCGCATTTATGTAAGGATATATTGGCCTTGGAGGGAGTGCAGTGCCTGGCAATACAACAGGACATAGATAGGCTGGTAGATTGGGCAGATAGATGGCAAACGGAATTTAATCCGGATAAATACGAGGTGATGCATTTTGGCCGGAATAATGTAGAGGGGAGTTATAGGATAAAAGGTAAAACTATCCGGAGTATAGAGACGCAGAGAGACCCGGGGGTGCAGGTTCACAAGTCTCTGAAGGTGTCAGTACAGGTGGAGAAGGTGATAAAGAAAGCATATGGTATGTTAGCCTTCATAGGAAGGGGTATAGAATACAAGAGTAGGAGTCTGATGTTGCAGGTGTATAGAACGTTGGTTAGGCCTCATCTGGAGTACTGCGTCCAGTTCTGGTCGCCGTACTACCGGAAGGATGTAGAGGCCCTGGAGAGAGTGCAGAGGAGATTTACCAGGATGCTGCCTGGTATGGAAGGGCTGTCTTACGAGGAAAGATTGAAAACACTGGGGTTGTTTTCCCTTGAAAGACGTCGGCTGAGAGGGGATCTTTTAGAGGTATATAAGATTATGAGGGGTATAGATAGAGTAAATGGTGGTAAGCTTTTTCCACCATTAGAAATGGATAGAACGAGGGGTCACGGGCTCAGGGTGAGGGGGGCTACGTATAAGACGAATATTAGAGGCCAGTTTTTCACACAAAGGGTAGTGGGGGTGTGGAATGCACTGCCGAGTAAGGTGGTGGGAGCAGGCACGCTAGGGTTGTTTAAGGGTCTCTTGGACAGCCACATGAGCGGTCTGCAGATAGAGGGATATAGCAGGACTGTTTGAATATCGGGAGGACCAAATAGTAGTAGACTATCTTTTAGTTTCGTCTCGGGAATGTCTTAGTTTTTTTTAGCATGTTTAATTAAGTCTTATTTGTTTCCGCAGGCAATTCGGTCCACCTTGTTGACCGACAAGGGGCATGCATGCGGCATGTCGTGCGAGAGCTGCTCTTAGAGGTTGCTTTAGGAGTTGCCTAGTGCTTCACGTCGTCAGTGTATGCTTAAACTGGACCATCTGATGGGCAACATGACAGCTCAGAGACTTTCGCTGTTGCTGTGCTGACACATGGATTTGGGCCTGTGTCTGCGGGAGTTTGAGTGTTCTCCCTATATGGGAATCTTCAACAATAGGCATAGCTTAAAGTCAAGGATGTGTCATTAAGACATTAGGACGGCGGCGTGGGCTCGTTGGGCCGAAGGGCCTGTTTCCCGTGCTGTTTGTTCTTTGTTCTTTGTTTTTTGCAGAGAAGATTCACCAGACTGATACCGGAGATGAGGGGGTTAGCCTTTGAGGAGAGATTGAATAGGCTGGGTCTGTACTCGTTGGAGTTTAGAAGGCTGAGGGGGATCTTATAGAGACGTATAAGATAAATGAAGGGGATGGATAGGGTAGAGGTAGAGAGATTCTTCCTACTTAGAAAGGATAGCAGAACTAGAGGGCACAGCCTCAAAATAAGGGTGGGGGGGCAGTTTAGATCGGAGTTGAGGAGGAATTTCTTCACTCAAAGAGTGGTGAGTCTCTGGAATTCTCTGCCCGTTGAAGTGGTGGAGGCTTCCTCGCTGAATATATTTAAGTCACGGGTAGGTAGATTTCTGATAGAGAAGGGAATTAAGGGTTATGGGGAAAAAGCAGGAAAGTGGAACTGATCCACTTCAGATCAGCCAGGATCTTATTGGATGGTGGGGCAGGCTCGAGGGGCTGGATAGCCAACTCCTGCTCCTATTTCTTATGTTCTTACAATATCATTTCTGTGGGATTTGTTTCCCAGTGTTTGCTCAAGGTTGAGATGCAGGACATCTGCCTTTTAAGGGCACTTGTTCCTGGGAATGAGCACTTCTAATCTTAAAAAAAAGGACAACTTCCAGAGGCTTTCGCATCGTTCGCCATCATTCCCAGAATATGGGCGTTCCTGTCAAGTTCGCCAATTGGTAGATGTCCTCTGTAAGGATGGCCAAAGTTTGAGTGTGTGTGGTGAAGATCCCGTCACACGTGGGGAAATTCCACATTATTCACCCAGTGAAGATGCCCCACAATGTGTGCTTGTGCCGGGGACAAAAAAAGGGGCAAAAACTTCTTGATCTTACTCCATCGCTGTCATTATCCAAACCTTGATGTGGAATTGTATTCACGCTGGAGGGGGATCGAGATATTTTCCCTTCACTGGAGCGTTCTTGTTGACTGCAAATACAATAATTGCAATGCTCCTTCTTCACGTTGTGAAGAAAAAAACAGACATTATCAAATCTACACTCCGGCGTCCCATTCTAGGAGCTGGATTTACTGCTCCCCCTGGGTTTGAAGGCAGAGGGGACCTGAAGTTTGCCACCGATCATATCCCAGTGCTGTGTGATAATCACCTTTCTCAAGCTGCCCTCATCACTTGCCTACACAATGGCATCTTTCTGTTGTCACCCCCATTTCTAGACTCATTTGAACCATATAAAGAACAAACAAAGAACAACACAGCACGGGAAACAGGCCCTTCGGCCCAACGAGCCCGTGCCGCCATTTTAACATTGTGAGTGCCCTCCTCTACCTATGACCTTTGTCTATGCCTATTGGGGAAGACTGAGGGGAGACTAATTTAGGGACAATTTGTTACACCAATCAGCCTAAGTGTACGTTTTTGGGGAGGAAACCAGAGCACCTGGAGAAAACCCACGCAAGCACAGGGAGGATGTGCAAACTCCCGCAGACACAGGCCCAAATCCATGTATCTGTACAGCAAACAGTGATAGTCACTGAGCTGTCGTGTTGCCCGTCAGTTGGTCCAGTTTAAGCGTACACTAATGGACGTAAAGCACTAGGCAACTCTCGAAGCAACATACAAGAGCAGCCCTCGCACGACCCATCACGTGTATGCCCCTTGTTGGTCAACAAGGTGGACCAAAGCACCTGTGAAGTAAAGACATCGATAAACATGCACAACTTAGATAGACATTTATGGAATCCCCAGAAGCTCAGGATTAAGACAGATCTGATGAGGCTTTCCTGCCATCGCTAGAACGATTGCCTTTCCTGTGCAAGTGTTACCTCCATTGAGGAGAGCAGGGGGAAAGCCACTGCCTAGTAGGAAGGGAATATAATCAGATCCTGCCTGCCTGCTGTGACTAATAGCGAGCGTGCAGGCTCTGGGTAGCAATGCAGTCCAAAGCATCTACAGGAAAAAATGTGTACCTGCCCCCTCCCCGCCCTCCCCTGATCCAGCACATTGTAAGGGGTCGGGTATGGCAACCAGCTGAAGCTTAGCACCTAAGGAGTGGTGGAACAGGACCTGCCAAGTGACCAAGATGTAGAGATACCAACGTTGGATTGGGGTAAATCCTACAAAGGAGCAAATCTCAAAAAACTAGTGGATTTTGCTACCAAATAAACCTGTTGGACTTTAACCTGGTGTTAACAAAGAACAAAGAACAGCACTTTGGCCCTTCAGCCCTACAAGCCCGCGCCGCCCATTTTAACTCTCAGTGAGTGCCTCACTCCAATCCTTCTTCTACCTACCACTTTCGTCTACGCCTCTTGGACTCCACAACAAAGGGGTGCAAATTTAGAGAATTATGTGTGTGCCAGATTGAGGGAGGTCTAACTTAGGGACAATTTGTTAACACCAATCAGCCTCAGAGCACGTTTTTGGGGTGTGGGAGGAAACCGGAGCGCTCGGAGGAAACCCACGCAGGCACGGGGAGAATGTGCAAACTCCCACAGACACCGACCCAGGTCGGAGATCCGACCCGGGTCCCTGTATCTGCACAGCAAACAGTGTTGTGAGACTTCTTACTGTGACCAAACCACCAAGGTTCCAAGTGTAGGTCGGTATTGGGCAATGGGGATATCTCTTCTTAACTGACCTCTTAGATCTATTGGAGGTCAACCATGTTTTCCCCCCGCCACCAACTCGCCCCACCACCCTGCCCCTTGTTCCCTTCCTTCCAATGGCCTCTAAAACCCCAGCCCCAATTCCACCCTCCCCGCTGCTTGCTGACCCCCAAATACTTACAAAGTTCCAACCCATTACAGCTCTCTTCATTGCCTACACCAGGCGGTGTCCATTCCTATCCTGGTGACGATACTGGTACATTGAGAGATGCTGGTCTCTGATTGGGTGGCAAGTATCTGAAGGGGGACTTCCTATCCCTGAGTTAGGGGTGGGGGAGAGGCGTGGGGGTGGGGTGGTGTCCCACCTCCAGCCTATTGCAAGGGGTATCCATTCATCCACTCAGCTGGGGAGGGTGTGGGAGATTTAGGGATCATGCTGTCCCAAATAATTCTGCTCTGGCTTTGGCATGCGGCCTATCTTGCGATTAATGCAAGAGGTGAATTAATCTCACCATTGTTGGATCCTAGAAATCTGGGGTGGTTAGCGCTGCTGCCTCACAGAGCCAGGGACCCGGGTTCAATTCCTGGCTTGGGTCAAAGCACAGGGAACAGGCCCTTTGGCCCTACAAGCCAGCACTGACATTTTAACATTCAGTGAGTGCCTCATTCCAATCCCTCTTCTACCTATGACATTTGTCTATACCTATTGACTCCACAAATTTAGAGAATTATAACCAGGTTGAGGGATGCCTAATTTAGGGACAATTTGTTAACACCAATCAGCCTAAGAGCACGTTTTTGGGGTGTGGGAGGAAACCGGAGCACCCGGAGAAAACCCACGCAAGCACGGGGAGAACGCGCAAACTTCCGCAGACACAGGCCCAAATCCATGTATCTGCACAGCACAGCGATAGTCACTGAGCTGTCGTGTTGCCCGTCAGCTGGTCCAGTTTAAGCGTACACTAATATTGTCAAGACTTTCCCCCGGAATGTCAGAGAGAAGTATGACTCCAGGTTGGAGTCGTACTTCCCTGACCAACAGTCCTCTCTCGCCATCTTGTGACTGTTTGACCCATTACACCATCAGAGACATCGCAGAAGCAGTGTCTGGGACACCAGTTGAGAACGGATTCTGTGAATGTAGTAAAAGGTCCATGTTACTAATAGCTCTGCTGATTCCGTCACTTAATGAAGGACATTCTTCTCTCACCTTTTCTTACAATAAATCTAATTCCCCCTTCTGTCAATCTGAATCAAGATGAATACTAATTCAACTCATTTGAAATAAAGGCCGCGATTTTCCCAAAGGTGCTGAATTATTGGTGGGAGAACTCTTCTAAATCCTGACTGTTTTCCCAGTTCAGCCTCTCACCCGAATCTCCCCTCTCTCTGTGCTACACAGAGACCCCAGTCATGAATATTATTAAATGCTCGGGGGGTGAGGAGTGGGGGGGAGTCGGATAGATGAGGGGAAACCCATGCATGCGCACATGGCTGGGAGATCTCTGAAAAGACCCCCCAGCATCCAGATTACCGTCCTCAAACCACAGACACACGTCACTGGCCTCAACGCTCATCCCCATAACCCACCCCAAAAAAACATCGCTGACCCCCATAACCCCCCGAAAAAAAAAAAAATCACTACCCCCCAAACCCCCCCAATTCCCACCCCCCCCCCCCAAAATCGATCGCTGACCCCCCCCCCACCAAAAAAAACATCGCCCGGCTGACCCCCAAAACCCCCACCAAAAAAACATCGCTGACCCCCATCACCCACCAAAAAAAACCCCATAACCCCACCCAAAAAAACATCGCTGACCCCATAACCGATAACCCTCGCTGATCCCCCCACAAAAAACCATCGCTGACCCCATAACCCCCACCCAAAAAACATCGCATAACCCCCCCCAAAAAACCCTGACCCCCAAAAAAAAAACATCGCTGACCCCATAACCCCCACCCAAAAAAACATCGCTGACCCCATAACCCCCCCAAAAAACCATCGCTGACCCCCAAACCCCCACCCAAAAAACATTGCTGACCCCCAAACCCCCATCCAAAAAACCATCGCTGACCCACCCCAAAAAATACCCCCATAACCCCCACCCAAAAAAACATCGCTGACCCCCATAACCCCACCCAAAAAACCATCGCTGACCCCCATAACCCCCACCGCAAAAAACATCGCTGACCCCCCATAACCCCCACCCAAAAAAACATCGCTGACCCCAAAACCCCCATCCAAAAAACCATCGCTGACCCCCATAACTCCCCACCCAAAAAAAATTGCTGACCCCATAACCCCCACCCAAAAAACCATCGCTGACCCCCATAACCCCCACCCAAAAAACATCGCTGACCCCAAATTGACCCCACCCCAAAAAAAACCATGCTGACCCCCATAACCCCCACCCCAAAAAATCACTGACCCCCATAAACCCCCACCCAAAAAACCATCGCTGACCCCCATAACCCCCACCCAAAACCAATCGCTGACCCCCTGACCCCCCCCAAAAAACCATCGCTGACCCCCATAACCCCCCCCAAAACATCGCTGACCCCCAAAACCCCCATCCAAAAAAACCATCGCTGACCCCATAACCCCCACCCAAAAAAAATTGCTGACCCCATACCCCCACCCAAAAACCATCGCTGACCCCAACCCCCACCCAAAAAAACATCGCTGACCCCCATAACCCCCACCCAAAAAAACATCGCTGACCCCATAACCCCCCCCCCAAAAAAACATCGCTGACCCCATAACAGCATCCCAAAAACATCGCTGGCCTATTGCTTACCCCCATAACTACCCCCCCAAAAAAAAAATCACTGACCCCCCCCCAAAAAAAATTGCTGTCCTCATCGCTCACTCACTCCCATAACCCCCCCCCAAAAAAACATCGCTGACCCCCATAACCCCCCCAAAAAAGCATTGCTGACCCCCATAACAGCCCCCCAAAAAACATTGCTGGCCTATTGCTTACCCCCATAACTCCCCCCCCCAAAAAATTCTTTGCCTCATCGCTGACCCCATAACCAAACATACCCCCCCCACACACATTACTGGCCTCATCCCGAGCTCCCACACACCCCGCATCCCCCCCCCCCCCCCCCCCCGCCCCTCCTCCCCCCGCCACCAAACACACATCACTGGCCTCATTACTGATCCCACAAACCCCCCACAGAGACATGGCTGACCCTAACAACACCCCCACCAACAGACCCCCTCCAGGGGCATCACTAGCCACATTGTCCCCTTCCCCCCATCTCCTCCCCCCCCCCCCCCACACACGGACATGGCTGCCTCCTCACCCCATACCCCCATGGATTCTGGATAATGTGGGTACCCCAATCCCTCCATCCCTTACACATTCTGTCCTCACTGCTACGTTGCAAAGAACTAGCGTTGTGCTGGCAACCCCGGTGAGTGACCGTTCCCTCTCTTGAATGGGAGCTTTGCACCACCCCCCTCCCCACCGTCTCGGACACAGCAGCCTGTTGAACAGCAGACAACCAGCACCCCCGAGGGATGGATGACATTCAACCGAGCCTTCAAAATCTCTCACCAATATTTCTTAGCAATGGGTCCCTTGACTGGGCCCACACATACCAGGGAGTACGCGGGCTCCCCTCATAAACCAGGAACGGATTCACAGGCACCCAGGAAACCGGAAACCGGCTCCCAGATTTTCAGAGGCCGGCCAGGGGCGCCTGCCAGATTGCCGAAGGGGAGAATCTCTGTTCCCTAACCAGGGTCGCAACCCAAGGGGTGCGCCTCTGCTGTGGGAGGGGGTGGCAGAAGCGGTGAATACCAGGAGCCTGACACCGCGCTCTGCCTGCTGCAAAGGGGAGTCAAACAGAGTGCTGGCGCAAGAGGTGGTGCCAACACCGCGTGAGACCCCCAAGCCAACACTGCAAAGGTGGCAACTGCCGCTGAAAGTCTGGCTCAGAGGGGAGGGGGTCTGTCCTCGTGGGTGTCCAAGCTATCCTGGAGACACTGCGGGTCAAGGGTGAGTGTGTTTCTAGGTGCCCAGGAGGCACAGGATGCCCGTTGATATCAGGGGAGATACACAGGTGATGTTTTCCTTTTATTCCAAAGGTGATTTGCCTACAATTCTCTAAATTTGCACCCCCTTTATTGTGGAGTCCAAGAGGCGTAGACAAAAGTCGTAGGTAGAAGGAGGATTGGAATGAGGCACTCACTGAGTGTTAAAATGGGCGGCGCGGGCTTGTAGGGCCGAAGGGCCTGTTTCCTGTGCTGTGTTGTTCTTTGTTCTTTGCTGGGTGGGTCAAGAGAGGGCTGCTCTTGGATTTTTTTCGAGAGTATCCTAGTGCTTCACGTCGTTAGTGTACGCTTGACCTGGACCATTTGATGGGCAACACGACAGCTCAGTGACTATCGCTGTGATACAAAGATACAAAGAGCAACACAGCTCGGGAAACAGGCCCTTCGGCCCAACGAGCCCACGTCGCCGTCCTAACGTCTTAATGAAATATCCATGACTTTAGGCTGTGCCTATTGTTGAAGATTCCCATATAGGGACCAATATAGGTACAATTTGTTACCCAATCAGCCTAAGAGCACATTTTTGGGATGTGGGAGGAAACCGGAGCACCCGGAGGAAACCCACGCAAGCACGGGGAGAATGTGCAAACTCCCGCAGACACAGGCCCAAATCCATGTGTCAGCACAGCAACAGCGATAGTCTCTGAGCTGTCATGTTGCCCAGCAGATGGTCCAGTTTAAGCATACACTGACGACGTGAAGCACTAGGCCACTCCTGAAGCAACATCCAAGAGCAGCTCTCGCACGACATGCCGCATGCATGCACCTTGTTGGTCAACAAGGTGGACTGAATTGCCTGCGGAAACAAATAAGACTTAATTAAACATGCTAAAAAAAAAACTACACTGTGCTGTGTAGATACATGGATTTGGACCTGTGTCTGTGGGAGTTTGCACATTCTCCCCGTGCTTGCGTGGGTTTTCTCCGGTTTCCTCCCACACCCCAAAGATGTGCTCTTAGGCTGATTAGTGTTAACAAATTGTCCCTAAATTGCCTCCCCTCAATCTGGTTTCCGATGTGGATTTCCATAAGCATAGACAAGGGAGATGGGTGGAAGAGGGAACTCACACTGTTAAAATGGCGGAGCGGGCTCATTGGGCCGGAGGGCCTGTTTTGTTCTTACAGCAAGGCTGGTGAGCCTCGACAACTTAGCCCAGGCTCAGAGAGGGCTGAGGGGCTCCAGAACCTGGCTCGCTCGCAGAACGATGCAGTGGAGGAGCTCTGGGACTTGGCCGAGTTTCAGAGGGCCAGGACTGAGGGCTCACACATCATGGGGCATTCACCTCCAGGACTGGCACAGCCAGGGGGATGCCGGAGCTTCTGGAGCTCAGTCCAGCTACCCTGGCATCCAACGGAGAGCCCCCAGGATCTCTGGGCACCCCAAGGAAGGAGGTAGGACTTGAGCCTATGCCGGGGATCTCCCACCCAGGAGATCCCGGATGCCCAGGTTCCTTCTTCCTCACGCCCGAGCAGCTCAGGGCCAGGGAGGACGGCACCAAAAACAATGCCGTCTGCAAATCTGGCTCTTGAGGTTCGCTAAGGGCATCACGGGCGATGGTGGGGGCGTGTGTCACAGCTGAACACTTCCACCCCTGGGGTAGCACCAAGAAGAAGGAGCAGACAGCATAAAGGTCGGAAGGTGCCTTTCACTAAGAGGGCACGGGGTGAAGGTCAGCACTAGTTAGCGTTATGTTAAGAGCACAATAAGCTGCTAATTGCACATCGAGTTGTGTCTCTGAATCTCTTCCCCCCATTCGCCGCTGTCCCCACAGCGTTCCTGACTTCCAAAGATAGAGGTGCTGTCTGTTGAGCCTTGCAGACTCAGCCCATGTATCAGAATGCCTGCCCCACCTTCTCCAACATCCAGCAGACCCTTAGTGCAAGTACCCCACCCCGACTCTCTTGACCAAAAAAATACATGTCCCTAATCCTTACTGCCACCTGGACCGGGGACAGCGTGCATTCGGAGTATTGGTAGGAGTTAGATTTGAATTGCCCTGGGGCAGGATTAAAGTGTGCTTGACGCTGAGGCATCGGCATCTTCCAGCCTCCAACCAAGACCATTGGCAGCCCAGGAGCATTAATAGGGTCGGATGTTTGTGGGAGAAAGGGTGGTGGGCTGACAGAAGTGGGGGAAGGGGTGATGTGGTGGTTTGAGGGCCCAGGTTGGTTTGGCTGCACTTGCTCCTGGGGGCATGGTGGGTGCATGTTGGTTGCCGCCCCCTCGCTGCACAGCACCAGCGGGGTGAAGCGGGCAGTAATCAAGGTGTTCCTCGCTGCCCTTCCCTGCTGGACACCCGCTATCGCTGCTTTCCTCTGGTTCTTCGTGCGGTCTGGCACCCACCACTCCTCCTCCCTCCCCTTTTTTTGCTCCATCTGGTTTCTCCCCCCTGCTTTTTTTTTACACCTACCGGCGATTCGATCCGCCTTGTTGCCCAACAAGGGGCACACACGCGGTGGGTCGTGCGAGGGCTGCTCTGGGATGTTGCTTCGAGAGCTGCCTAGTGCTTCACGTCGTTAGTGTACGCTTAAACTGGACCATCTGACGGGCAACACAACAGCTCAGTGACTATCGCTGTGCTGTGCAGGGATCCGGGTCGGATCTCCGGCTTGGGTCAATGTCTGTGGGAGTTTGCACATTCTCCCCGTGCTTGCGTGGGTTTTCTCCGGGCGCTCCGGTTTCCTCCCACACCCCAAAAATGTGCTCCTATGCTGATTGGTGTTAACAAATTGCCCCTAAATTGGATCTCCCTTAATCTGGCACACATATAATTCTCTAAATTTGCATCCTCTTTATTGTGGAGCCCAAGAGGCGTAGACAAAAGTTGTAGGTAGAAGATGGATTGGAATGAGGCACTCACTGAGTGTTAAAATGGGCGGCACAGGCTTGGAGGGCCGAAGGGCCTGTTTCCTGTGCTGTGTTGCTCTTTGTTCTTTGCTGGGTGCAGAACGCAACTAACGATGGATGAAGCATGTCATACTAGAGGACCCCCCCGCCCGCCAAGAGCGGCCCAAACAGCGGAATCACATCTTCACCAGGCTGATACACCGCTCAGCAACAGACCGAGTGGTTGCATAGGCCTCAAAGTGCATTTCCACTTCGGTCTCAAGCCTCCGCGTAGGCACCATCAGCCACGACCTTAATGGGTAATCCGTGTCACCCAATAGCTTTCAGAGAGCCTAGACTGGCCTTCAAAGAGCCCAGGGATGTCCAAATTCTGGATCACAGAGCTGTCACGGACACTCCCTGGGTTGTGTCCATCGACCCTGCATGATTTGGAGCCGATGGTCGCAGACAATTTGGACGTTCAGAGAGCGGAACCCCTTCTGGTTTACAAATCGCTGAGGCTCTGGAGAAAGGGGGGGTTGCCACAAGGCAATTTGTGTGCCATCCACTGGGAATTCGGAAACACGGTGATGGATGGGAAGACGAGAGCCCACATTGAAATTGATGATGTGCCCCACCCGGGCGTACAGGACATCTGTGACCTGCCCCACGTGTCTGTGCAGGGGGGCCTGGGAGATCCCAGAGAAATTGAGGGCTGCTGTCTTCTTCACATCCACAGGGCATGCCTCTCCCCTGAGGTGCCAGGTGTGAGAGCATCTCACAAAAGTGTCGCACCGTGGTCTTGGATAACCACAGCCGGTGATGGTACATAAGAACATAAGAAATAGGAGCAGGAGTCGGCCATCCAGCCCCTCGAGCCTGCCCCGCCATTCAATAAGATCCTGGCTGATCTGAAGTGGATCAGTTCCACTTTCCCACTTTCTCCCTTAATTCCCTTGTCTATCAGAAACCTATCTACCCGTGACTTAAATATAAAACAAAGAACAAAACAGCATGGGAAACAGGCCCTTCGGCCCAACGAGCCCGCACCGCCAACCCAATGTTCCCACCTCTACCCGTGATCCCTGTCTATGTTTATAGATCTATGGGTTAAAAACCAAATTTGAGACAATTTAGGGAGAATTTGTTTTGCCAATTAGCCTAAGAACATATCTTTGGGACGTGGGAGGAAACCGGAGCACCCGGAGAAAACCCACGCAAGCACGGGGAGAATGCGCAAACTCCTGCAGACACAGGCCCAAATCTACGTATCTGCACAGCACAGCGATAGTCACTGAGCTGTCGTGTTGCCCATCAAATGGTCCAGGTCAAGCGCACGCTAACGACATGAAGCACTAGGATACTCTCGAAATAGATCCAAGAGCAGCCCTCTCACGACCCATCGCGTGTACGCCCCTCGTTAGACAGCAGGGTGGACCAAAGCACGTGTAGGATAAAACAGAAATACAGCAATATCATTCATAATAGGACCTGTAACCTTGGGACAGTCTACACCATAACTGTGTTCTTGCAGGCTGCATACCTAGGGAATTAGAGAAGCTTCGAAACTAAATCGTGTTGGCAAGGGATCAAACATGGGAAGATGTGATAAATGACAAAGCAGAGGTGAGGTTAAAGAGAAAAGTCTTATTCTGGGAAATGAAGAACAGACCATGAGAGAGCATAGGGAGTACAAATCTTAACAGTAGACCAATAGATGAGACAAAAGATTATAAAAATAATAAAAGATGGTAAGCTCTGTAACTGAATGTAGAGAGCATTCTATAGAGAATGATTCTTTCAGAGAACTGAAAGAGCAGCTTGAAATAAATACAATGTGATGGATTTTAAAGGAGACATAACTACAGGAAGAGATGTATTGGGACCTGACCACTGAGGGGTGTAGGATATTTACAAAGGACAGGGAGTTTGGAAAAGGTGGAGAGATGGTTCCATTAGGTAATGCTGAGATTAGCACAATAGACAGAGATGGTTCAAGTACAGGGGGTGGATATACTTTGGGTAGAAATGAGAAAGAAATAATTGGATCTTGTCATTTGAATTAATTAGTTCCTTGCTGGTTTTTCCTAAGTGTGGAAGTATAGGGTGGAAAAAGCCCACATTATTGAGGGCACCTTCAACACTGCTTTTCCCCCCCCCCCATTATCAATCTTTACCAATTTCAGGGAAAATTCACCCCTATATTTTTAAACTTAAATAAGGGCAATCATGAGAACATGAAAGCAGAACTGACAAATTAGATTAAGGGATAGGACGTACGTATAAAGATGTAATGGCAAACATTTAAAGGACAATTTCAAAATGCACAGAATAGATACATTCTCATGAATTTAATTTGGGATTTAATTTTGCTGCAGGAGGTGTCCCTTTAAGGGGGCCATTCCTGTTTGTACCGATACGTGGATTTGGGGCCCTGTGTCTGTGGGAGTTTGCACATTCTCCCCGTGCTTGCGTGGGTTTTCTCCGGGCGCTCCGGTTTCCTCCCACACCTCAAAAACTTGCTGATTGGTGTTAAAAATTGTCCCGAAATTAGTCTTCCCTGAATCTTCCCTAATAGGCGTAGGCAAAGGTCAAAGGTAGAAGAGGGCACTCATAATGTTAAAATGGCGGCACGGGGCTTGTTGGGCCAAAGGGCCTGTTTCCCGTGCTGTGTTGTTCTTTGTTAGTTTAATTTGTTTACTCAGGAAACAGAGGGTGGTGGGGGTTTGGAACGCGCTGCCAAGTAAAGTGGTGGAGGCAGGTACTCTGGAGTTATTTAAGAAATACTTAGATGGGCACATGAACAGAATGGGAATGGAAGGGTATAGAAAACTGAGTTAAAATAGGGATCATGAGCCTTGGGAGTCCCTGGGAAGTGTGTAAATAGATGATGATATTGATGTACTTGTTTTTATCCTACAGGTGCTTTGGTCCACCTTGTTGTCTAACGAGGGGCATACACGCGATGGGTCGTGAGAGGGCTGCTCTTGGACTTTTTTCGAGAGTATCCTAGTGCTTCACGTCGTTAGTGTACGCTTGACCTGGACCATTTGATGGGCAACACGACAGCTCAGTGACTATCGCTGTGCTGTGCAGATACATGGATTTGGGCCTGTGTCTGTGGGAGTTTGCGCATTCTCCCCGTGCTTGCGTGGGTTTTCTCCGGGTGCTCCGGTTTCCTCCCACATCCCAAAGATGTGCTCTTAGGCTAATTGGCAAAATAAATTCTCCCTAAATTGTCTCAAATTTGATTTCAAATCATAGATCTATAAACATAGACAGGGATCACGGGTGGAGGTGGGAACATCGGGGTGGCGGTGCGGGCTCGTTGGGCCGAAGGGCCTGTTTCCTGTGCTGTTTTATTCTTTGTTTTCTTGAAACCTCGTTATCACTTTGAACGCGTCCACCAAATCTCTCTTCATCTTCCTCTGCTCAAAAGGGGCAACTCCACCTTTTCCAGGCCTGTCGCGTAACCCAGCAGCATCCCAGTGAGTCAACTCTGCACCTACTGTCCCGCAGGATTGGCATCCTTCCGCAAATGTGATGCCCAGAACGGAAGACAGAACCAAGGTGATTGATGAACATTCAGCCTAAGTGCCTGGCTTTTACACTCGTGTTTATGTGTGAAGATGAGAGAGATTGAGGATGAATGCTGAGGAAGATCAAAACAAGGTTGCTGCATTCTTGAATCAGCTCCTTTTTGCAAGATAAATGGAATTCAATTAAAGATATTTATCAATGACAGGGCGATAAATCTCTTAAAGAACTTAAAGGCCTGTCGGAAGGGAGTCTTGAGAAATATTACAATAATTGGAACACACTGACAACTCAGAACTCTAATCCTGTGACATGAAAATTAATATTTTGTCAAGAATGCAGGGCACGTAGATATATTTTTAATATGTCAAGAAAAATGTTCATTAATTTTTCTTTTAGAATTAGAATCCCTACAGTGCAGAAAGAGGCCATTCAGCCCATCGAGTCTACACCATCCAGACAAAGAACTGAGAACAAAGAACAACACAGCACAGGAAACAGGCCCTTCAGCCCGCGCCGCCATTTTAACATTGTGTGTGCCCCCTTCTGCCTATGACTCTTGTTACGCCTATTAGGGAAGATTGAGGGAAATCTAATTTAGGGACAATTTGTTAACACCAATCAACCTAAGAGCACGTTTTTGGGGTGTAGGAGGAAACAGGAGCACCCGGAGAAAATCCTTGTCCCCCATCCATGTATTTACCCTGCTAATTCCCCTGACACTAAGGAGTAATTTAGCATGTCCGATCAACCTAATCCATACATCTTCGGAATGCAGGAGGAAACCGGAGCACCCGGAGGAAAGCCACGCAGACAAATTCGATGTCCCGGTCCCTGTTGTCTGGGGAAAAGAATTCCACGACTAACAAAGAACAAAGAATAACACAGCACGGGAAACAGGCCCTTCGCCCAACAAAGCCTCGCTGCCATCTTAACAATGTGAGTTCCCTCTTCCACCCATGACCCTTTGACTACGCTTATGGCAATCCACATTGGAAACCAGATTGAGGGGAGACTAATTTCGGGACAATTTGTTACACCAATCAGCCTAAGAGCACATCTTTGGGATGTGGGAGGAAACCGGAGCACCCGGAGAAAACCCACGCAAGCACGGGGAGAATGTGCAAACTCCCAAAGACACAGGCCCAAATCCATATATCTGCACAGCACAGCGATAGTCACTGAGCTGTCGTGTTGCCCGTCAGTTGGTCCAGTTTAAGCGTACACTAACGGACGTGAGGCTCTAGGCAACTCTCGAAGAAACATCCAAGAGCAGCCCTCACACGACCCTCCGCGTGTATGCCCCTTGTTGGACAACAAGGAGGACCGAATCCCCTATAGAATATAAGAGAGAAGACATCAATACAAAAGAGAATTCCACAGACTGAAGACCCTCTGAGAAATAAACATTCTCCTCGTAGCTGTTTTAAAAGGAAGACTTCTCAATTTTAAACCCCTCATTTTACTCTCCTCACATCCACCTTATCAAAACCACTCAGGGTTTGTGTCTTAATAAGATTACCTGTGATCCAATGGCACAGAGTACAATAGATACAGGCTCAATCTTCCCTCATCAGCCAACCCCTTCACCCCAAGAATGAATCCAATTTCACCAGGCTGATACCGGAGATGAGGGGGTTAGCCCTATGAAGAGAGATTGAATAGACTGGGCTGATGCTCGTTGGAATTTAGAAGACTGAGGGGGGATTTTATAGAGGCATATAAGATAATGAAGGGGCTAGATAGGGTAGAGAGATTCTTCCTGCTTAGAAAGGATAGCAGGACTAGAGGGCACAGCCTCAAAATAAAGGGGTCAGTTTAGAACGGAGTTGAGGAGGAGCTTCTTCACTCAAAGGGTGGGGAATCTCTGGAATTCTCTGCCCATTGAAGTGATGGAAGCTATCTCCATGAATATATTTAAGTCACGGGTAGATAGATTTCTGATAGACAAGGGAATTAAGGGTTATGGGGAGAAAGCGGGAAAGTGGAACTGATCCACTTCAGATCAGCCATGATCTTATTGAATGGCGGGGCAGGCTCAAGGGGCTGGATGGCCGACTCCTGCTCCTATTTCTTATGCTCTTATAATCAACGACCATTCCCTGAACTGTTTCTTAGGTTACTATACCTTCAGGAGCTTGAAAATATGCACCGTATTCCAGAATTGCTCTCTTCAAGGCCCTGTACAGTTGCTGTAAGACTCCCCTATTTTCATGAAAGCAAATTACTGCAGATGCTGGAATCTGAAATCGAAAGAGAAAATGCTGGAAAATCTCGGTGGGTCTGGCAGCTTCTGTAAGGAGAGAAAAGACGTTTCGATTCCAGCTGACTCTTTGTCAGCAAATGACTACAGATGTTGGACTCTGAAACCAAATGTCAAAGCTTTGACAAAAGGTCATCGGGATTCAAAGCATCAGCTCTTTTCTCTCCTTACAGATGCTACCAGACCTGCTGAGATTTTCCAGCATTTTCTCTTTTGGTTCCAAATTTTGATATTACATTTGCTTCACTATAAACACCAAAGTTCAATTTTTCTTTGTAATCGTTTGCTGTACCTGCAGATTAACTCTACGTGATACATGTACTAGGACACCCAGATCCCTCTGTACCTCAGAACTCTTACTCCACTTAAGTAATATGTTATTTTTCTATTCTTTCTTCCAAAATGGATAACTTCATTTACACCCACGTTGTCCTCCATCTGCCAATTTTTTGCCCACTCACTTTTAACCAGTCTGTATTCCTTTGCAGACTGTTTACTTCTCCTTGACAATTTTTACTTTTCTGCATTACTGGAGATGCCCAGATTCATGTTAAAGAGTAACTAATCTAGTTATTCCATTCTGCTTCCCTCTCAAAGGTTCCCCAAGGCATTATTTACCGAAAAGCATCAAATTCACCTGGGTATCCCGGCCGATACTAATCATAGAATCACAGAATGGAATCATTGAATCCTTACAGCACAGAGGGAGGCCATTCTGTCCATCGAGACTCAGCCATCGTAATCACCCAAAATATTTACCCTGTTAATCCGTCTGACATTAGGGTCAATTTAGCATGACTAGTCAACCTAACTCACACATATTAATCGCTCATCCAAAATCTCCAATGGAAGACTATTTGCTCATTGGCTCATTGCTGTTTGTGAGATCTTGCTGTGCTGAAATTGACATTAATTTACATCATAGAGTACTTTAAAATGTCCTGGGCTTCTGCACGGTGCTGTATTAATTACGGCAGCGCAGTGGTTAATGCTGCTGCCTCACAGCACCAGGGACCCGGGTTCAATTCCCGGCTTGGGTCGCTGCCTGGGTGGAGTC
Organism: Sphyrna mokarran; assembly: GCA_024679065.1. Taxonomy (NCBI): domain Eukaryota; kingdom Metazoa; phylum Chordata; class Chondrichthyes; order Carcharhiniformes; family Carcharhinidae; genus Sphyrna; species Sphyrna mokarran. The sequence continues at coordinate 44,918,068 of JAGIQG010000022.1, forward strand.
TGCACATTCTCCCCGTGTCTGCGTGGGTTTCCTCCGGTTTCCTCGCACAGTCCGAAGGTGTGCGGGTTAGGTGGGTGCTGAATCATCCCTTAGTATCTGGGGGAGGACTAGCTGGGGAAAAGCATGAGGTTATGGCGATGGGGCCTGGGTGGGATTGTGGTTGGTGCAGACTCGATGGGCTGAATGGCCTCCTTCTGCACTGTAGGGATTAATGATTCTAGGTTCATTCTCTCGTGGGTGCTTTCTTTGTCATTGCCGTTACCTGTCTCAAAACGAAATCGCACCGTTCTCCAGGATGTTTGGTTGCCAAGCAGCATGTGTGTCATCAAACGGGACTTAAGTTGACAAAAACACAGCCGGAATCTCCAATTCTAAGTGGAGAAGCCAAATATTTCCTTTTAAAAGGTTCGACTTTAAAACAAAGAGGAAGGAGCTAAAGCAAACTGATTAAAGAAATGCTCTCAACAAGTCTTGAGCAAATGGACAAGGGAATCAGCTTAATGGACATAATGTGGAGCGCGCAGAATAAACACAGAGCGAGGATTAACAAGCAGAAGATTCAAAGGTAAACTTAGTGAGGGAGAAATGTCTGGTGCAAATATTGAGGTGGGGGGAGGGTTTGAGATGAACAGAATAAGGCCCAAGAATAGAGAAAAAGGTGGCAAAAGGGATTTAGAGAAGCAGGTCTGTCCCAGCACTGTATGAGGGAGCCCCGTGCTGTTTCGTAGGAGGTGATATCTCTTTCTTATACATTTGAATTCTTAGCCAATGATGTGGTTTGGTAGTGAGCTTCTCACAGCGGATAGGAGGGTGAGTGTGGCTAGGTGTTCAAAGTGGTGAAGGGTACCTGGTGGGAATGGCCTCAGAGTGGGGAGAGGGGCGGTGCAGGGGTGTTGGACATCAAGGGGGTTAAACATCGAGGGGGAGGGTCGAACAACATGGTTTGAGGTGGGATCAAGGGCTTGTGTTGGGGGGGGTGAGGGTCGGTTCGAGGGCGACAATTGCGTCTGGGGGTGAGGATTGGGTCGGGAGTAAGTGGTGTCGGGGGTAGGGGGAGGGTATGGGGGGGGGGGGGGGGGGGGGGGGGGAGTCCGGTCAGGGATTAAGGTTCAGGTCAGGCAGGTGAGTGTCGGTCAGGAATGAGAATCGGATCGGGAAGTCAGGGTCAGGTCAGCGGGTGAGGGTTGGGGTCGAGGGTGAGGATGGGTCTGGGGGGGGAGGGTGGGGTCAGGGGGAATGAGGGTGGGTTGGGGGATGAGGGTGGGTTGGGGGAGGTCAGGATCAGGTTGGGGTGGGGGGGGTCGTGAGGGTGAGGGTCAGGTCGGGTGTTGAGTTAGAGAGACGAGGGCGAGGAATGAGGTTTGGATGGGAGGTGAGGGCTGGGTGGGGGGGTGAAAGTCGGGTTGGGGGGGGGGGGGGGTGGTGGGGAAGGGTCGGGTCAAGGAGGCCAGGAGCATGTGTGGGGGTGAAGGTCGGGGGATGAAGGTTGGGTCGGGGATGAGGATCGGGTTAGGGAGGTCCAAGGCTCGGAGGTGCATTGATTTCTTGTGTAGCCTGTAATTATTCAGGGAGAGTTCTGCTAACTGCTCACTGTGATTTGATTTGATTTATTGTTGTCACATGTATCAATATGCACTGAAAAGCATTGCTTCTTGCACGCTATACGGACAAAACATACTATTCATAGAGAAGGAAGGGAGAAAGTGCACAATGTAGTGTTACAATCATAGCTAGGGTGTAGAGAAAGGGAGGTAGGTCCATTCAAAAGTCTGAAAGCAGCAGGGAAGAAACTGTTCTTGAGTCGGTTGGTACGTGACCTCAGACTTTTGTATCTTTTTCCTAATGGAAGAAGGTGGAATAGAGAATGTCCGGGGTGTGTGGGGTCCTTAATTATGCTACTGCTTTGCCAAGGCAGCAGGAAGTGTAGACAGAGTCAATGGATGGGAGGCTGGTTTGCGTGATGGACTGGGCTACGTTCACAACCTTTTCAAGTTTCTTGCAGTCTTGGGCAGAGCAAGAGCCCCATACTGAGCTATGATATAATCAGAAAGAGTGTTTTCTATGTTGTATCTGTAAAGGTTGGTGAGAGTTGTAGTGGACATGCCAAATTTCCTTAGCCTTCTGAGAAAATAGAGGCTCCATCCCCACCCCCACCCCAACCCCCTCCCCTCTGCATGATGAGAGGTATCTGACTCCAAGTCGATTGGGGTATTGATGGTATTGATGTACTTGTTTTTATCCTACAGGTACTTCAGTCCGCCTTGCTGTCTAACGAGGGGCATACACGCGATGGGTCGTGAGAGGACTGCTCTTGGATTTTTCGAGAGTATCCTAGTGCTTCACGTTGTTAGTGTACGCTTGACCTGGGCCATCTGATGGGCAACACGACAGCTCAGTGACTACCGCTGTGCTGTGCAGATACATGGATTTGGGCCTGTGTCTGTGGGAGTTTGCGCGTTCTCCCCGTGCTTGCGTGGGTTTTCTCCGGGTGCTCCGGTTTCCTCCCACGTCCCAAAGATGTGCTCTTAGGCTAATTGGGCAAAACAAATTCTCCCTAAATTGTCTCAAATTGGTTTTTAATCCATAGATCTATAAACATGGACAGGGATCGCGGTAGAGGTGGGAACATCGGGGTGGCGGCGCGGGCTCGTTGGGCCGAAGGGCCTGTTCCCCCGTGCTGTTTTGTTCTTTGTTCTTTGTAACCCGTAACCTCTACCATCCAGAAGGACAAGGGCAGCAACTACATGGGAACACCGCCAGTTGGAGGTTCCCCTCCAAGTCACTCACCATCCTAACTCTGAAATATATCGCCATTCCTTCGCTGTCAATGGGTCAAAAATCCTGAAATTCCCTCCCTAACAGCACTGTGGGTGTACCTGCACCACATGGACTGCAGCAATTCAAGAAGGCAGCTCACAGTCATCTTTCTCAAGGGCAATTAGGGATAAGTAATAAATACTGGCCTAGCCAGAAGCATCCATATCTTGTAAATGGATTAAAAAAAACCTGAAGGTTTTAACTTCCTGTACTGGATAAGCATTAAATGTTCTGTACTGGGATAGTTACCATATATGTACTCTGTAGTCACTTCATATCTCAGGAGTCAGAGGTTGAACAATTGTTATTCTTTTTCCTGAGAATCTCTCCAGCCAAAGAATGAAGGCAGAATAACAATATGTGGGTTGAATATGTGGGTTGTAAACTCAAGGCAATAAATAGGGAAACATCTTGAAAAGGCACTGACTGCTATTTTCTACCGTTCCTTGTGTGGCAGGAAGAAGGTCCATAGATGGCAAGAAATCTGTCTCTTATGTTTGAGCATCTGAGGATTTTCCATGAATGTCTGTATAAGCTGTTGTATGTTTAATAATGTCTTTTTTTTTACATCCACAGGTGAATTGGTCCGGCCTTATTGGCCAACAAGGGGCACACACGCGGTGGATCATGCGAGGGCTGCTCTTGGATGTTGCTTCGAGAGTTGCCTCGTGCTTCACGTCCGTTGGTGTACGCTTAAACTGGACCAACTGACGGGCAACACGACAGCTCAGTGACTATCACTGTTTGCTGTGCAGATACAGGGACCCGGGTCGGATCTCTGGCTTGGGTCAGTGTCTGTGGGAGTTTGCACATTCTCCCCGTGCTTGCGTGGGTTTTCTCTGGGTGCTCCAGTTTCCTCCCACACCCCAAAAATGTGCTCTTAGGCTGATTGGGAAAACAAATTCTCCCTAAATTAGATCTCCCTTGATCTGGCACACATATAATTCTCTAAATTTGCCCCCCCCCCTTGATTATGGAGCCCAAGAGGCATAGACAAAAGTCGTAGGTAGAAGACGGATTGGAATGAGGCACTCACTGAGTGTTAAAACGGGTAGTGTGGGCTTGTAGGGCCGAAGTGCTGTTTTGTTCTTTGTTCTTAATAAGAAGTCTGACAACGCCGGGTTGAAATCCAACCGATTTATTTGATAGTAAACTCACAAGCTTTCGACTCTATGGTCTTCATCAGGCGAATGAGGTGTTCTGGTCTCCAACAGCACACATACCAGCACAGACAGTTTACAGATTACTGATTAGAATGTGAATCATAGAACATAGAACATTACAACGCAGAACAGGCCCTTCGGCCCTCGATGTTGCGCCGACCAATTAGGAACAAGCAGTGACCTTCTAATCTAAACCATTCCCCTTTCATCCATAAACTTATCTACTAACCTCTTAAACGCCACCAAACTTGGCGCATCTACAACTGCAGCAGGCAGGGCATTCCATACCCTTACCACCCTCTGGGTAAAGAACCTACCTCTGACATCCGTCCTAAAACCACCACCCTTAATTTAAAGCTATGTCCCCTCGTGCTAGCTTTCTCCATCCTAGGAAAAAGGCTATCACTGTCCACCCTATCTAAACCTCTAATCATCTTATATGTTTCAATAAGGTCTCCTCTTAGCCGCCTTCTTTCTAACGAAAACAATCTCAAATCCCTCAGCCTCTCTTCATAAGACCTGCCCTCCATACCAGGCAACATCCTGGTAAACCTCCTCTGTACCCTCTCCAATGCCTCCACATCTTTCTTATAATGCGGGGACCAGAACTGTACACAATACTCCAAGTGCGGCCGCACTAGAGTTTTGTACAGTTGCAACATGACGTTGCGGCTCCGAAATTCAATCCCCCTACCAATAAAAGCTAAGACTCCGTATGCCTTCTTAACAACCTTATCGACTTGATTGCCAACTTTCAGGGATCTATGCACATATACACCAAGATCCCTCTGTTCATCAACACTATTAAGAGTCCTACCATTAGCCCTATACTCTACACATTTGTTATTCCTGCCAAAGTGAATTACCTCACACTTTTCCGCATTAAACTCCATTTGCCACCTCTCGGCCCAGTTCTGCAACTTGTCCAAGTCTCTCTGCAAACTATAACACCCCTCTTCACTATCTACCACTCCTCCGACTTTGGTGTCATCCGCAAATTTACTAATCCATCCTTCAATACCCTCATCCAGATCATTTATAAAAATTACAAACAGCAGGGGCCCCAAAACAGACCCTGAGGTACACCACTAGTAACCAAACTCCACGATGAATATCTCCCATCAACCACCACCCTCTGTCTTCTATCTGCTAGCCAATTCCTAATCCAATTAGCTAATCACCCTCAATCCCATACATCTGCATTTTCTGCAGAAGCCTTCCAGGGAACCTTATTGAACGCCTTACTAAAATCCATATATACCACATCAACTGCCTTACCCCCATCACCTCTTTGGTCACTTACACCTAACCTGCTATTCAAGTCTTAAAGTGTCCAACAATGTGAGTGGACGAAGCACTGAGCACAGGTTAGAGAGATGTGTATGTCTCCAGACAGCTCAGTAAGTGAGGTTTTTTTGCTAACCCAGGCAAGTCATGGGGGTTACAGATAGTGTGACATGAAGCCAAGATCCCTGTTAAGACCATCCTCATGTGTGTGGAACTTGGCTATCAGGCAACATGACAGCTCAGTGACTATCGCTGTTGCTGTGCAGACACATGGATTTGGGCCTGTGTCTGCGGGAGTTTGCGCGTTCTCCCCGTGGTTGTGTGGGTTTTCCTCCGGGTGCTCCGGTTTCCTCCCACATCCCAAAAATGTGCTCTTAGGCTGATTGGGTAACAAATTGTCTCTATATTGGTCACTATATGTCATTAAGACCTTAGGACGGCGGCGCGGGCTCGTTGGGCTGAAGGGCCTGTTTCCCGTGCTGTGTTGCTCTTTGTTCTTTGTTCTTTGTCTCTGCTCAGCGGCTCTGCGCTGTAGTGTGTCGTGAAGGCCTCCTTGAAGAACATTTACCCGAAGGTCAGAGGCCGAATGCCCGTGACCGCTGAAGTGTTCGCCAACAGGAAGGGAACAGTTTTGCCTGGTGATTGTCGAGCGTTGTTCATTCATCCGCTGTCGTAGTGTCTGCATGGTCTCCCCAATGTACCTTTGTTCTTAATGCTACACCTGAGATGGACCAGGTATTTTCCATGGGCTTTAGTCTTGTAAAATACTGTCCCCCATTTAATCTATCATGATCCCAGGCACCCAGCCATTTTCAAGATTCCTTACCTAAACCAGATTCCTGTTTTAAATGTTCCTACCGCCCTCGCGGAATTGTGATTTTTTTTCTCTCTGGTTTCCCTATTGGATTTTACTTTCTGTGCCGGGTTTGGGAACTCAGTCTTGTACGAAGCTATCATCTCATTAGCAGTTCCGCCGGGGCAACTCTTGCTGTCGTGTGAGACACGCTCCTCCAGTCGAACGAAAATCGTGCTAATTTGATCTCCACGGAGGCTGCCTGTTGTTTCCTGGAAAGTTTGCACCGCCTGTTCTGCCGGCCTATTTACTGATGGGTGATAAGGCGCAGTTTCTTTGAGACTATGGGATGATGTATGCAATCCATTTCGAAAACCGTCCTGGCTTATGATACCCAATCCTCTGATCTTTTCACTTCTACTAGTGTATAAGGCACTAGGGTGAGCTCAGTAGTGTAGTGTCTCCTCGTGTCTGCGTGGGTTTCCTCCGGATGCTCCTGTTTTCTCCCACAGTCCAAAGATGTGCAGGTTAGGTTGATTCGCCACACTAAGAAATTGCCTCTTAGTGTCCAGGGTAGCGGAGGTTAGAGGGATTAGTGGGTATAATGTGTAGGGATATGGAGGTAGGGCCAGGGTGGGATTGTGTTTGGTGCAGACTCAATGGGCCGAAGGACCTCTTTCTGCACTGTATTGTTCTATAATTCTATTTAGTTGTAGCCTCAGGGTTCAAATAGGGGCTTTGGCCTCTTTTATTCAGCCTAGTTCCTGCTGAAAAATGTCTAAGCATCTGCACTTTAGTTCTTGAAAATCTCCATCCTCTTCAGCCAATAACTCCAGCCAATCTAATTTTATCTGTTTCAATAAGTCTGGACCTATGAATCAAGGTCTGTGACCCTGAGTCACTAAAATGGGTATCTCTGCTGCCTGGTTCCGATAGGATGCAGTTGCTGCAACGAATTTTACTGTCTTCAGCATCTCTCCTCGAACCATAGCTTTTATTGGTAGGGGGATTGAATTTAGGAGCGCAGCATCATGTTGCAACTGTACAAAACTCTAGTGCGGCCGCACTTGGAGTATTGTGTGCAGTTCTGGTCCCCACATTATAAGAAAGATGTGGAGGCAGTGGAGAGGGTACAGAGGAGGTTTACCAGGATGTTGCCTGGTATGGAAGGCAGGTCTTATGAAGAGAGGCTGAGGGATTTGAGGTTGTTTTCGTTAGAAAGAAGGCGGCTAAGAGGAGACCTTATTGAAACATATAAGATGATTAGAGGTTTAGATAGGGTGGACAGTGATAGCCTTTTTTCCTAGGATGGAGAAAGCTAGCACGAGGGGACACAGCTTTAAATTAAGGGGTATGAGTTATAGGACGGATATCAGAGGTAGGTTCTTACTCAAAGAGTGATTAGGGAGTGGAATGCCCTGCCTGCAGCTGTTGTAGATGCGCCAAGTTTGGTGGCGTTTAAGAGGTTAGTTGATAAGTATATGGACGAGAAGGGAATGGTTTAGTTAGGAGGGGCATTGCTTTTTATTTTGGTCGGCACAACATCGAAGGCCGAAGGGCCTGTTCTGTGCTGTAATGTTCTATGTTCTAAGTTCATAGAAAATTACAGCTTTTGGCCCTTATTATCTGTGCTGAACTATTTTTTTGGCTAGCCCCACTGACCTCACTTGGAGCATATCCCTCCACACCCCTTCACATCCATGAACTCCTCCAAGTTTTTCATAAATGTTAAAAGTGACCCCGCATTTATCCGGCAGCTCATTCCACACTCCCACCGCTCTCTGCGTGAAGAAGCCCCCACCCCCACTAATATTTCCTTTAAACTTTTCTCCTTAACCCATGCCCTCTGGTTTTTTTTTCTCCTTTAGCCTCAGTAGAAAAAGCCTGCTTGCATTCACTCAATCCCATCCAAATCTTATCCGCCCCTATCAAATCTCCCCTCATTCTTCCACACTCCAGGTCCTAGCCTGTTCAATCTCTCTCTGTAACTCAGCTTCTCAAGTCCCGGCAACATCCTCGTGAACCTTCTCTGCACTCGTTCAACCGTATTTACATCCTTCCAAATGGCCAGGGAACAACTCAGTCTCAAGGATTGTAGACCTTCCTGGGGGTATCTAAATGCTTATTCACTTATGACCATGGTATTGGCCTCCAATGTTAACCATCAGGAACCATCTCAATAGGTGGCATCTTGTTGAGTCGGGCCTGATTTAGCATACAATATCCCTTGCTGGATTCATCGGCCAGTTGGGTTAATGGTGTTACCTTAACCATCTTTTCTTTTGTGTGTTCTGCCCTGCCTGCCTCGCTCTGCACCAAGCCTGTAAATGAACCTTCTTTTTGCAGTGAAACGTGCATTCTTTTTGCACCAGCACATTTCCTGAGAGTGTCCTCCCCCACACTAAGAACAAGTTTCCATGCCTGGTGCTGTAGTGCCCCCTCAGACTCTGCTGCGCCCTTACTCAGGCTGTTCCGCGCAGCAGTCAAAAACAGTTCACCTCATTGGGCATGTTTTGCAATTCAAAGGATCATTGCATCCCAACAGTGCAGAGGGGAGCCATTCAGCCCATTGAGTCTGTGCCAACTCTCCAACAGAGTATTTTAGCCAGGCTCCCACTCTACCCCCATACCCCGTATAGTATGTTAGCTTTCATAGAAAAGGGTATAGAATATAAGAGTAGGAGTTTGATGTTGCAGTTGTATACAACTTTGGTTAGGCCTCACTTGGAATACTGCGCCCAGTTCTGGCCTCCGTACTATCGGAAGGATGTGGAGTCCTTGGAGAGAGTGCAGAGGAGGTTTACCAGGATGCTGCCTGGTATGGAAGGACTGTCTTATGAGGAACGATTAGATAGACTGGGGGTGTTTTCCCTTGAAAGACGTCGGCTTAGAGGGGATCTCATAGAGGTGTATAATATTATAAGGGGTATAGATAGAGTAAATGGAGGTAAACTTTTTCCACCTTTAGAAATGGATAGGACGAGAGGTCATGGCCATAGGGTGAGGGGGGCTATGGATAGGACGAATATTAGAGGGCAGTTTTTCACACAAAGGGTAGTGGGGGTGTGGAATGCACTGCCGAGTAAGGTGGTGGGATCAGGCACGCTGGGGCTGTTTAAGGGTCTCTTGGACAGCCACATGAGCGGTATGCAGATAGAGGGATATATTAGGACTGTTTAACTACGGCTTTTTTCCACAGGTAATTCGGTCCATAATTTGAGCACGCATTCGGCAGGTGGTGCGGGTACAGCTCCTGGATGTTGATTCATGGGTTGCCTGGTACCTCATGTCGTATATGAGTGCTTTATGTGGACCACCTGAAGGGCACCATGACAGCTCAGAGACTATCGATGTGGCTGTGCAGACACTCGGAATTGGGCCGGTGTCTGCGGGAGTTTGCGCGTTCTCCCCGTGGTTGCGTGGGTTTTCTCCGGGCACTCCGGTTTCCTCCCACAACCCAAAAATTCGCTCTTAGGCTGATTGGGTAACAATTTGTCCCTATGGTGAAAATTTTCCAAATTAGGATTAATATATATATTATTATATAGGAATATTAAAATAGGATAATGTATTTGGTATTACGGTGGCGCGGGCTCGTTGGGCCGAAGGGCCTGTTTCCCGTGCTGTGTTGCTGTGTGTTGCTGTGACTCACGACTCACTCACTAACCCTGTGCAGTTTCCCCACTAATCCCCCTAACTTGCACATCCTGGCACACCAAGGAGCAATTTAGCACGGCCAATTCACCAAACCTGCATATCTTTGGAGCGTGGGAGGAAACTGGAGCACTCAGAGGAAACCCACATGGACACAGGGAGAACTCCACGCCATCATCCAGATCTGGAATTGAACCTAGCACTGTGTGTCTTGCTCAGTGCAGTCAGTCACCTGGACCATCTCTAAGGCTTTTTCCCAAGAGATTTTACTTTCAGACAGCAGTTTTTCTTTTGTATTGCGAGAGTGTTGATCCCGCAGAACCAATGAGGCACCCAATATCTCTCCCAAAGCTAGGCTGAATTTGTAATGCTTTTGTTAAACGTCACAATCTGACCATGAATCCAGAGATTATCTCCCCTGGTTCCGTCCATCAAAGCCTAGTGAAAGTTGTACGTCAACATGATGATTGAAAGTTGGGGATTAAAACGGTCTTTGGCCAGCCCCAGTATTTAGGGATCCCCTCTGCCACAGGAATGGTAGTGGACTGGGGGAGGGAGCCAGATCATGCAGAAGTCCTTGAGCAAGATTTTCCAGTTTTGAAGTGAGAGCAGCGCAAAGTTCTAACTTTTGCGTTTGGAGTTTCGGGTGATGTTAGCTTCCTCACCAGGCTGTAAGTCTGTGAGCCACAGGCTGAGAGCGGTATCACCTTTTGCTTTCTCTCAGCTGTGATCTCATTAGTCACGAAGAAATGATGCAGCCTTTTGATAAATTGCCCCAACTCTGTGGGACAAATGGTTCTAACGTCCCGATTAAAGACATCTTTAAGGGCATCAGTATCCTTTCCTTCTTGGCTTTGATGATCACATTCCTCCCTCTCTAACTGCGATCTCCCTGGTTTTCCTTGTCCCCAGTGTAGTAACGTGACACAATGTGACTTCACAACAAAGGGTTTATTAAACTAGTGTAATTATTTACAACATAAAGGTCTGGTGGAATATATGCTCAGGTCTACTCTCGAACTCCAACTGAATATCCTCCCCATCCCAGGGGCCATGTTACTAGAGCCTTGATTTCAGTACAGTGAGGTAATGAGATTAGAGAACTCTATAGCTGGGAATCAGAAAGCAATGAGAAAGAAATCTCTAATATTATCAGTTCGATATGTGAGTGGTGAGTGAGTGGAATCGGCTGCCGTCGGTGGTGGTGGCAAACTCGCTGGGGTCTTTTAAGAGACTTCTGGATGAGTATTTGGGATTTAATGGGATTGGGGGGTTATAGATAGGCCTGGTAGGTAGGGATATGACTGGCACAACTTGTGGGCCGAAGGGCCTGTTTGTGCTGTAGTGTTCTATGTTCTATGTAGAAAATCAGGGTAAACCAACTTGGAATTAGCACTCTGTCAATGGTCTTTGACAAAAGGAATCGTTCATGCCAAGAGAACATGCTCCTGATTGGCAGATGATGGGTACATTGGTAATTAGGCTGATGATCAGCTAATTTACACTGTGTCTGAGTGGCTTTGACCCTGTGGAAGGGAGTGAGCCCCTGTTGGGGGGTAAGGTTTTGGGAGGGATGGAGAGGGTGGCAATCACGTCGGAGAGCACAAACCCCAGGGTTCAGCGTGGGCTTTCCCACTCAGTCTGAGATTGGAGTTGAAGTATTTGGTAGTGCATTTCTTGTACATAGTTTATTGGTTACAATAAATAGTTTAGTTATTAAACCTGATGGTGGCCAGTCCTTCTGAGATATCACGCACTCATAGAGCCTAGTTGAGTTCTTTGAAAATGTGACTGAACACACTGATGAAGGAAGAATGGTGGATGTGGTTTACGTGGATTTCAGCAAGGCATTTGATAAGATCCCCCATACAAGACTTCTTGAGAAGGTGAGAGGCCATGGGATCCAAGAGGCTTTGGCTTGTGGATCCAGAACTGGCTTGTCTGCAGAAGGCAGAGAGTAGTTGTGGATGGGTCTTGTTCTGCATGGAGGTCGGTAACCAGTGGAGTGTCCCAGGGATCTGTTCTGGGACCCTTGCTGATTGTCATTTTCATAAATGACCTGGATGAGGAAGTTGAGGGATGGGTTAGTAAGTTCGCCGACAATACGAAGGTTGGTGATGTTGTGGATAGTCTGGAGGGATGTCAGAAGTTGCAGCGAGACATAGATAGGATGTGAGACTGGGCAGAGAAGTGGCAGATGGACTTCAATGTGGATAAATGTGTGGTGCTCCATTTTGGCAGGACCAATGGGACGAAGGAGTATAATATCAAGGGTAGGAGTCTTGGCAGTGTTGAGGAGCAGATGGATCTTGGGGTCCAAGTCCATAGGACTCTTAAATCTGCCCCGCAGGTGGAGGATGTGGTGAAGAAGGTGTATGATGTACTGGCCTTCATTAATTGAGGAATTGGGTTTAGGAATCGGGAAGTAATGCTGCAACTTTATAAGACCCTTGTCAGATCCCACTTGGAGTACTGTGTGCAGTTCTGGTCGCCTCACTATAGGAAGGATGTGGTAGCTATTGAAAGGGTGCAGAGGAGATTTACTGGGATGTTGCCTGGATTGGGAGGCATGCCTTATGAAGATAGGTTGAGGGAGCTCAGTCTCTTCTCCCTGGAGAGACGAAGGTTGACAGGTGACCTGATAGAGGTTTATAAGATGTTGAGAGGAATAGATAGGGTGGATTCTCAGAGGCTATTTCCCAGGGCTGAAATGGTCGCTACGAGAGGACACAGGTTTAAGGTGCTGGGGGGCAAATATAGAGGAGATGTTAGGGGTAAATTTTTCACTCACAGGGTTGGAAGTGAATGGAATCCGTTGCCGTCAGTGGTGGTGGAGGCGAACTCGCTGGGGTCTTTTAAAAGACTTCTGGTTGAGTAACAGGATTAAATGGGATTGGGGGTTACAGATAGTTCTATGGCCTGGTAGGTATGGATATGATCGGCTCAACTTGTGGACCGAAGGGACTGTTTGTGCTGTAGAGTTCTGTGTTCACATTTTGCCAACCAGAGCTCCACCTTGGAAAAGCTTTTGAAGCCTGCTGGACTTTCAAACAAAACCCAAGCAGCAACGAGCGATCCATTGTAAGTGGGAGAGGCTGAGCCAGATCATTCTCCTCACTTATTCATGCCTAACTTTGCACATCGTAAATCCTCAGCAATGTAAACAGAGATCAGCAGACTGTGAACTCACTTAGCACAAGGTGATGGCATGTTACTAAAAGCACACACTCACTTTCAAGTCTTTATTAAGCTGATAAATTTTCGTCATGATTGCGTTCGTCGTCCTCTTCAGTGAAGTGCTTCTTGGGAGCGTTGAACAAAGGCAAATTTCTCTGGAAGAGGAACAGAAGATGTCGGAAACACTCAGCAGATAATAGGCAGCAAACCAACAAGTTCAAGTTAATGTCTAATCTGATGATGAAGAACAAAAAAATTCTCAAGCTCCTTACATGGCCTCAAAACATCCCTTGTTGCTTTGCAACTGTATATTCTTGGACAGCACAGTAATAGAATCATAGAATTCCTACAGTGCAGTGCATCAAGCTTTCTCTGATTGCAATTCCACCTAGGTCTTATCCCCATTATCCAACTTCTTTACTCTGTTAATCCCCTGAAATATGGGGCAATTTAATACAGCCAATCAAACTAACCCACGTATTTTCCAGACCATGGGAGGAAACTGGAGCACCCAAAGGAAAACCCCACGCTGGAAGAGCGTGCAAACTTCTCACAGACAGTGGGCCGAGGCTGGAATTGAACCCGGGTCCCTGGCACTGTGAGGCAGCAGTGCTAACCACTGTGCCAGTGTGCTGTCAAATGTAGGGAATGCCAATTTGTGCACAGCAAGCTCTGACCAAACAATGTGCTAATGACTGGATTGTGACTGGGTGGCGGGACTGATAGGGACCTTATGAAGGTCCTGAAGAATTAACATGGCATCTCAGTGGCCTCTGGGATTCCCAGTGTTATTGACTACACAGATAAGGTGGCACAGTGGCACAGTGAGTAGCACTGCTGCTTTACAGCACCCAGGCACTTGAGTTCAATTCTGGCCTGGGCTCACTGTCTGTGTGGAGTTTGCACATTCTCCCCATGTCAGCGTGGGTTTCCTCCGGGTGCTCCAGTTTCCTCCCACAGTCTGAAGCTTGGCAGACTAGGTGGATTGGCCATGTTAAATTGCCCTTAGTGTCCAAAGATGTGTAGGTTAGGTGGATTAGCCATGTTAAATTGTCCTTTAAGTCCCAAGATGTGTAAGTTAGATGGATTGGCCATGTTAAATTGTCCTTAGTGTCCCAAGATGTGGCGGTGAGGTGGATTGGCCATGTTAAATTGTTCCTTAGTGTCCCAAGATGTGCAGGTTGGGTGAATTGGCCATATTAAATTGCTCCTTATGTCCAAAGATGTGTTGGTTAGGTGGATTGGCCATGTTAAATTGCCCCTTAGTGTCCAAAGATGTGTAGATTAGGTGGACTGGCCATGCTAAATTGCCCCTTACTGTCCAAAGCTGTGTTGGTTAGGTGGATTGACCATGCTAAATTGCCCCTTAGTGTCCAAAGGTTGTGGGTTAAGTGGGTTGGCCCTGTTAAATTGCCCCTTACTGTCTAAAGATGTATAGGTTAGGTAGATCCGCCATGTTAAATTGCCCCTTAGTGTCCAAAGATGTGCAGGTTAGGTGGATTGGCCATGCTAAATTGTCTCTTAGTGTCCAAAGATGTGTGGGTTAAGTGGATTGGCCATGCTAAATTGTCTCTTAGTATCCAAAAATGTGTAGATTAGGTGGATCGGCCATGCTAAATTGCCCCTTACTGTCCAAAAATGTGTAGATTAGGTGGATCGGCCACGCTAAATTGCTCCTTACTGTCCAAAAATGTGTAGATTAGGTGGACTGGCCATATTAAATTGCCACTTAGTGTCCAAAGATGTGTAGATTAGGTGGATTGGCCTTGCTAAATTGTTCCTTTCTGTCCAAAGCTGTGCAGGCTGGATGGATTGCTACCATTAATAGTTTAATAACATCTTGATTCACATCAGAAACACAGCATTTATATGAATGGACTGTTCACCTTTGTGCATCCTCTCCACGTTTGGTCTCCATCAGCCTCTCTGAATTGTCCAGCCGCATGAGAGTGCAACGGTGGCTGGTTTTCACAGCGTAGACTGCCAATATCCTGGCAGAATCTCCTCAGGTAAATCTGTATGGACAGCAGCCTGGCTGAGGGGCAGAGGCACGGACTGGCAGTGGTTAGAACCCCAAGTGCTGTGGCCCCTGAGACAAGGCAGGAAGATGGATGGCACTGCCATACTCCTGGCACCACACCCCGGGGATCCGGGTGATCTGCCAGAAGGATGACTGTAGAACTGCTGTGATTAGTGGCTGTCGGAGTGAACACTCAGATCCACAAGCAGTTTGATCCTGTGTGTAGGTACGATGGAACCTTGAACCTCAGTCTAAGTTTCCAGTGAACACTGAGGTGATGAGGGGAAGTCTGTGCCTCAATGAGAGCTGACCAGCAGAGAGGTGGGTGCCATGCCTGGGGTCCCCATCTCCTGTCAGAGGGTGAGATACCTCTTCATTCTCAAATGGAATGGAACTCAGCACGTCACGGTACTGCTTATTCATCAACGGCGTGACGTCCCTCTCTCCCAGACATGTGAGATTGGAAATCGGAAGGCTGGGGTGAGGGGAGGCAGGTTATAGGGTGGGAGTGACAATTCTCGTCACCACACTATCAGAAGGACGTAGAAGCTCTGGAGAGAGCCGGCATTTCCAATGTGCTCCCTCCGGAGGACAGGCATTGTGGAGCAGTCAGAGGCAGCTACTGCCTGTAAAAGTGATAAATAAATATCAGTGGAAAAACTATACCAATAAAGTCTAGACAGCAGAATCATACACAGATCTCAATCTCCAAACACAATTATTAGTTGTACTTCAATCTTGACCTTTCAGCTCAAGGTTAAACTGTAAAACCTACCTGGCTATTTAATGGTGAAGGCAGAAGGTACATCGCACCTTGACTGTTAGTGGGTGTACATCCAACTTACGCCCAAGCCCATCAACTGAAATATTGTGCGAGAGCACAGCACAGTGACGTCCTGACACGCACTCAATGTCATCTCACATCATTTTATTTATTTCCAGATCAGATTCATGCCACCCAAGTAACATATAATTCTCCCACCCTGGACAGAGGAGGGTTGACTAAAGCGGAGTAATAGACCTGACATTCTAGGGAGTTCCTTGAACCAGCCCTGGGACATATTGCTACTCAGAGAGAAACATTGAGTGACCTGGTGACAGGTCCATAACCTGGGCTGGAGTCAAAGAATACTGACCTCAGAAGCGGACTTCCTTGACCTGGGGACTGAGGGACCTTAAACTCAAGGCTGCTGAGATTGGGCTGGACGCAGCTAGCCTGAATTCCCTTCCCCTCACTGTGACTGACTACTGAAGGTGTGATCCGAGAAGCCCAGGCACTTTCTGGATTGGGAATCCAAATTTATCCAACAGAATTTGACCTGTATCTAAGCAGCAATCTGCTAGTGATTGTTAGATTGAGAAAGAACATGCATCACAGGATACTTGGGGCTTCAATTTATCACTGTCATCTTTATTGCTATTTAAACAACATCACTCTCCTCTTGTCCCGTCATTAACTGCCTGTGTTTGACATTGAAATGCAAAGTGATTTCAATGCCAGCAGGAACCGTTGATTAGTTTTAGTATCTCAGTTGTGTAACTGACAGTTTTGGATTGAACTGTTGATCCTTTGCAAAGTCATGTTTACAACCTTCAGGATCTGGAAGCCATGTCGGAATATTTTGAGGCAGGAACTAAGGAAAGTGCAAAGTGGTTGGGAGAAACCGGGTGACTTGAGACCGATTTATATACCGGTTTATTTTATTCATTCATACACAAGGTTGTTGCTAGCATTTATTGCCCATCCCTGGTGGACCGAGGTCAGTTGACAGTCAACCACATTGCTGTGGCTCTGGAGTCACATGTTGGCCAGACCAGGTAAGGATGGCAGATTTCCTTCCCTAAGTGAAAAACCCATGGTTTTTCCAACAATCGATAATGGTTTCATGGTCATCACTAAATTCTTAATTCCAGACTTTTATTGAATTCAAATTTCACCATCTACTGTGTTGGGATTTGAACCCGGGCTCCCAGAACATAGAAACCCTACAGTGCAGAAAGAGGCCCTTCAGCCCATCGAGTCTGCACTGACCACAATCCCACCAAACCCTATCTCTACACATTTACCCACTAATCCCTCTAACCTACACATCTCAGGCCACTAAAGGGAAATTTTTTAGCATGGCCCAATCAACCTAACCCGCACATCTTTGGACTGTGGAAGGAACCCAGAGGAAACCCACGCAGACACGAGGAGAATGTGCAAATTCCACACAGACAGTGACCCGAGCCTGGGAATCGAACCCAGGACCTGGAGCTGTGAAGCAGCAGTGCTAACCCACTGTGCTACTGTGCTGAACCCAGGTCCCTGGAGCAGCCGGAGGAAACCCACGCAGACACGGGGAGAATGTGCAAACTCCACACAGACAGTGACCCGAGCTGGGAATTGAACCCAGGAGCTGTGAAGCAGCAGTGCTAACCACTGTGCCACCCAAGTTTCTGGATTAATCGCACTTGGCCAAAGCCACTAGAATATTGGCGATCTGAACTCAGAGTGAGGCTCAATGCCAGGTCCTGCCCACTGAGGGCTAAATTTTTCCAGGGGGATTAGGTGATGCTGCCACCAACCAATGGCGAACCTTCTCCGCCACACGCAGCAGTGGCCTGTGTGGGTAATCCCATCCGCTAGTGGGAATAACTTCAAAGATGGCTCTCTGTGGCTCTCTGCTTCCCACACTGACTCTCCATATGGTCCAATCCCTTAGGGATCATCCCTTAAAGGGGCCACGCTGCCACGCTCCTTCCCCCCACAACTCCTGAGCTCAATTATAAATGAAGCAAAGAAATGTCATTGAGCAGCTGTTCCCCATACTTGAAGGATCAGTCACAAATGGGCACAGTTCAAAGTGAAGGGCAGAAAGGCTTTTTACCCAGAGGATGGTGATAGTCGGGAATGCGCTGCCTGTGTGGACGCAAGTTGCTTCAGTTGAGTGTCAACCACTTTTCTGTTGTTCTCTCTCTCTCTCTGTCTCTTGAATCCCCATTTCTCAATCTCTCTCTCTCCTTGAATCCCCATTTCCCAGTCTCTCTCTCTCTCCTTGAATCCCCATTTCCCAGTCTCTCTCTCTCCTTGAATTCCCATTTCCTATTCTCTCTCTTTCTCTGCATTCTATATCTCTCTGTCTCTCCCAAGGAATCTACTTTCCCCATTCTCTGTCTCTCTTCTAAATCCCCATTCCCAGTCTCCCCCTCTTCTAAATCCGCCAATCCCAGTCTCCCCCCCTCCTAAATCCCTATTCCCAGTCTCCCCCTCTCTTTAAATTCCATTCCCGGTCTCTGCTCCCCTTCTCTAAATCCCATCCGTCTCCCTTCTCCTAAATCCCATTCCAGTCTCCCTCCCTCCTAATTCCTACTTCCCAGTCTCCACCCTCCTAAATCACCATTCCCATTCTCCCCCCACTCCGAAATCCCAATTCCCAATCTTCCCTTCTCCTAAATCCTTCCATTTTCCTCCTCTTCCTAAATCCTCATTCCCAGTCTCCTCCATCTCCTAAATCCCATTCCCAGTCTCCCCTTCCCAATCCCATTCCAATCTCCCTTCTAAATCCCCATCCCCAGTCCCCCTCTCCTAAATTCATATTCCCATCTCTCCTCTCCTAAATCCCCACCCCAGTCTCCCCCCCTCCTAAATCCCATCCCATTCTCCCCCTCTCCTAAATCCATCCCAGTCTCCCCCTCTCCTAATTCCCCATCCCCGTCTTACCATCTCCTAAATCTCCTTTCCCAGTCTCCCCCTCCCTAAATTCCCATCAGTCCCCCTCTCCTAAATTCCATTCCCTAGTCTCCCCACTCTAAATCCCCATTCCCAGTCTCACCCCCTTCCTAAGTTCCCCTTCAGTCTCCTCCCCCTCCTAATTCCCCATTCCAGTCCCCTCCCCTTCTCCTAATGCCCATTCCCATCCTCCCCCTCTCTTAGATCCATTCCAAGTTCCCCCCTCTCCTAAATCCCCTCCCCATTCTTCCGTCTCCTAATCCCATTCCAGTCTCCCACTCTCCTAATCCCCATTCCCAGTCCCCCCCTTCTCCTAAATGCCCATTCCCGCCTCCCCCTCTCTTAAATCCCATTCCAAGTCTCCCCTCTCCTAAATCCCGCATCCCCAGTCTTCCCTTCTCCTAAATCCATTCCCATCTCCCACTCTCCTAATTCCCCATTCCCATTCTCTCCCCTCTCCTAAATCCCCATCCCCAGTCTCCCCTCTCCTAAATCCCATTCCCAGTCTCCCACCAATCCTAAATCCCCATTTCCCATATCCCCCACCTACAATCCCATTTCCATTCTCCCCTCTCTTAAATTCATTCCCGTCTCCCATTCTCCTAATCCCTTCCAGTCTCTCCCCCCCTCGTAAATCCCATTCCCAGTCTCCTTCCCCTCCTAAATCCCCATTCCAATTCCCCTCTCCGTAAATGCCCCATTCCCAGTCTCACCCCCTCCTAAAACTCTTTTCCAACTCCCCCTCTCTTAAATCCATTCCCCAGTCTCCCTTCTCCTAAATTCCCATTCCAGTCTCCCTCACTCCTAATCCCCTTCCCGTCTCCCCCTGTCCTGAAATTCCCTTCCCAGTCTCCCCGTCTCTTGAATCCCATCCCATTCTCCCCACCTTCTAATCCCCAATTTCCCAGTTTCCCCCCTCTCCTAAATCCCCATTCCATAGTCTCCTTCCCTCCAAATCTCCATTCCGTCTCCCTCTCTAAATCCCAGTCCCAGTTTCCCCCTGTCCTAAATCCCCATTCCCAGTCTCCACCCGCTCCTAAATTCCCATTCCCAGTCTCCCCCTCTCCTAAATCCCCATTCCCAATCTCCCCCTCTCCTAAATCCCCATTCCCAGTCTCCCCTTCTCCTAAATCCCCATTCCCCAGCTCCCCCTCTCCTAATCCCCATCCCATCTCCAATTTCCTCCCTCCTAAATCTCCATTCCCAGTCTCCTCCTCTCCTAAATCTCATTTCCCAGTCTCTCCCCTCTCCTAAATCCAGTCCGTTTCCCCCTGTCCTAAATCCCTCCCACCCCCTCTCCTAAATCCCATTCCGAGTCTCCCCCCTCCTAAATCCCCATTCCCAATCTCCCCCTCTCCTAAATCCCCATTCCCAGTCTTCTCCCCCTCTTCTAAATCCCCATTCCCAGTCTCCCTCTTCTAAATCCCCATTCCCATCTCCCCTACACCTCTCCATCCCAGTCTCCTCCTCTCCTAAATCCCATTCCCATCGCCCCCTCTCCTAACTCCAATTCCCAGTCTCCCTCTCCCTAAATTCCCAGTCCCAGTTTCCCCTGTCCTAATCCCTATTCCCAGTCTCCCCCTCTCCTAAATCCTCTCATTCCCAGTCTCCCCCCCTCCTAAATCCCCATTCCAGTCTCCTCCTCTCCTAAATCCTCCCATCTCCCTCTCCTAAATTCAAATTCCCCTCTCCTTCCTCATCCCCTAAATCTCATTCCCAGTCTCCCCTCTCCTAAATCCCAGTCCCAGTTTCCCCTTCTGTCCTAAATCCCCATTCCCAGTCTCCCCCGCTCCTAAATTCCCATTCCCAGTCTCCCCCTTCTCTTAAATCCCATTCCCAGTCTCCCCTTCTTCTAAATCCATTCCCAGTCTCCCCTCTCCTAAATTCCATTCCCAATCTCCCCCTTCTTTTTTGGTTTTTTTCTCACCCTCTCCTAAATCCCCATTCCCAGTCTCCTCCCCCTCCAAAATCCATTCCAGTCTCCCCCTTCTCCTAAATCCCATTCCGAATCTCCCCTCTCCTAAGTCCCATTCCAAGTTCCCCCTTCTCCTAAATCCATTCCAATCTCCCCCTTCTCCTAAATCCCTTCCCAATCTCCCCCCCTTCCTAAGAACCCCATTCCCAATATCCCCCTCTCCTAAATCCCCATTCCAATCTCCCCCTCTTCCAATTCCCATCTTTCCCCCTTCTACTAATTCCCAGTCTCCCCCTTCTACTAAATCCCATTCCTTCCAATCTGCCCCCCCTTCCTAAAACCCCTTCCCAATCTCCCTCTCTTAATTCCCATTCGGGCGTCTCCTTTCTCCTAAATCCCATTCCCAGTCTCCCCCCCCCTCCTAAATCCCTATTCCCAATCTCCCCCCTCCTAAATCCCATTCCCAGTTCTCCTCCTCCCCTAAATCCCCATTCTCGTCTCCCCCTCTTCTAATCCCATTCCCGGTCTCCCCTTCCCTAATCCCATTCCCAGTCCTCCTCCCTCCTAAATCCCACTCCAGTCTCTCCCCCTCCTAAATCCCCATCCCACTCGTAAATCTCCCCAGTCTCCCCCCCCTAAATCCCTCATCCCCAATCTCCCCCTCTCCTAATCCCTATTCCCAATCTCCCCCTCTCCTAAATTCCCAATCCAGTCTCCCCCACTCTTATCACATTCCCAGTGTCTCCCCCCTCAATCCCCCCCAGTCTCCCCCTCTCCTTAAATCCCCATCCCCAATCTCCCCCTCTCCTAATCCCATTCCCAACTCTTCCTCTCCTAAATCCCCATTCCCAGTCTCCCCTTCTCCTAAATCCCATTCCAGTCTCCCGCCCTCCTAAATCCCATTCCAGTCTCCCCCCCACCTAATCCCCATTCTTTCCCAATCTCCCCCCTCTAAATCCCCAATCCCAGTCTCCCCCACTCTTAAATCACTTCCAGTCTCTCCCCCTCAAATCCCCATCCCAGTCTCCCTATCTCCTAAATCCCCATCCCCAATCTCCCCCTCTCCTAAATCCCATTCCCAATCTCTTCCTCTCCTAAATCCCCATTCCCAGTCTCCCCTTCTCCTAAATCCTTTCCATCTCTCCGCCCTCCTAAATCCCCCCAGTTCCCCCCCCCTAAATCCCCTCCAATCTCCCCCCTCTAAATCCCCATTCCCAGTCTCCCCACTCTTAAATCCCATTCCATCTCCCTCTGTCCTAAATCCCAATTCCCAATCCCCCCCTCCTAAATCCCCATTCCCAGTCTCCCCCACTCTTAAATCACATTTCCAGTCTCCCCCTCTTCTAAATCCCATTCCCGGTCTCCCCTTCTCCTAAACCCCATTCCCAGTCTCCCACCCTCTTAAATCACATTCCCAGTCTCCCCCCCCCTCCTAAATCCCCAATCCCAGTCTCCCCCTCTCCTAAATCAGCAATCCAGTCTCCCTATCTCCTAAATCCCTCATCCCCAATCCCCCCCTCTCCTAAATCCCATTCCATCTCTTCCTCTCCTTAAATCCCATTCCCAGTCTCCCCTTCTCCTAAATCCCATTCCCGTCTCCCCTTGTCCTAAATCCCATCCAGTCTCCCCCCCCTCCTAAATCCCCATTCCCAGTCTCCCCCACCTCCTAAATCCCCATTCCTAGTCTCCCCCTCTCCTATCCCCTTCCATCTCCCCCTCTCCTAAATCCCCATTCCCAGTCTCCCCCCCCTCCTAAATCCCTAGTCTCCCCTCTCCTAAATCCCCATTCCCAGTCTCCCCCTCTCCTAAATCCCCATCCCAGTCTCCTGCTCTCCTAAATCCCCATTCCCAGTCTCCCCCTTCCTAAATCCCCATCCAGTCTCTGCTCTCCTAAATCCCCATTCCCAGTCTCCGCCCCTCCTAACTCCCCATTCCCAGTGTCCGCCCCTCCTAAATCCCCATTCCCAGTCTCCGCCCCTCCTAAATCCCCATTCCCAGTCTGCCCCTTTCCTAAATCCCCATTCCCAGTCTCCCCCTCTCCTAAATCCCCATTCCCAGTCTCCCCCTCTCCTAAATCCCCATTCCCAGTCTCCTGCTCTCCTAAGTCCCCATTCCCAGTCTCCCCCTTTCCTAAATCCTCATTTCCCAGCCTCGGCCTGTCCCTCAGTCCCTGGTTCCCAGAATCTTGCTCTCCTGAATCCCAGTTTCCCAGTCTCTCTCTCCTTATCCCTGAGCCCCCATTGCCAATCTCTGTCTCTCTCTCTCTCTGGGAATCCACATTTCCCCGGCTCTCCCTCTTCCTGGATCACATTTGGTGAGAACGCCTGAGGTTCAATTCGATTTAAAATAAGTAATCCTTAATCACACTAAGGTTCAGGATGCCAGGCTAACCGTTACTCTTGTTTTGTTGGCAGTTTCTCACACACAGTGTTTGTTATTTAAATGGGGGCACTGAGGCAGGGAATTTAAATAGCTGACCTCCAGGGATATTGACCTCAGTGATTCAGGGAAGTTCAATTCTGGGAAATGCCCAGTTGTTCTCGGAGAATCGGGAACCAAAGCACAGCACAGGAAAAGAATGAGGGAACAGCGTAGTTCCTAACCTCAGGAAGTGACAAAGCATAAACAGAAGTTGTACATTTGGAACCCAGTCACTGTGAGGCAGAAGATATAACAGCTAATCTGACAAGGTCCCCTACACACACACACACACACACACACACACACACACACACACACACACACACACACTCATCTGTTGATGACCAGTGAATTAGGTAGAGGGATAAATAGAACTTCCTCACCCTTCTTGAAGGTGGTGTCATGGAATCTCTTGCCTCTGTCTGAAAGGAGAAGATTGGTGTAAAAGCTAACCTCGGAAAGACAGCACCGTTGACAGTGCTGCACTGCGCCAGGGAGCCGGGTTCGATTTCCGGCTGGGGTCACCTTCTGTCTGGAGTTTGCACATTCTCCCCGTGTCTGCGTGGGTTTCCTCCGGGTGTTCTGGTTTCCTCCCACAGTCCAAAGATGTGCGGGTTAGGTGGATTGGCCGTGCTCAATTGCCTCTTAGTGTCAGGGAAACTAGCTACGGTAACTGTATGGGGCTAGGGCCTGGGTGAGATGGTGTTCAGCGCAGGCTTGATGGGCTGAATGGCCTCCTTCTGCACTGTGTCAAATCAATCTCTCTGTTGAAACTCACTCCGTACTTCACTGGTGTGTGAGCCTGGATTACCCTCTTTGACTCCAAGTCAATACAACCTTCTGACAAAGAGATAAGTGGGTTGCCATGGTAAGGTTTGGGTTTTCAGGAAGGGGGGAAGATTGATGATGTAACTACTATGGACATGGGAGCATGATAATATCAAGAACATCTTGCATTTGTTTATCTATGAATATAAAAAGACAGTCCCAATGCTCTCTACAAGGGCATTATGGGATAACGTTTGACATCAAGTCAAGAAATGAGATATTAGATCAGATGGCCAAAACCTTGGTCAAAGCCAAAGATTTAAGGAGGAAGAGAGTAGAGAGATGGAGTGGACGGTTGGGGGAGGGAATTCCAGAACTTTAGAACTCAGCAAATGAAGGTCATGGCTACCAATCAAGAATGTTCAATGGGCAAGAATTGACAGATTGCAGAGATGGAAGGGAGACAGAGAATGGACCATGGTGGGATTTGAAAACAAGGACGAGAATTTTTATGTTGAGGCGTTGCCTGACCGGAAGCTTTCAGTTTATTTATTCTTTCTTACGTTAGGCATCACTGGCCCATCCCCAATTACCCCTGAACTGAGTAGCTTGCTAGGCCATTTCAGGGGGCAGTTAAGAGTCAACCCCATTGCTGTGGCTCTGGAGTCACATGTAGGCCAGACTGGGTAAGGACGGCAGATTTCCTTCCCCTAAAGGACACCAGTGAACCAGATGAATCTTTATAACAATGGTTCCAAGGTTCGCTATCATTTTTTTAAGTTCCACCAGCTGCCTTGATGGGACTAGAACCTGTGTCACCAGAGCAGCCTCTGAATTAGTGACATTTCCACTCCTCCACCATCTCCCCTGTAAAGCTTGTGCAATATTGAGCTGTGCCTTTTCGCAGGGGCATTCTCACGTTTGATTGTGGCTCAGGCTGTATTATGGGATAGCCCTCTTATGTTCATTAAAGTGGAGGGTTTCATATGCTTGGTGAAGGATTCCCAGACCCCTCTGTGTGCCTGTCACTGCGGGCAACTAACTGTCAGATTCCCACCACCAACTCTTCCCCGAAGCAGCTGTAGGGCGGCTTAGCACTGCTGCCTCACAGTGCCAGGGGCTTGGGTTCAATTCTGGTCTTGGGTGACTGTGTGGAGTTTGCACGTCCTCCCTGTGTCTGCGTGGGTTTCCTCTGAGTGCTCTTGTTTCCTCCCACTGTCAAAGATGTGCAGGTTAGGTTGATTGGCTAAATTGCCTCGTAGTGTCAGGGGGATTAGCAGGGTGGGGTTAATGGGGATAGGATGTGGGTAGGATGGTTGTTGGTGCAGATTTGATGGGCCAAATGGCCTCCTTCTTCACTGTAGGGAATCTATGGAGGTCCAAATCAAGGATTCATCTATTTGGCTCAAAACAGCTTCAATCATTTCAGCCTGAGAATCCAGTTGGTCTTGTCCAGTCTCTGCTTACCTTGGCTTTCTCTGGATGCAGTTAACTAAGAGTTAAAAAATTTTATTTACTTCCGATCTTTTTTTCTGCATACACGTGGTAAAGTTCCAGATGGTCTCAAGCCATAAGTGGAAATGCCGGTTGTTACTATAGAAATAGCTATGTCAATAGGCTCCACCCATCAGGGTTAAACAAGTTATCAGTGATGAATTAGGGCCCTGTTTGCAGATGTTTGCGTCGCTCCGTCTATGCGGAGTCAAGCTCTCCAAAGATGATGGAAAAGGACAAGTTGCTCGCAAGAGTTTCTGGGTTCTTGTTTGAGTATGACACCCCTCGGATGGTCACCGTTAGAAACAAAAACATTGGAGTAACTTTTCGATTGATTCAGCTAGGGGTCCTTGCCTACATCATCGGGTAAGAGAAAGTTTGCTTAACTTTGGACACTAAGGCTTACAGCTTTAGCCAATCAGCAGGCTGCTTTGGAGCAATAAGTTGTGAAAAGTTGAACTAGTTTGACTTTGTAGCCACTTTTTTAACTGCGAGAGGAGTATAGAAAGAAAATACCAGAAAGAATGTACGAAAGATCTACTAGGATGCTACTTGATGGTTTGAGTTACAAGGACTGCCAGGGATAGCCTAGGACTTTTTTCTCTGCAGCGTAGGTGGCTGAGGGATGACCTTATAGACATCTATAGAATAATGAGGGGCATAGACAAGGTTGATAGTCAATATCTTTTCCCAGAGGCAGGAGAGTCTAAAACTAGAGGGTGTAGGTTTAAAATGAGAGGGGAGGGATACAAAAGGGTCCAGAGGGGTAATTCTTTCACACAAAGGGTAGTGAGTGTCCAGAACAAGCTGCCAGAGGTGGTAGGAGAGGCGGGTACAATTTTAAGAAGCATTTAGATAGTTACATTGGTAAGATGGGTATAGAGGGGTATGGGTTAATGTGGGCAATTGGGATTATCTTAAGGGTTTAAACAAAAGGGATAGCATGGGCAAGTTAGGTCAAAGGGCCTTTTGCTGTAAACATCCATGACTCTATGGGAGCATCAACAAAGGAGAGTGCACCAGAATGACTTACAACTGTCAGTAAAATCTCCAGCGCTGGAATTACAGTTGGGGTACTGATTACTAATGAGGGCAAATGTCACATTTCTTAGTCCGTGTGTCTATTCAAACCCTGCGTCCTCCCTGCCAAATTACCCCAGACATCAGTCAACCTTAACGTGCAGACATTCCTCCTACCATTAAGTTTATTTCTCTCTCTTTCTCTATATAAGGATGAGTTTTTCCGCTGTGGTCAGGCAATTTAGGAAATGCTGGGAGCAGTTCCTGGAACACGGGAAATTGAGGGGCAGCGTGAGTGACTGATACCACACACCAGGATCTGTGTCAGATCCTAATCAATCAATAATCTGATCCTATAATCTCTAGCCCTTTAATGCGGTCTCTGCTTCTCTTTCTCTCTGGGCTGTGAAGAGAATTTATCTCTGGCGGTGCACAATTCAAATGCTATTTGGGGTCAGTTCCAAATGGAAGTTTTTAAAAAATTATTTACGGGATGTGGGTGTCGATGATAAAGCCTGCATTTATTTCCCACCCTAATTAGATGGGCACATGAACAGAATGGGAATGGAGGGGTATAGAAAACTGATTTAAAATAGGGATCATGAGCCTTGGGAGTCCCTGGGAAGTGTGTAAATAGATGATGATATTGATGTACTTGTTTTTATCCTACAGGTGCTTTGGTCCACCTTGTTGTCTAACAAGGGGCATACACGCGATGGGTCGTGAGAGGGCTGCTCTTGGATTTTTTTCAAGAGTATCCTAGTGCTTCACGTCGTTAGTGTACGCTTGACCTGGACCATTTGATGGGCAACACGACAGCTCAGTGACTATCGCTGTGCTGTGCAGATACATGGATTTGGGCCCTGTGTCTGTGGGAGTTTGCGCATTCTCCCCGTGCTTGCGTGGGTTTTCTCCGGGTGCTCCGGTTTCCTCCCACATCCCAAAGATGTGCTCTTAGGCTAATTGGCAAAACAAATTCTCCCTAAATTGTCTCAAATTTGGTTTTTAATCCATAGATCTATAAACATGGACAGGGATCGCTGGTAGAGGTGGGAACATCGGGGTGGCGGCGCGGGCTCGTTGGGCCGAAGGGTCTGTTTCCCGTGCTGTTTTGTTCTTTGCTCTCTTTGTTCTAATTGACCTTGAAATGAATGGCTTTCTCGAGCAGTCATTCCCAGGGAGTGCCGTGAGGACCTCCCCAAGTGAAAAAAAGAATGATTCCAAACAATTCATGTAGTTTAATTAAAACTAACCTTGGTCTCCAACTCTGGGGCAGGCAGGGTCAAGAAGCTGTAAATTTCGGGCCTACCGCATGTGTGTTCCACCTGCGAACGGGTGGTTTAGCTATTTTATGTCAATCAGGTTCATGAGCATTGAACGACGGATCTTGGGGCTGAAAACAAATATCCTTACCCACCCCGCACAAAAAGCAAAAACTCAAAATGGATGCACAAACCACGGGAGAAGCGAGACACAGTATGAAGTCTGACAACACCAGGTTTAAGTCCAACCGATTTATTTGATAGTAAACTCACAAGCTTTCGGGGTTTGCCCCTTCGTCAGGTGAATGGAGAGTTCTGGCCTCAAACAGCACATATACCAGCACAGACAGTTTACAGATTACTGATTAGAATGTGAATCCTTACACCTAACCTGCTATTCAAGTCTTAAAGTGGTTAACAATGTGAGTGGAAGGAGCACTGAGCACAGGTTAGAGAGATGTATATTGTCTCTAGACAGCACAGTAAGTGAGGTTTTTTGCAAACTCAGGCAAGTCATGGGGGTTACAGATAGTGTGTCATGAAGTCAAGATCCCTGTTAAGACCGTCCTCATGTGTGTGGAACTTGGCTATCAGTCTCTGCTCAGCAGCTCTGCACTGTCGTGTGTCGTGAAGGTCCCCTTGAAGAACGTTTACCCGAAGGTCGGAGGCTGAATGTCCGTTTACCCCAGTCCAACGCCAGCATCTCCACATTAGAAGTGAATCAGGCAGGCAGAGGTTAAAAAAAAAACAGGCAAGACGACAGGGAAAAGTTAAACTGAAGTTCCCAGTCAGGGAATAGAAAAAATCGGAGGTGTGACTCAGAATGTTCTTATAATATAGAGGTGTGTCATGGTGATGTATAAAAGGTTGGGAACCGCTGGTTTAGATCATGTTATTTGGGACCAGCTCGGGTAAGGTTGGCAAATTTCATGGCCGCGACTGTTATGATTAGTTTTTTCATTCCAGATTTTATTAATTGAACTTAAGAGCATAAGAGCAGAGGTAGGCCATTCAGCCCATCGAGTCTGCACTGACCACAATCCCATCCAGATCCTATCCCCATAACCGTATGCATTTACCCCAGTTAGTCCCAAGCAGCAATTTACCATAGCTAATCCTCCTATCCCAGAACTGTAGGAGGAAACCAGAGCGTTCTGAGGAAACCCATGTAGACACGGGGAGAACGTACAAACTCCACACAGTCAGTGACCCAAGCTGGTAATTGGATCCGGGTCCCTGACGCTGTGGGGCAACAGTGTTAACCATTGATTTGATCAACTCCACCTCGATTCTCTTTCTGATTCAAAATCTATCTCAGTTTTAAATGTACTTTTAAATTCCACCAGTTGTCATGGCGAGGTTTGAATGCCAGATTCTCAGGGCCTGTAGATTATCAGTGCAGTGACATTACCACCATGTCGTAGAGGAGAATTCCTTGTTTTCCGTAATAGTAAAATTTAACAAGGTTTGCTTTGCAAAAACAACCAGCTTTTATCATCACAAAACTGCACGCAGTATATGGCAGAGTCTTGGAGACACTCATGACCTGAGACAGCCAGGAACACATTATAGGTGCACTTTGGAAGGACAAACCAAAGTAGAACGTACAAGCTAAATGGTAGGACTTTGAAGAGTGCAGTTGAACGGAGGGATCTGGGAATACAGGGACAGAATTCCCTAAAAGTGACGTCACAGGTGGATAGGGTCATGAAGAATTCTTTTGGTAAACTGGCCTTTATAAATCAGAGTATCGAGCAGAAAAGTTGAAGTGTTATAGTAAGGTTATATAAGGCATTGGTGAGGCCAAAATTAGGGTATTGTGTACAGTTTTGGTTGCCTAGTTACAGGAAGGAAGTAAATAACGTTTCAAAGAAGGTTCACGAGGATGTTGCCGGGACTTGAGAAGCTGAGTTACAATTGGAGAGATCCAATAGGTTAGGACTTTATTCCCTGGAGTGTAGAAGAATGAGGGGAGATTTGATAGAGGTGTATAAGATTTTGATGGGTACAGATAGAGTGAACGCAAGCAGGCTTTTCCCAGGGTCAGACTGTTCTTCCACACATCGAGTGGAGGATGGGTTTCTGAGTTGGCTCGAACTCGCATGATGTGAAGCCAATTTCAGCTGGTATCAGCTGGTAAGTGGGTGCAGGAGACCATGTTACAAAACCATTACTCAATGAGTGGTGATCACTTGAAACTTGCTGCCCACGAGGGTGAAAGTGGAAATAGTCAATGATTTCAGGAGGAAATTGGCTAGGCGTTTGACTAAAATAAGCAGAAGGGTTATGAGGATAGAGCGGGCGAATGGGATTGGATGTGATGACCTACCAAAAGCTCACTTAGGACTCTATTGGCTGAATGATCTCTCCATGTGCAATACCTACAGTAAGTTTATTTATTTTTATATTTGGAATATACTTCGAGGTGGAAAATAAATCAAATACATGGACATAAGTAAAGCAGATTTCCATCTTGTGAATCAGTCGCATTTTTTGTGACTGTGGTCAAACTCACAAATTCAGAGATTTACTGAGGTCAATTTTGCAACTGGTCGTGGTTGGGTTTGAGCTCAAGGTTGCCAAGTTAGTCAGATGGGGCAGTTCCTCTGTGTAATGCACTAGACATTACCTTTGGGATACCACCACCATTGTATCAGGGACCTACACTGGTGTATAAGATTTTGATGGGTATAGATGGAGTGAATGCTTTTTCCACTGAGGCTAAGGGAGAAAAAAAACCAGAGGGTGTGGGTTAAGGAGTAAAGTTTAAAGGGGACATTATGGGCTTCTTCACGCAGAGAGCAGTGGGAGTGTGGAATGAGCTGCCGGATCAATGCAGGGTCACTTTTAACATTCAAGAAAAACTTGGACGGGTTCATAGATGAGAGGGAGGGATATGGTCCAAGTGCAGGTTGGTGGAACTGGGCAAAAAATGGTTTGGCACAGACAAGAAGGGCCAAAAGGCCTGTTTCTGAGCTGTAATTTTCTATGGTACAGCAACTTTGGCCAGATTAGCCATAAGGGACAAATTATAAACAGGAATATTCTTCATGATTTCAATTCATCTATTCTATTTTGGAATACATTTTAGAACTTACGATCACTATCACCTAGAAGGACAAAAAGCAGCAGGTACCTGGGAACCATCCCTACTTATGGACTGAAGGCAGTTTGCCCATTTCACTACCACCCCCTTATCAAGGCGAAATTAGCAACAGACGACAAATATTGGCTCAGCCCACAGTCCCGTGAAGGAATTAGAACAAGTCATCGCGTTAACAGCTGGTGAACTGTGATATAAATAAAAGAGGGTAATCATTACTCATGTAATAGTTATCAAACAATCATAAAAATGAACTGGAGAATAATGAGAAGGGTTATGGTCTTGATTGTAGCGTGAGGACTGGGGTGTAGAATTAAATTGGACAGAAGGCTAGTATACTGGGGCAGAATGGCGCTTCTGTAAAATTCAATTCAGTCACAGAGTGTGGGTGTCACGACTGGTCTTACATTTTGTTGGCCAACCCTAATTGCCCTTGAGAAGGAGGGGGTGAATTGGGTGAACTTCTTGAATCACTGCAGTCCATGTGATGTAGGCACTGCCACAGCGCTGTTAGGTATTCCAGGATTTTGTCCCAGAGTTCTAATTGTACCGAATTTGAGTATTGTCGAAGCTTTTTACCTTCGCTCATCAAGAGATTTTGCAAGGGTGTCAAATATAAAGGTAGACAAGCAGCACTACTCCCTCATAGGGAACTGGCTTCAGCTCCTGCCTTGGGTCACTGTCTGTATGGAGTTTGCATGTTCTCCCTGTATCAGCGTGGGTTTTCTCTGGATGCTCTGGTTTACTCCCTCATTCCAAAGATATGTGGGTTAGCCATGCTAAATTGATGCGAGTGTCAAAGGGATTAGCAGGGTAAATACATAAGGTTACAGGAATAGGGCCGGGGTGGGATCATGGTCAGCACAGAGTCGATGGACCAAATCATCTCATAGAATCATAGAACCCTACAGAGCAGAAAGATGCCCTTCGACCCATCAAGTCTGCACCGCGCACAATCCCACCCAGGCCTTACACCCATATCCTTACATATTATACCCACTAATCCCTCTAACCTACACATCTGTGGACACTAAGCGGCAATTTCTTAGCACGGCCAATCAACCTAACCCGCACATCATTGGACTGTGGGAGGAAACTGGAGCACCTGGAGGAAACCCACACAGACACGAGGAGAATGTGCAAACTGTACACAGACAGTGACCCGAGCCGGGAATCGAACCCAGGACCCTGGAGCTGTGAAGCAGCAGTGCTAACCCACTGTGCCACCGTGCTGCCTCCTTCTGTATTGTTAGGATTCTATTTATAACAACAATAATGGGAACAACAAGTTATCAATATTCTTTCAATTTGCCTGATGAGTACAAGACAAAATTTTTGACTGCATGTGCCATTTTTAGCCATATTTCAAGTCTTGGTAAACAAAGTATACCATGGAAAGGTTGATTCTTAAAAGTTGGGCGGCACGGTAGCACAGTGGTTAGCACTGCTGCCTCACGGTTCGATTCCTGGCTCGGGTCACTGTCTGTGTGGAGTTTGCACATTCTTCTCGTGTCTGCGTGGGTTTCCTCCAGGTACTTCGGTTTCCTCCCATAATCCAAAGATGTGCGGGTTAGGTTGATTGGCCAGGCTAAGAAATTGCCCCTTAGTATCCAGGATAGCAGAGGTTAGAGGGATTAGTGGGTATGATGGGGGGGGGGTTAGGCCTGGGTGGGATTATGTTCGGTGAAAGCTCGATGGGCCAAAGGGTCTCTTTCTGCACTGTAGGGTTCTATGTTCTATGTTCCCCTTCAAACACTGTGTAAAGTGAAGTATTCTCTACATTTTAATGTAATTGATTGATGGATTTGTTTGCCAGCTCACACAAGCAAACAGCAGGAAGATATCTCTGTCTATCCAGGAGTTACAACAGTTAACTTCAGTAGAAAGCAAGCTTGCTCATTCAGGAAGCTGTGCAATTCTATCTCAGTAGGAAGCCTCTTGTGTCCAAAGCCAATGGGTTAAGATAATCTTTTTGATTTCCCTTGATGCCCTGGTTTGAACCTTGAAGGTAGCCTGGGTTTAACTCTCAATCTGTATTTACCTCATTGGAATTCAGCTGAGACACCCGGGAGGGGAAGGTAGGTAAAACCTCATTTTTTGCTGCAATGTTTG
This sequence comes from Sphyrna mokarran, assembly GCA_024679065.1. Taxonomy (NCBI): domain Eukaryota; kingdom Metazoa; phylum Chordata; class Chondrichthyes; order Carcharhiniformes; family Carcharhinidae; genus Sphyrna; species Sphyrna mokarran. The sequence goes on from JAGIQG010000022.1 coordinate 44,950,786, forward strand.
TGTAAGTGTTGGTGAAGTGTTGCGTTCTCATACCTTTAGAGGTCTCAGTCAAGTTCAACAATCAAGTTAACAGTTCATTTTCACTCTTTTAAACACAAACATGTGGTTTGCAGCTTAAGCCAAATAATCTGATGGCATTAAATATTCTTTCGCTATCTGAAGGCCTCAAGAGCATTTTATCTTCACTTCCTGTCAATATGTTTTCCGTTTGATCATTAGAGAGAGGTTGTAGCATTGGGTAACATGTGACTGTGGTCATGCTCCAAGGGTGCGGAGATGCCAATGTTGGACTTTATCTCTTTGTGAGTTTGACCCCTCGGAGTAACCATTACAAAAACACAGGAGGCTAATCCAGCATCTACCTGCTTTGGAATAGAAACCCTGCGGGAATGTTAGTAACTATATCTAACACACACCCATGTTTGACATATCTGAGCTTGGCATGGGTGGCACAGTGGTTAACACTGCTGCCTCTCAATGCCTGGGTTCAATTCTGGCCTCGGGTGACTGTCTGCGCGGACAAAGAACAAAGAACAAAACAGCACGGGAAACAGGTCCTTTGGCCCAACGAGTCCGCGCCGCCACCCCGATGTTCCCACCTCTACCCGCGATCCCTGTCCATGTTTATAGATCTATGGATTAAAAACCAAATTTGAGACAATTTAGGGAGAATTTTTTTTGCCAATTAGCCTAAGAGCACATCTTTGGGATGTGGGAGGAAACCGGAGCACCCGGAGAAAACCCACGCAAGCACGGGGAGAATGCGCAAACTCCCACAGACACAGGCCCAAATCCATGTATCTGCACAGCACAGCGATAGTCACTGAGCTGTCGTGTTGCCCATCAAATGGTCCAGGTCAAGCGTACACTAATGACGTGAAGCACTAGGATACTCTCTAAATAAATCCAAGAGCAGCCCTCTCATGACCCATCGCGCGTATGCCCCTCGTTAGACAACAAGGTGGACCAAAGCACCTGTAGGATAAAAACAAGTACATCAATATCATAGAACATTAGAACATAGAACATAGAACATTACAGCACAGAACAGGCCCTTCGGCTTCGATTTTGTGCCGACCAAAATAAAAAGCAATGCCCCTCCAAACTAAACCATTCCCTTCTCTTCCATATACTTATCAATTAACCTCTTAAACGCCACCAAACTTGGCGCATCTACAACAGCTGCAGGCAGGGCATTCCACTCCCTAATCACTCTTTGAGTAAAGAACCTACCTCTGATATCCGTCATAACTCATACCCCTTAATTTAAAGCTGTGTCCCCTCGTGCTAGCTTTTCTCCATCCTAGGAAAAAGGCTATCACTGTCCACCCTATCTAAACCTCTAATCATCTTATATGCTTCAATAAGATCCCCTCTTAGCCGCCTTCTTTCTAACGAAAACAACCTCAAATCCTTCAACCTCTCTTCATAGGACCTGCCCTCCATACCAGGCAACATCCTGGTAAACCTCCTCTGTACCCTCTCCAATGCCCCACATCTTTCTTATAATGGGGACCAGAACTGCACACAATACTCCAAGTGCGGCCGCACTAGAGTTTTGTACAGTTGCAACATGATGCTGCGGCTCTCCTAAATTCAATCCCCCTACCAATAAAAGCTAAGACTCCATATGCCTTCTTAACAACTTATCCACTTGACTGCCTACTTTCAGGGATCTATTGACACATACACCAAGATCCTTCTGTTCCTCAACACTATTAAGAGCCTACCATTAGCCCTATACTCTACACATTTTATTGTTCCTGCCAAAGTGCATTACCTCACACTTTTCCACATTAAACTCCATTTGCCACTTCTCGGCCCAGCTCTGCAACTTGTCCAAGTCACTCTGTAAACTATAACACCCCTCTTCACTATCTACCACTCCACCCGACTTTAGTGTCATCTGCAAATTTACTGATCCATCCCTCAATACCCTCATCAGATCATTTTATAAAAATTACAAACAGCAGGGGCCCCAAAACAGACCCCTGAGGCACACCACTTGTCACCGAACTCCACGATGAATATCTCCCATCAACCACCCTCTGTCTTCTATCTGCCAGCCAATTCCTAATCCAATTAGCTAAATCACCCTCTATTCCACACATCTGCATTTTCTGTAGAAGTCTTCCATGGGCCACCTTATCAAACGCCTTACTAAAGTCCATATATACTACATCAACCGCCTTACCCCCATCCACCTCTTTGGTCACTTTCTCAAAAAACTCAATGAGGGTTAGTAAGGCATGACCTACCCTTCACGAAACCATGCTGACTATCCCAATCAATTCATTTCTCTCTAAATAACTATAAATCCTATCCCTAATAATTCTCTCCAATACCTTGCCCACACACAGAAGTAAGACTCACTGGCCTATAATTCCCTGGAAGGTCTCTCTTCCCCTTCTTAAACAATGGGACCACATTCGCTATCCTCCAGTCCTCCGGAACCACACCCGTAACCAACGAGGACCTGAAGATCAGAGCCAGAGGCTCTGCAATCTCCTCTCTTGCCTCCCAGAGAATCCTAGGGTAAATCCCGTCCGGCCCAGGGGACTTATCCAACTTCAAACCCTCGAGAATTTCTAGCACATCCTCCCTATCTACTACAATACTTCCCAATTTGCAACCCTGTACCTCAGTGTTCTCCATAGCTACATTTCCAGCACTCTGCGTGAATACCGAAGAGAAATATTTATTCAGTGCCTCACCAATCTCTTCAGGCTCCACGCACAACTTCCCACTGCTGTCTATGACTGGCCCTAATCTTGCCCTAACCAATCTTCTATTCTTAACATATCTAAAGAAAGCTTTAGGATTCTCCTTAATCCTATCAGCCAAACATCTTCTCGTGTCCCCTCTTAGCTCTCCTCAATTCACTTTTTAGCTCCTTCCTGGCTAATCTATAGCTATCCATTGCACTAACTGAGCCTTCAAGCCTCATCCTGACATAAGCCTCCTTTTTCTTTTTAACCAGCAAATCAACTTTTTTCGTACACCAAGGCTCTCTTACTCGACCATTTCCTCCCTGCCTGACAGGGACATACTTATCAAGGACTCGCAGCAGCTGCTCCTTGAATAAGCACCACATTCCAGATGTTCCCAGTCCCTGTAGTTTCCTAGTCCAATCTATGCACCCTAATTCTCTCCTGATGGCCTCATAATTACCCTTCCCCCAGCTATAACTACTGCCCCCAGCTTCATGCCTATCCCTGTCCATCACTAAGGTGAACGTAACCGAATTGTGGTCACTATCACCAAAATGTTCACTAACTTCCAAGCCTAACACCTGGTCTGGCTCATTGCCCAGCACCAAATCCAATGTAGCCTCACCTCTAGTTGGCCTATCTACATACTGAGTCAAAAAACCTTCCTGCACACTCTGTACGAAAACTGACCCCTCTAACGAGCTAGAGCTATAGCTATTCCAATCAATATTAGCAAAGTTAAAGTTCCCCATCACAATTACCCTACTACTTTCACTCCTAATCAGAATTGACTTCGCAATCCTTTCCTCAACCTCTCTAGAACTATTAGGAGGTCTGTAAAAGACTCCCAACAGGGTGACCTCTCCTCTCCTGTTTCTAATCTCAGCCCATACTACCTCAACAGACAAGTCCTCATCAAACTTCTTTTCTATCACCGTGATACAGTCTTTGACCAATAATGCCACTCCTCCCCCCCTTCTACCTCCTTCTCTACTCCGACTAAAGCATTTGTACCCCGGAACCTGCAACATCCATTCCTGTCCCTGCTCTACCCAAGTCTCTGAAATGGCCACAACATCGAAGTTCCAGGTACTGGTCCAAGCTGCAAGTTCCTCCCCCTTATTGCGAATACTCCTTGCATTAAAGTATACGCATTTCAAACCATGCCCCACCCCACCCGTACGCCGCTGTGTTTTACAACTCTCTTCTATAACCCCCTTACTCTCATCCCTCTCAGCACCCCAACTACTTAGGATCCCACCCCCCCCGAATCAGTTTAAAGCCCCCATCATAGCCTTAGCAAATTTTCCCCCCAAGATATTAGTCCCCCTCTGGTTCAGGTGTAGACCATCTCTCTTGAAGAGGTCCCACCTATCCCAGAATGAGTCCCAATTGTTAAGGAACCTGAACCCCTCCCTCCTGCACCATCCACGCAGCCATGAGTTCAAACTATCCCTTTCTCTGTTCATCTCTAAACTATCCCTTGGCACAGGCAAGAGTCCAGAGATAACCACTCTGCCTGTTATGGACCTAAGCTTCCACCCTAACTCCATAAATTTCTGTTTAATATCCCCTTCCCTTGTCCTACCTACATCATGTGTCCCCATGATGTAGGTAGACAAAAAAAAATACAAAAGTACAAAAAAAAATACAAAATACAAAAAAAAAATCATCATCTATTTACACATTGAGATTTAAAATGTTCCCCCCATCACTGAAGTATCCATCACCCACCAGCCTAAGAATTGGGGCAGAAAAAAGCCCACGAATAGATCTTAACTCAGGCAAAAGAAAGGCCGGCTTCCCACCTGAGGCACTGCCTGTCCCTCTGTGAAATCATGAGCAGGTTGGGAGGGAACGTTGTCCACACAATTTCATATTCCCCTTCTGCCTCAAACCCAGGGGAGGATGGTAAAATTCAATGTTGGGATGGAATTCTTGATGCTTAACACATTGTATAACTTTGCCAGATGCTTACGTACCTCAGCCCATCCAACAAGCACTGGCCCCTGGTGGTATGAACAGCAAGAAGTCTCACAACACCACCTTAAAGTCCAACAGGTTTATTTGTAGCAAGTGCCACAAGCTTGCGGAGCAGGCTGTCATTCCGCAATGAGTCCCAGGGACTCCCAAGGCTCATGATCCCTGTTTTAAATCAGTTTTCTATACCCCTCCATTCCCATTCTGTTCATGTGCCCATCTAAGTATTTCTTAAATAACTTCAGAGTACCTGCATCCATCACTTTACTTGGCAGCGCATTCCATACCCCCACCACCCTCTATGGAGGGTGGAGTGGAGTATCCAACCTCTAGCATCCAAATTATACCTTACTCCCCTCACCCTAAGCCCATGACCCCTCGTGCTATTGGAGTCCATCCTAGGAAAAAGCTTAACCCTGTTTACTCTATCTATACCCCTCATAATCTTGTACACCTCTATTAGATCTCCTTTAAGTCTACGTCTTTCCGAGGAAAACAGTCCCAATTCGCCTAACCTCTCCTCGTAACTCAGACCTTCCATACCAGACAGTATCCTGGTAAACCTCCTCTGCACTCTCTCCAGAGTCTGCATGTCGTCCCCATGGATTTCTTCTGATTCGCTCTCAGATTGATTAGCCGTGCAAAATTGCTCCTTAGTCTCAGGAAATTAGCAGGGTAAATACATTGTGGGCGTACAGCATGGGTGGAGTTGGTCCAGGCTCGATGAACTGAATGACCTCCTCTTGCACTGTGGGGATTCTCTTATTTCATGATTCACTGCTTGCAAGGTCTGTACAATGAGGGCTCTTAACCTTCCTCGTTTGGAGAGACCTCACATCATGCACTGTTGTATCTCGATTCCCCCACAAACACAACCATACCGGGAAAAGCTAATGTTAACTACTCACTGTCTCAATTTAACTCATATTCCTATAAGCATGAGTATACTTTTTCACTGCATATGTGCCAGAGATGTAAAACAAAACCAGGGAACATAGAGATGGATGTACTTTGTGGGATATTCTGACCTTGCCTGCCGCTGGGATCCTACTCTGTCTGAACCACATCGATTTTACAAACAGCATGAAGCAAGAATTTAATAGAACAAGTTTGCTCTGCAGCTTTACTTAGAGCCATTTTGACGAAAAACTGAATTGCTAGAAGCTGACTGAATAATGTTGATGCAGCCGAAGGAATTAGGAGCAAGATATTTAGAAAATAGAACATAGAACACTACAGCACAAATAGGCCATTCAACCCATAAGTTGTGCCGATCGTATCTATACTTACCAGGCCATAGAACTATCTGTAACTCCCAATCCCATTAAATCCCATGTACTCATCCAGAAGTCTCTTAAAAGACCCCAGCGAGTTTGCCTCTACCACCACTGACGGCAGCCGATTCCATTCACTCACCACCCTCTGAGTGAAAAACTTATCCCTGACATCTTCTCTGTACTTGCCCCCCTGCACCTTAAACCTGTGTCCTCTTGTAGCGACCATTTCAGCCCTGGGAAACGGCCTCTGAGAATCCACTCTATCTATTCCTCTCAACATCTTGAAAACCTCTATCAGGTCGCCTCTCAACCTTTGTCTCTCCAGGGAGAAGAGACCGAGCTCTCTCAACCTATCTTCGTAAGGCCTGCCTCCCAATCCAGGCAACATCCTTGTAAATCTCCTCTGCACCCTCTCAATAGCTTCCACATCCTTCCTATAGTGAGGTGACCAGAACTGCGCCCAGTACTCCAAGTGGGGTCTGACAAGGGTCTTATAAAGTTGCAGCATTACCTCCCAACTCCTAAACTCAATCCCTCGATTAATGAAGGCCAGTACACCGTACGCCTTCTTGACCACATCCTCCACCTGCGAGGCCGATTTAAGAGTCCCATCGGCCCAGACCCCAAGATCCTTCTGCTCCGCAACACTGCCAAGACTCCTACCCTTGATATTATACTCCTTCATCCCATTGGTCCTGCCAAAATGGAGCACCACACATTTATCCGCATTTAATATTGGAGCCAATATCTGTGTATATCTTGTTTTTAAGTGTGTGATTGAGTGTATGTTTGTTCTGTTAGTGTATGTTCTGTCTGTGTGCTAGAATGTGAGTATCTGTGTGCGTGCTGTGTGTTGTGTACGTGATCATGTGTATGTGCAAATTTGTGTATATGTGTGTGCATAAATGTGTGTTTGTGTATGTGTGTATTGAGCCATTGTGGATTTTTTTATCATTCATTCATGGGATGTGGGTGTTGCTGGCTGGGCCAGCATTTATTGCCCATTCCTGGTTTCCTTGAGAAGGTGGTTGGTGAGCTGCTTTCTGGAACCACTGCAGTCCTGAGGTGTAGGTACACCAACAGTGCTGTTAGGGGAGGGAGTTCCAGGATTTCAGCCCAGTGATGAGGTGGTGATTATATTACCAAGTAGGGATAGTATGTGGCTTAGATGGGAACATCCAGGAGGTGATGTTCCTATGCTCTGCTGCTCTATTCACTCTAAATGGTAATTGTTGTGGGTTTGGAAGGTGCTGTCTATTTATTTATTTCATGTATTTACTTATTAGTGTCACAAGTAGGCTTACATTAACACTGCAATGAAGTTACCGTGAAAATCCCCTAGTTGCCACACTCCGATGCCTGTTCGTTTGCGTGTGGGAGAATTTAGCACAGCCAATGCACCTAACCAGCATGTGTTTCGGACTGAGAGGAAACCGGAGCACACGGAGAAAACCCATGCAGATACAGGGAGAATGTGCAAACTCCACATAGACAGCGACCCGAGTATTGAACCCGGTTCCTGGCGCTGTGAGGTTGTAGAAGTAACTACTGTGCCACCATGCCACTATAAGGAACTTTGGTGAGTTCCAGCTTGTAGAACATAGGACATAGAACATTACAGCACAGAACAGGCCCTTCGGCCTTCGATGTTGCGCCGACCAATATAAAAAGCAATGCCCCTCCAAACTAAACCATTCCCTTCTCTTCCATATACTTATCAACTAACCTCTTAAACGCCACCAAACTTGGCGCATCTACAACTGCTGCAGGCAGGGCATTCCACTCCCGAACCACCCTTTGGGTAAAGAACCTACCTCTGATATCCGTCCTATAACTATCACCCCTTAATTTAAAGCTGTGTCCCCTCGTGCTAGCTTTCTCCATCCTAGGAAAAAGGCTATCACTGTCCACCCTATCTAAACCTCTAATCATCTTATATGTTTCGATAAGGTCCCCTCTTAGCCGCCTCCTTTCTAACGAAAACAACCTCAAATCCCTCAGCCTCTCTTCATAAGACCTGCCCTCCATACCAGGCAACATCCTGGTAAACCTCCTCTGTACCCTCTCCAATGCCTCCACATCTTTCTTATAATGTGGGGACCAGAACTGTACACAATACTCCAAGTGCGGCCGCACTAGAGTTTTGTACAGTTAATAGATGATACACACTGAGTGTTGGTGGTGGAGGGAGTTTGTGGAAGGGATGCTAATTAAGCTGGCTGCATTATCCTGGATGGTATCAAGCTTCTTGAGTGTTTTTGGAGTTAGTGTTATGAGTGTGTGTGAGTGAGGGAGTGCAAGTGTGAGTGTGTGTGAATGTGTATGTGTGAGTGACTACGTGTGTGAGAGTTTGGGGGCTGGTCAATCTTTTCTAGTAGTTTGAACCTCTCAGTCCTGGTATCATTCTGCATGCTCTTTTTAGCACTATCTCTAATATCCTGTCCACAACTTTGCAATTCAACGTGGTCAAACCAACGTACTATAGAATTTGCATCTAATTTCTCTGCTTTTCAATTCTAAGGTTCCTGAAAGAGATCTCATTGTTTCTGGCGACTTTGCCAACCTGTGTGTAGATTTATTTGTAGAATCTATTTGTCTGTGACTATTTGCACTATTGGATGTATTGTATTATTTCTGTGGCAATTTGCTAAGGAGTCACTTTCTGGTTTGTGCATCTGTATTTAAGAATCCTCTTGAACATGTGAATTTTCCCATTGGTGAGTGAATTAGCCTTTGCAAACACATAGAAAAACATCTCTGATTCATACAGACAATGATGTGGAGATGCCGGCGTTGGACTGGGGTGAACACAGTAAGAAGTCTCACAACACCAGGTGAAAGTCCATGGCAGTATGGGCGTGGGGGTGAGGTAGGGTGGGAGTGGGCGTCACTGTCTGTGCAGAATCTGCACATTCTCCCCATGCCTGCGTGGGCTTCCTCTGAGTCGTCCGGTTTCCTCCCACACTCCAAAGATGTGCAGGTTAGGGACATTGGCCGTGCTAAATTGTATATTTGGCCCATTGAGCCTGATAGAAAGATTTCTAGTGAAGGACCTGTTCTTGTGCTGTACTGTTCTTTATTCTTTGTTGAAACCGTACACCAACCCGATCTGGAATCGTGGCCGGGATCTTCAAACCCAATAACGCCAACCACCCCACCCCCACACCGCCAAAACCCTGCTCTCAGACTGCCATCCCCACCCCTCCCCCCACACCCTCCCCACCCCCACACCCGCACACCACCACCCACGCCCACTCTCACACCACTCCCCACCCCCACAATGCCACACCCACCCTGACACCACACCCACCCTCCCCACCCTCCCCACCCTCCCCCTACCATCCTGCCACACCCCCACGCCCATACTGCCAAAACCAACCCTCACACTGCCATCCCCACCCCCTCCCATCCCCCCCCACCCCCAAACCACTATCCACCCCTCACCCCCACAACGCCACACCCCACTCACCTTCCCCCACCCCCACCCCACCCCGCCACCCCCCCAACCCTACCCCCACACCGCCACCCCCACCCACACCACCACCCACCCTCCCCACACCCCACCCCCATCCGCCACCCACACCCCCGCACCACCACCCACCCTCCCACACCCACCCCCATCCCGCCACCCCCACACCCACACCACCACCCACCCTCCCCACACCCCACCCCCACACCGCCACCCCCACTCCCACACACCACCCACCTCCCCACACCCCACCCCACATCCCGCCACCCCCACTCCCACACCACCACCACCCTCCCACCCACCCACCCCCACACCGCCACCCCCACTCCCACACCACCACCCACCCTCCCCACACCCCACCCCCATCCCGCCACCCCCACTCCCACACCACCACCCACCCTCCCCACACCCCCACCCCACCCCCCACCCCACCCCCCACCCACCCTCCCACACCCACCCCCACACCGCCACCCCACCCACACCACCACCACCCTCCCCACACCCCACCCCCATCCCGCCACCCCACTCCCACACCCCACACCCTCCCCACACCCCCACCCATCCCCACCCACACCCCCACACCACACCACCCTCCCCACACCCCACCCCCATCCCCCCCCACCCCCCACCACCATCCACCCTCCCCACACCCCACCCCATCCCGCCACCCCCACCCCCACCCCACACTACCGCTCACCCTCCCCACACCTCACCCCATCCCGCCACTCCCACCCCCACATCACCACTCACCTCCCCACACCCATCCGCATCCTGCCACCCCCCCACCCCCACACCATCACCCCCACACTGCCCCTCACCCACACTACCGCCCATCCTCTCTAACCCCTAACCTCACACCACCACCACCCCCACAGTGCCAACCCCCAGCTTCCACACCATCCGACCCCACTCCCACACCACCAACACCCCCCGACCCCAACACTGCCACCCCCATCCTCACACCACCACCACCACCCCCCACAATGCCAACACCCGACTTCCACACCATCGACCCCCACTCCTACACCATCTACCCCCCCACCCCAGCACTGCCACTGCAACACTGCCACCCCCATCCTCACACCACCACCACCACCCCACAATGCCAACACCCGACTTCCATACCATCCGACCCCCACTCCTACACCATCTACCCCCCCACCCCAGCACTGCCACTGCAACACTGCCTCCCCATCCCCACACCACTACCCACCCTCTCCAGTCACCCTGCCACCATCCTCACAGCAGATTTTGTGGTGGTGGAAGTGGTTTGCCATTGGCTGCTCGCCGCACCTTCCAGTCCCACCGAAGTTAATGCCCACTTGCATTGATTGTTGGATATGCCACTGGGGAACCCACCTAAGGGGGTGGGGGGACAGGAAAATCCTCTCCCACATCACTGTTTCACTGCGTTAAAATCCTGAAACTCCAACAATGAGGTGTGACTTCAAAGAACAAAACAGCATGGGAAACAGGCCCTTCGGCCCAACGAGCCCGCACCGCCACCCCGATGTTCCCACTTCTACCCGTCATCCCTGTCTATGTTTATAGATCTATGCATTAAAAACCAAATTTGAGACAATTTAGGGAGAATTTGTTCTGCCAATCAGCCTAAGAGCACATCTTTGGGATGTGGGAGGAAACCGGAGCACCCGGAGAAAACCCACACAAGCACGGGGAGAATGTGCAAACTCCCACAGACACAGGCACAAATCCATGTATCTGCACAGCACAGCGATAGCCACTGAGCTGTCATGTTGCTCATCAAATGGTCCAGGTCAAGCGTACACTAACGACGCGAATCACGAGGATACTCTCGAAAAATCCAAGATTTGCCCTCTCACGACCCATTGCGTGTATGCCCCTTGTTAGACAACAAGGTGGACCAAAGCACCTGTAGGATAAAAACAAGTACATCAATATCATCTATTTACACACTTCTCAGGGACTCCCAAGGCTCATGATCCCTATTTTAAATCAGTTTTTATACCCCTCCATTCCCATTCTGTTCATGTGCCCATCTAAGTATTTCTTAAATAACTCCAGAGTACCTGCCTCCACCACTTTACTTGGCAGCGCATTCCATACCCCCACCACCTTCTGTGTGAAAAAACTCTCTTTAGCACCCTCTTCACCCTAAGCCCATGACCCCTCGTGCTATTTGAGTCCATCCTAGGAAAAAGCTTTACCCTGTTTACTCTATCTATAGCCCTCATAATCTTGTACACCTCTATTAGATCTCCTCTGAGTCTATGTCTTTCTAAGGAAAACAGTCCCAATTTTCCTAATCTCTCCTCGTAACTCAGACCTTCCATACCAGGCAGCATCCTGGTAAACCTCCTCTGCACTCTCTCCAGAGTCTCCACGTCCTTCAGGTAATAAGGCGACCAGAACTGGACGCAGTATTCAAAATGAGGTCTAACCAACGTTTTATACAACTGCAACATTAAAGGCCAGCTCTTGTACTCTATACCCCTTCCTGTAAAGGCTAACATACTATATGCTTTCTTCACAAGCTTCTCCACTTGCTCTGCCACCTTCACAGACATGTGCACCTGCACCCCCAGGTCCCTCTGCGTTTCTAAACTCTTAATAGGTCTACCCTTTATCATATACCTTCCCCCTACATTGTTTCTCCCGAAATGTATCACCTCACATTTATCAGGATTGAATTCCATCTGCCATCTGTCTGCCCAAGCTACCAGCCTATCTATGTCCTGCTGCATCGCCTGACAATGCTCCTCCGACTATCCGCAAGTCCAGCCATCTTTGTATCGTCTGCAAACTTGCTGATCACTCCACTTACTCCCTCTTCCAAGTCATTTATATATATTACAAATAGAAGAGATCCCAGTACCGAGCCCTGCGGCACACCACTAGTATATAGAACATAGAACATTACAGCGCAGAACAGGCCCTTTGGCCTTCGATGTTGCGCCGACTAGTGACCGACCTCCAGCTAGAAATACACCCTTCCACTATTACTCTCAGTCTCCTATTACCAAGCCAGTTACTTATCCATCTAGCTACCTGTCCTTGTATCCCATGAGCCTTGACCTTCTCAACTAACCTCCCATGAGGGACTTTGTCAAACGCCTTACTGAATTTTATAAGGTGAGGTTATTCCATATTGCCTCTGATGTTTACCAACACCAGCTGTGACTGATAGATACCAATGCTGACATTGTCTGTATACACAGTAAGAAGTCTCACAACACCAGATTAAAGTCCAACCGGTTTATTTGATAGTAAGCCCACAAGCTTTTGCAAATGGTATTCCATCATCAGGTGTGTGAAAGTTCTAACTTAAAAACAGGTGCACAAACCAGAAAGTGACTCCTTAGCAAATTACCACAGAAATAATACAATACATCCAATAGTGCAAATAGTCACAGACAAATAGATCCTACAAATAAATCAAGACACATAATAACACAGGTTGGCAAAGTCGCCAGAAGCAACGCGATCCCTTTTGGGAACCTTAGAATTAAAAAGCAGGGAAATTAGATGCAAATTCTATAGTCCGTTGGTTTGACCATATTGAATTGCAAAGTTGTGGACAGGATATTAGAGATTCTGCTAAGAAGAACATGCAGAATGATACCAGGACTGAGAGGTTCAAACTACAAGAAAAGATTAACCAGCCCCCAAACTTGGGATCATTAAAAAAAGGAATTCTGTATAGTCAATATTCCAGTCACACCTATTACAAATATACATCGCATATGGGTGCAAATTCCAAACTGCACTATATTAAAACAATATTAGAGGCTTGAAACCCATCATTGCAGCAGCCATTTCCTGATACCTCCCCCCCACCCCCTCACCAGAAGGAAATTGGGGTCCCAAGCTTCATAACGAACCCTGGTTGAAACCCTATTACTTTGTCTATGCATCTATGATCAACTTAGCACAGCCAATCAACCTAACCCGCACATCTTTGCGCTGTGGGAGGAAACCGGAGCAGCCGGAGGAAACCCACACAGACACGAAGAGAATGTGCAGACTCCACACAGACAGTGACTCGAGCCGGGAATCGAACCCAGGACCCTGGAGCTGTGAAGCAGCAGTGCTAACCCACTGTGCCACCGTGCCACCCCAATGTATCATGAAATAGAATGGGGGTGATGGTGTCATAACAATATCACTGGATCATTAACTCCAGGCTAACACTCTGGAGTCACGGTGTCAAATCCCACCACAGCAGCTGATGGAATTTAAATTCAGTTAATAAATCTAGAATATAAATGCACATAGATGACCTGGAATATAGTAAACATTTTGGATCGGGTCTCAGGTAGCCAGGATGGGGCCAGCGTCAAATGCAGTTGAAGTTCGAGGTAAAATCTTGATGAAACATTTGGACCATTTAAGAAGGGATCTCATCGAGAACCAGATGCCCTGCGTACAAACAAAGAGAAGAACAACACAGCACAAGCAACAGGCCCTTTGGCCCAACAAGCCCACGCTGCTCATTTTAACACTCAGTGAGTGACTCATTCCAATCCTCCTTTTACCTACTACTTTTGTCTACACCTCTTAGACTCCACAATAAAGGGGTGCCCATCAGTGATGTGTGGTTGAACCAGTATGGAGACCAGATAGGCTGGGGAAGACTTGAGTATGTTTTGAATGTTCTCTCAGGCTTTATTGAAGCACGCTTCTTCTTAACACGTTGCTTTGGTTCCGCTCCCCCTGCCAACTTTGGAAACACCAGTTCCAACTTGGTTCAAGAACTCCTAGCCGTCAGCAACTCGGCAGGAATCACTCCGGTGGCAGGGTCAGGTGTTGATCTATAGGTAATAAGAAAACGGGTTAATTTTGTCCGTTGGTTGTTTACATGACTGCTTAACAGTTTGTACAACCCACCGTGAACTATCATGAACAAATGTACGGTGAGTGAGTTAGAATTGAGTGTTTCTGAAGGTCACTAATGCTGATACTGCACATTCTCCCCGTGTCTGCGTGGGTTTCCTCCGGGTGCTCCGGTTTCCTCCCACAGTTCAAAGATGTGCGGGTTAGATGGATTGGCCATGGTAACTTGCCCCATAGTATAAAGGCAATTTGCAGGGTAAATGTGTAGGGTTATGGAGGTAGAATCTGGGTGGGATTGTTTGTCAGTACAGACTCCATGCGTCAAATGGCCTTCTGTACTTTAGGAGTCTATGTTTAGCTGGATTAAAGATCATTGATGCTGACACTGCAATCCTCGAGAGGTTGTGCTGCCCAATGATAAGATGTCCAATCAACACCAACGCTTATCAGAAAAGGAAATATATCCCCATCATTTCTAATAATTAGAATTAAATGTGTTCCATTTTAATCACTATGATCATTTAGTCTCCAATGTTGCAAGTTGGTTTGTTATCACTAACTTGTGATAATATTCCTGCTAAACATAGACCCCTCAAGTATAGAAGGCCATTTGCCCCATGGAGCCTGTACTGACAACAGTCTCACCCAGGCCCTATCCCCATAACCCTACACATTTACCCTGCAAATCACCCTTACACTGTGGGTGAGGTTACCATGGTCAATCCTTCTAACCCACACATCTTTGGACTGTGGGGGAAACCGGAGGAAACCCATGCAGACACGAGGAGAATGTGCAAACTCCACACAGACAGTGACCCAAGCAAGGAATTGAATCTGGATCCCTGGCACTGTGAGACAGCAGTGCTAACCACTGTGTCACCCCGATCACCTTGCTAATGTCACACATCAACTGCTCAGCTCCGAGATACTTGATTTCAAAAGTTGTTCTGATGAAGATGATTTGACCATCTGTAAAATGCGCAGTAGTGGGCAACGGTAACACAGCGGGTTAGCACTGCTGCTTCACAGCTCCAGGGAACTGGGTTCGATTCCCAGCTTGCGTCACTGTCTGTGTGGAGTTTGCACATTCTCCTTGTGTCTGCGTGGGTTTCCTCCAGATGCTCCTGTTTCCTCCCACAGTCCAAAGATGTGCGGGTTAGGTTATTTGACCATGATAAAATTGCCCCTTAGTGTCCTGAGATGTATGGATTAGAAGGATTAGTGGGTAAGTATGTAGGGATATGGGGTTAGGGCCTGGGTGGGATTGTGTTTGGCGCAGACTCGATGGGCCTCTTTCTGCATTGTAGTGTTCTACGATTCTAGGTAACAGAGATAGTTTTAAGTAGCTTACCTGAATTTGTGTGTATTAGAAATAGGGTCTAGCTTAAGGGAAGTTTAATTTTGTGTTTCTCTTTTTTGAAATGGACTTCAGTTTGATGCAGTTTTTAGATGTGTGCGTAGCAATGAGAGTTTACGATGCGAAAGCACGCAGGGTTAAAGGAAAACTAAATCCTTGCACAGAAACCAGGAGCCATCCCTAGGACAGAAAGAACTTGTCAGTTAGTTGTCAGCCAGAGGTAGGAGAAGGTGTATAGGGCAAGGGAACTGCAGGGAAACTTCCCGAAAGAGCAAAAGAAAGTCTAGAAACCAAGGAACGGGGACCAAAAGAAACAACAAAGTTGTCTGATTAGCAAGTTTGCAGATGGTAGTAAGATTGCTGGAGTTGCGAATAATGATGAAGATTGTCAGAGAGCACGGCAGGATAGAGATAAGCTGGAAAATTGGGGGCAGAAATGGCAGATGGAATTTAACAAAGAACAAAACAGCACGGGAAACAGGCCCTTCAGCCCAACGAGCCCGCGCAGCCACCCCAATATTCCCACCTCTACCCGTGATCCCTGAATATGTTTATAGATCTATGGATTAAAAACCAAATTTGAGACAATTTAGGGAGAATTTGCTCTGCCAATTAGCCTAACAGCACATCTTTGGGACGTGGGAGGAAACCGGAGGTCCCGGAGAAAACCCACGCAAGCATGGGGAGAATGCGCAAACTCCCACAGACACAGGCCCAAATCCATGTATCTGCACAGCACAGCGATAGTCACTGAGCTGTCGTGTTGCCCATCAAATGGTCCAGGTCAAGCGTACACTAACGACGTGAAGCACTAGGATACTCACGAAAAAAAATCCAAGAGCAGCCCTCTCACGACCCATCGCGTGTATGCCCCTCGTTAGACAACAAGGTGGACCAAAGCACCTGTAGGATAAAAACAAGTACATCAATATCATCATCTATTTACACACTTCCCAGGGACTCCCAAGGCTCATGATCCCTATTTTAAATCAGTTTTCTATAACCCTCCATTCCCATTCTGTTCATGTGCCCATCTAAGTATTTCTTAAATAACTCCAGAGTGCCTGCCTCCACCACTTTACTTGGTAGCGCATTCCATACCCCCACCACCCTCTGTGTGAAAAAACTCCCTCTAGCATCCAAATTATACCCTATGCCCCTCACCCTAAGCCCGTGACCCCTCGTGCTATTGGTGTCCATCCTAGGAAAAAGCTTAACCCTGTTTACTTTATCTATACCCCTCATAATCTTGTACACCTCTATTAGATCTCCTCTAAGTCTACGTCTTTCTAAGGAAAAAGAATCCCAACAATGCGAGATGTTGCATTCTGGTAGATCCAATTCAGGTGGGAACAATGAAATAAATGGCAGAACCCCCAGGAGCTTAGACACACAGAGAGATCTGGGAATACAGGTTCACACATCCTTAAAAGTAGCAACGCAGGTGGAAAAGGTAGTGAAGAAAGTATGTGACATGCGTACCTTCTTTGCCCGTGGCACCGAGTCTACAAGTTGGCAAATTATGTGACAGTTATATAAAACATTTGATTAGGCCACATTTGGAATACTGTGTCCAATTCTGGTCACCACACTACCAGAAGAATGTGGAGGCTTTGGGGAGATTACAGTTAAGTAGTAGGATGTTGCCTGGTATGGAGGGTATTAGCTATGAGGAAGGATTGAATAAACTGGGATTGTTTTCTCTGGAAAGATGGAGGCTGAGGGGCAACCTGATGAAAATTTATGAAATTATGAGGGATACAGATAAGAATAACAGTTGGAAGTTTTTTCCCCAGAGCAAAAATGACAATTACAAGGGAGTACAAGTTTAAGGGAATAAGGTTCAGTAGAGATGTGCAGTGGAATTTTATTTTTACGTAGAGAATGGTGGGGACCTGGAATGCAGATGGTTGAGGGCAGTTACGTTAGCGACATTTAAGATTTATCAGATAGGTGCGTGAATAGATGAGAAATAGAGGGGTACAGGCAATTAGTCTAGAACAGACAATGTGGTTGGTGGGTTGAAGGGCCCATTCCTGTGCTGTACTGTTCTTTGAGAAAGGTTCTGTTCAGTGCAGTTAAAGTAAAAATCAGAGTAACCCCTCTGAATTTAAGAGACAGTTACAAGAACTAGATTTAAAAACAGTTAGGTGAGAACTGAGATAAATCAAAAGTTTGGTGACATCTTAATACAGCTTGTGAAGCACTAATGTTCCACTGCATTCCTGAGAGATTGTGTAGAAGATGGAATGCACCTAGCAACACAAGGCAAAGGAATGTTGTAAGGAGAGATTGAAATCCTGGGCGTGGATCCTTGGTGAATGCATTTGTGAGAAAGCATTGTTTTGGGGTAAGCTTCCTCACATATTATTCAAGAATGGAGTTTGAAAACACTCCAAACAGACTCAGTGTGACAGGTTTTTGGGAGATTTGATGAAAAACCGACAGAAGTTAAAATCAACTAGGTGAGAAACCAGACAACTGAGATAAATCAAGTTTAGTGACATCTTAATACAGCTTGTGAAGTAGTAATGTTTTGCTGCATACTTGAGAGATTGTGTGGAAGAGTGAATGCACATAGCAACACAAGGCAGAGGAATGTTGTAAGGAGAGATTGAAATCCTGGATGTGGATCCTTGGTGAATGCATTTGTGAGAAAGCATTGTTTTGGGGCAAGATTCCTCACGTATTATTCTAGAATGGAGTTTGAAAACACTTCAGTGAGACCAGTTGGTTCTCAGTGTGAACAAGTTTTTGGGAGATTTGATGAAAAATCCATAGGAGTTAAAATTGGGTTATTCTGTCATTTGATTCCAGAATGCAGTGTATCTGACCACAGTTAGCCTAGTAGTTTAAAGGGATAGTATAGTTACTGAGAGTCAGTTAGCTCAATTGGCTGGACAACTGGTTTGTGATGCAGAGTGGTGCCAATACTGTGGGTTCATATCCCCGTACTGGCTGAGGTTATTCTTGAAGGCCTTGCCTTCTCAGCCTTGCCCTTCACCTAAGATGTGGTGACTCTCAAGTTAAATCTCCACCAATCAGCTCTTCTCCTCACAGACCTCTCCCCTTGGCCCACGGTCATCTGGATTATGGTGACTTTACCAAGCCTACTTTACGGAGAACACTGTTGCGTAAGGTAAGCATGCAGGTGTAGCAGGTGGTAAAGAAGGCTTCACAGCGAGGGGATTCAGGTATAGCAGTAGGGATAGAACATAGAACATAGAATATTACAGCGCAGAACAGGCCCTTCGGCCCTCAATGTTGCGCCGACCAATGGAGAAAAAGCAATGACCCTCTAACCTAAACCATTCCATTTTCATCCATAAACCTATCCACTGACCACTTAAACGCCCCCAAACTTGGTGCATCTACAACTGCAGCAGGCAGGGCATTCCATACCCTTACCACCCTCTGGGTAAAGAACCTACCTCTGACATCTGTCCTATAACTACCACCCCTTAATTTAAAGCTATGTCCCCTCGTGCTAGTCTTCTCCATCCGAGGAAAAAGGCTATCACTGTCCACCCTATCTAATCCTCTAATCATCTTATATGTTTCAATAAGGTCAACTCTTATCCGACTTCTTTCTAATGAAAATAACCTCAAATCCCTCAGCCTTTCCTCATAAGACCTTCCCTCCATACCAGGCAACATCCTGGTAAACCTCCTCTGCACCCTCTCCAATACCTCCACATCTTTCTTATAATGTGGCGACCAGATCTGTACACAATACTCCAAGTGCGGCCGCACCAGAGTTTTGTACAGTTGCAACATGACGTTGCGGCTCCGAAATTCAATCACCCTACCAATAAAAGCCAAGACTCAGTATGCCTTCTTAATAACCTTATCAACTTGATTGCCAACTTTCAGGGATCTATGTGCATATACACCGATGTCCCTCTGTTTGTCAACACTATTAAGAGTCCTACCATTAGCCCTATACTCTATACATTTGTTATTTCTGCCAAAGTGAATTACCTCACACTTTTTCACATTAAACTCCATTTGCCACCTCTCGGCCCAGCTCTGCAACTTGTCTAAGTCCTGCTGTGTCCTGCTAAGTCCTGTTAAGTCCCGGATGTCTTGCTGTGGTTATGCAGAGTCTCGGTGAGACCACACCTGGAATAATTTGTGCAGTTTTGGTCTACTTATCCAAGGAAAGTTCTTGTACAACAAAGGTTTACAAGATTGATTTCTGGAATGGCAGAGATTGGGTTGGATCGGATTGCATTCGTTGGAGTTCAAGAAGAATGGGGGGGGCATCTCATCGAAATCTATAAAATTCTAACAGGATTGGACAGGGTAGATGCAGAAAGAATGTCCCCAATGGTTTGAGAGTCCGGGACCAGGGGTCACGGTCTAAGGACACAAGGTAAACATAAGAACATAAGAAATAGGAGCAGGAGTCGGCCATCCAGCCCCTCGAGCCTGCCCCGCCATTCAATAAGATCATAGCTGATCTGAAGTGGATCAGTTCCACTTTCCCGCTTTCTCCCCATAACCCTTAATTTCCCTGTCTATCAGAAACTCATCTACCTGTGAGTTAAATATATTCAGCGATGTAGCCTCCACCACTTCAATGGGCAGAGAATTCCACAGGACCACTTTGAAGTTCCTCCTCAACTCCGATCTAAACTGCCCCCCTCCCTTATTTTGAGTCTGTGCCCTCTAGTTCTGCTATCCTTTCTAAGCGGGAAGAATCTCCCTTTTAGGACCATTTAGGATTGACATAAAGACAAATTTCTTCACCCAGAGAGTGACGATCCTGTGGAATTCTTTACCACAGGAAACAGTTGAGGCCAACACATGGTATGTTTTCAAGAAGGCATAAGATATAGATCTTGGGGCCAAGGTGATCAAAGGATAAGGAGGGAAAGCAGAAACAGAATATTAAGTTGGATAATCTGCTGTGATCATTGTCAAAGAACAAAGAACAAAACAGCACGGGAAACAGGCCCTTCGGCCCAACGAGCCCGCGCCACCACCCCGATGTTCCCACCTCTACCCGTGATCCCTGTCCATGTTTATAGATCTATGGATTAAAAACCAAATTTGAGACAATTTAGGGAGAATTTGTTTTGCCAATCAGCCTAAGAGCACATCTTTGGGATGTGGGAGGAAACCGGAGAACCCGGAGAAAACCCACGCAAACACAGGGAGAATGCGCAAACTCCCACAGACACAGGCCCAAATCCATGTGGTGGGGCAGACTCCAAGGGCTGAATGGCCTCCTCCTGCTCCTATTTTCTATGTTTCTATAAGATATATTCTGTAACTTATCTATCCTTACCAATATGCATGCCTGTGTAAAGATCTCGGAGTCATGAAAGTGCAGTGTATTAACCAAGGAATGGTTCATCTTTCCTTGTTTAATGTAAAAGTTTTATAAAAGTTAATCCAACTGTCATATGGCTTTAAACATATCTCTAATCAAAGCCAGGGTTCTATTCTGGAACCTAACTGCCCAATAGTACTGTCAGCTGGCATCATAAGAATGGACGCTGCTATTCAGGTGATTAACAAAGAACAAACAACACACACAGCATGAGAAACAGGCCCTTCGGCCCAACGAGCCCTCGCTGCCATTTTAACATTGTCAGTTCCCTCTTCCACCCATGACCCTTGTCTATGCTTATGGAAATCCACATTGGAAACCAGATTGAGGGGAGACAACTTAGGGACAATTTGCTAACACCAATTAGCCTAAGAGCACATCTTTGGGATGTGGGAGGAAACCGGAGCACCCGGAGAAAACCCACGCAAGTACGGGGAGAATGCGCAAACTCCCACAGACACAGGCCCAAATCCATGTATCTGCACAGCACAGCGATAGTCACTGAGCTGTCATGTTGCGCGTCAATTGGTCCAGTTTAAGCATACGCTAACGGACGTGAAGCACTAGGATACTCTTGAAGCAACATCCAAGAGCAGCCCTCGCGTGACCCACCGCGTGTATGCCCCTTGTTGGTCAACAAGGCAGTACTTGGTGAGTGATCTGTCAATGAACACAAGTTTGGGCTTTAATGCTCTGTTTCTCCTATACAGGATTTACACTCAGTTTCCAACAATGGGCATGCGGACATGAGTCAGAAGCAATTGGTCATTTCCTTCCTCCAATGCACAGTGAGCATACAGCTCCAATATTTACCCCTTTATTCTGTCAAGGTGTGTGGGTGTCTCTTTGTTACCCATCTCCAATTGCCCTTGAACTAAGTGGCTTTCAGAGGGCAGTCATCAACTTCAGGAAGCGCAATGGGGGACAAGCCCCTGTCCGCATCAATGGGGACAGAATAGAAATTGTCACGAGCTTTAGGTTTTTAGGTGTCCAGCTCACCAACAATCTGTCCTGGTCCCTCCATGCGGACGCTGTAGTCAGGAAAGCCCACCAATTTTCGCAGTAGATTAAGGAAATTTGACATGTCCACCTCGGCTCTTACCAACTTTTACAGATGCACCATAGAAAGCATTCTTTCTGGTTGTATCACAGCTTGGTATGGGCTCCTGCTCTGTCCAAGACCCGCAAGATACTACAAAGGGTCATGAATGTAGCCCATCATTTAAACAATCTCCCAATGGCAGTGTCTAACTTCCCGCTGCCTTGGAAAAGCAGCCAGTATAATTAAGGACCCCACGTACCTCAGACATTCTCTCTTCCACCTTCTTCCATTGGGAGAAAGATACAGCAGTCTGAAGTCACCTACCACCCGACTCGAGAACAGTTTCTTCCTTGCTACCTTTTGAATGGACTTACCTCGCATTAAGTTGATCTTTCTCTACACCCTAGCTATGACTGTAACACTGCACTCCATCCTTTCCTTCTGTATGAACAGTATGCTTTGTCTGTATAGTGCGCAACAGGCAATATTTTTCATTGTATACCAATACATGTGACAATAACAATAAATCAAAAGTAGGCGACTAACCGCTGTGGCTATGGAGTCACATGTAGGCCAGACCAGGTAAGGATGGCAGATTTCCTTCCGTAAAGGACTTTAGTGAATTAGATGGGGTTTTTAACAACAATCAGAGTTTCATGGTCACTCTTACTGAGCCTAGCTTTATATTCCAGATTTATTAATTGAATTTAAATTTCGCTAGCTGCCAAGGTGGGATTCAA
Organism: Sphyrna mokarran; assembly: GCA_024679065.1. Taxonomy (NCBI): domain Eukaryota; kingdom Metazoa; phylum Chordata; class Chondrichthyes; order Carcharhiniformes; family Carcharhinidae; genus Sphyrna; species Sphyrna mokarran. The sequence continues at coordinate 44,973,515 of JAGIQG010000022.1, forward strand.
AGCCGTGTCCCCAGAGCATAAGCCTAGGTCTTTGGATGAGTGGTCCAGTGATATTATCACGACAGCATCATCTCCGCCCATTGTGTTTTATGATAGTGTGGCATCGATTTCCACGTGTGGGTTGGAATGCACGTGCACTGGTGGAGACGCTACCTTCAAGTTTAGCGCGTCAAACTCAGTTTGTTGTGAGGTTGGCCAATCCCGTTGGACATTTTAGTGCAGCAGCTTTCAAAAGGGTTCCATGAACTGTGTGGGCACTAGAACGAATTTGTGAGGAAAGCTGTTTGCAGTGAGGATTGAGGACAACTCTTTTGCGTTCACCAAGGTTCATGATTGCCTTTGACATTGAGATGTCAAAGGCAGAGATTGGCTTTACTCCAATCTCTGGTGCAGCGAATGTGCCTTTTCTCTCAGACATAGAACATAGAACATAGAACATAGAACATTACAGCACAGAACAGGCCCTTCGGCCTTCGATGTTGCGCCGACCAATATAAAAGCAATGCCCCTCCAAACTAAACCATTCCCTTCTCTTCCATATACTTATCAACTAACCTCTTAAACGCCACCAAACTTGGCGCATCTACAACTGCTGCAGGCAGGGCATTCCACTCCCGAACCACCCTTTGGGTAAAGAACCTGCCTCTGATATCCGTCCTATAACTATCACCCCTTAATTTAAAGCTGTGTCCCCTCGTGCTAGCTTTTTCCATCCTAGGAAAAAGGCTATCACTGTCCACCCTATCTAAACCTCTAATCATCTTATATGTTTCGATTAGGTCCCCTCTTAGCCTCCTCCTTTCTAATGAAAACAACGTCAAATCCCTCAGCCTCTCTTCATAAGACCTGCCCTCCATACCAGGCAACATCCTGGTAAACCTCCTCTGTACCCTCTCCAATGCCTCCACATCTTTCTTATAATGTGGGGACCAGAACTGCACACAATACTCCAAGTGCGGCCGCACTAGAGTTTTGTACAGTTGCAACTGACGTTGCAGCTCCGAAATTCAATCCCCCTACCAATAAAAGCCAAGACTCCATATGCCTTCCTAACAACCTTCTCGACCTGACTGCCTACTTTCAGGGATGAAAGTCAACATCGTGATGTCAAAATCGTGATGTGCAAATCAAGTGAACACGGCTGGAACACGCAATCTGTGTTCTGCCTTGACCCTCTAATGGACATTGGCATTGTTAAATAGGCTGAGACCCCCCTCACCAGCTGACAAATATGTGACACGTGAAAGCTGTACTCCCAGGTAGCTGATTCAATCCGGAATGGTGGAGGCAGGTACTCTGGAATTATTTAAGAAATACTTAGATGGGCACATGAACAGAATGGGAATGGAGGGGTAGAGAAAACTGATTTAAAATAGGGATCATGAGCCTTGGGAGTTCCCTGGGAAGTGTGTAAATAGATGATGATATTGATGTACTTGTTTTTATCCTACAGGTGCTTTGGTCCACCTTGTTGTCTAACGAGGGGCATACACGCGATGGGTCGTGAGAGGGCTGCTCTTGGATTTTTTTTCTGAGAGTATCCTAGTGCTTCACGTCGTTAGTGTACGCTTGACCTGGACCATTTGATGAGCAACATGACAGCTCAGTGACTATCGCTGTGCTGTGCAGATACATGGATTTGGGCCTGTGTCTGTGGGAGTTTGCGCATTCTCCCCGTGCTTGCGTGGGTTTTCTCCGGGTGCTCCGGTTTCCTCCCACATCCCAAAGATGTGCTCTTAGGCTAATTGGCAAAACAAATTCTCCCTAAATTGTCTCAAATTTGGTTTTTAATCCATAGATCTATAAACATAGACAGGGATCACGGGTAGAGGTGGGAACATCGGGGTGGTGGCGCGGGCTCGTTGGGCTGAAGGGCCTGTTTCCCATAATGTTTTGTTCTTTGATCTTTGTAAAACAGCCTTTATAGTGAGGGGGATAGAGTATAAAAGCAGGGATGTCTTGGTGCAACTGTACAGGGCACTGGTGAGGCCGCAGCTGGAGTACTGTGTGCAGTTTTGGTCGCCACATTTGTGGAAGAATATATTGGCCTTGAAGGGAGTACAGAGAAGGTTCACCAGGCTGATACCAGAGATGAGGGGGTTAGCCTATGGAGAGAGATTGAATAGACTGGGTCTGTACTCATTAGAGTTTAGAAGGCTGAGGGGGGATCTTATAGAGACATATAACATAACGAAGGGGATAGATAGAGTAGAGGGTAGAGAGATTCTTCCTGCTTAGAAAGAACAGCAGATCTAAAGGGCACAGCCTCAAAATAAGGGGAGGTGGGGCAGTTTAGATCAGAGTTGAGGAGCAACTTCTTCACTCAGAGGATGGTGAGTCTCTGGAATTCTCTGCCCATTGAAGTGGTGGAGGCTTCCTCGCTGAATATATTTAAGTCACGGGTAGATAGGTTTCAGATAGACAAGGGAATTAAGGGTTATGGGGAAAAAGCAGAAAAGTGGAACTGATCCATTTCAGATCAGCTATGACCTTACTGAATGGTGGGGCAGGCTCGAGGGGCTGGATGGCCGACTCCCGCTCCTATTTCTTATGTTGTTATAAAACTGGAGAAACAGGCTTTGGGAATGAGTAATAGAACATAGAACATAGAACAATACAGCACAGAACAGGCCCTTCGGCCTTCGATGTTGTGCCGACCAAAATAAAAAGCAATGCCCCTCCAAACTAAACCATTCCTTCTCTTCCATATACTTATCAATTAACCTCTTAAACGCCACCAAACTTGGCGCATCTACAACAGCTGCAGGCAGGGCATTCCACTCCCTAATCACTCTTTGAGTAAAGAACCTACCTCTGATATCCGTCCTATAACTCATACCCCTTAATTTAAAGCTGTGTCCCCTCGTGCTAGCTTTCTCCATCCTAGGAAAAAGGCTATCACTGTCCACCCTATCTAAACCTCTAATCATCTTATATGCTTCAATAAGATCCCCTCTTAGCCGCCTCCTTTCTAACGAAAACCACCTCAAATCCTTCAACCTCTCTTCATAGGACCTGCCCTCCATACCAGGCAACATCCTGGTAAACCTCCTCTGTACCCTCTCCAATGCCTCCACATCTTTCTTATAATGTGGGGACCAGAACTGCACACAATACTCCAAGTGCGGCCGCACTAGAGTTTTGTACAGTTGCAACATGATGCTGCGGCTCCTAAATTCAATCCCCCTACCAATAAAAGCTAAGACTCCATATGTCATATGACTCCATATGATACTGAATTTATTAAATAAGGCATTTTATGGTACATCTTTCATAGAATCCCTACAGTGCAGGAGGAGGTCACTCAGCCCATCGAGTAAGCACCAACCCACATCTCACCCAAGGCCCTATTCCCGTAACCCCACATATTTACCCTGCTAATTCCCCTGATACTAGGGTCAATTTAGCATGGCCAATCAACCTAACCCACACATATTTGGGCGGTGCACGGTAACTAGAGCACCCAGAAGAAACCCATGCAGACATGGGGAGAATGTGCAGATTCCACACACAGGCAGTGACCCCCAGGCTGGAATTGAACCCAGGTCCCTGTGAGGCAGCAATGTTAACTGGGTAGCACAATGGCAATGGGGCAGTATGGTGGCATAGTAGTTAGTGCTGCTTAAAAACACCACCATGAGTAACAAAGGCTGTAAGATATTGGGTTTATTCTGAAGTAGCTTCACTATGGGGTCTGAGGCAGAAGAAGCTGGCTTGCCTGTATCAAAGGACAGCACAGCACAGCAAACAGGCCCTTTGGCCCTACAAGCCTGTGCCACCCATTTTAACACTCAGTGAGTGCCTCATTCAAGTCTTTTGTTGCTCATCGACATTTTTGTCTACCTGTAGTGGAACTTCACAATAAAGTGGGTGCAAATTTAGGGAATTATATGTGTGCCAGATTAAGGGAGATCCAATTCGGGGACAATTTATTGACACCAATCAGCCTAAAAAGCACATTTTTGGGATGTGGGAGGAAACCGGAGCACTTGGAGAAAACCCACGCAAGCACGGAGAGAACTCCCACAGACATTGATCCAAGCCAGAGATCACCAACAAGGTGAATCAAATCACCTGTGGATGTAAAATAAATATAAATACAACAGGTTATACAGATAAGAACATAAGAAATAGAAGCAGGAGTCGGCCATCCAGCCCCTCGAGCCTGCCCCGCCATTCAATACGATCACGGCTGATCTGTAGTGGATCAGTTCCACTTTCCCGCTTTCTCCCCATAACCCTTAATTCCCTTGTCAATCAAAAATCTATCCACTCTTGACTTGAACATATTCAGTGAGGAAGCCTCCACCACCTCATCAGGCAGAGAATTCCAAAGATTCACCATCCTTTGCGTGAAGAAATCCTCCTCCTCTGATCTGAACCCCCCCCCCCCCCAATCTTGAGGCTGTGCCCTTTAGTCCTGCTATCTTTGTTAAGCGGGAAGAGTCTCTCAACCTCTACCCTATCCATTCCTTTCATTATCTTATACATCTCTATAAGATCCCCTCTCAGCCTTCTAAACTCCAAAGAGTACAAACCTAGTCTATTCAGTCTCTCCTCATAATCCAACGTCCTCATCTCCGGTATCAGCCTAGTGAACCTTCTCTGCACCCCCTCCAAGGCCAATATATCCTTCCTCGAATGAGGAGACCAAAACTGCAAATAGTAATGGAAGATCCCCAATAGCTCCAATCTAAGTGACAAGTTGAGCCTTAAAATTTGTTGGACGGCCGATAGGAATCTATTAGCTCCCAGGAACATCCTGAGGCTCTTGGTCTTCAACTAGAACATTGTATCCCTCCATTCCCAGTCTGCTCATGTGCCTATCCAGGTAAGTCTTAAACAACCCTGGCGTTCACCACCCTACTGGGCAGGGCGATGGCTGCGTTCTTCTGGAGCACGATGTAGGACATTCTGCTTCAGAGGCAGATTTGCTAAAATGCGTCCTCCCTAGTCTCGACCTTCTAAACCTCCCCCGCACTCTCTCCGAGGCCTTGATATCCATCCCGCAGCGTGAAGTCAGGCACCATACGTCAGCTGAAACTTTGTCAATGATTTATAACTATTTAGGTTTGCTTTCTTGATATGTGTGTGTACACAAGCTCCTGTTGGTCATTGTAAAACGAAAGCTGTGCTCCCAGACCAACCCGGAATGGATTGAATCATTGGGCGTGTCCGAATGCTTTCGATAAAACGTTTATTGTATGATAATTGCCAGGCTGTGCGACAAGCCCACGCAATGCAACCAGGGCTGTTGCGACACTGAGACAGCGTACTGCCCACAGTGTTTGCAGTGGCCATTCATAAAGACAAACATTGCAATAATCCAACTGTTCACCAGGCATTCACATTCTAAACTCCTCTCGTGAGATTCCAAAGCGAATACGAAAATGACACCAGCCAGCAAACATCTCTTTGTTCCCAATGAAATGTGGAGGCTGAGATCCCACGGGGATAATGTCACATTCCTGCCCAAGTCCCGGGACAGAGGCAGACGTGGGAAACAGAAGGTCAGGATTTGGAAATCAGAGGGCTGTAGAGGCTGGATCGCTGAGTAGGTTCAAGGCTGAGAGGGACAGATTTTTAAAATCAGGCTAGGAATCGAGGGATATGGAGATGAGACGGTGGTCATAGAACCCCTACAGTGCAAAAGGACGCCGTTCGGCCCGTCAAGTCTGTACTGAGCACAATCCCTCCCAGGCCCTATTCCCATAACCCCACACGCTAATCCCCTGACACTAGGGTCAATTTAGCATGGCCAACCAACCTAACCCACATATCTTTGGAGTATGAGAGGAAACCCACGCAGATATGGGGGGAACATGCAAACTGCACACAGACAGTGACCAGAATCAAATCCAGGTGCCTCTGAGATGCAGTAAGTCACAGTGCGAACCACTGTGTCACCATCCCGTCACGGAGCAGGCATTTGTATAAAATGATCTCAGGAGACCCAGCACAGAATGTTTGCTTATTACCAATGCATTGGGGGAGCAACGACCTCAGTGAAGGGACCCCTGAGACTGACCCCTAGTCTAGCCGGGGAAGAATATCATATTCATTGTAAGTTATATAGGCAGGGCATTAAATTACATTCCAGCATTGTCTGCTTTTAGATTTTACATTAAACAATTTGCAAGTACGCTTAAAATGACCACATGTAACTGGTGTGGCTGCATTTCCACAAATTCACAATTAAATAATTCCCAAGGCTGAAATGATTGCTCCGAGAGGACGCAGGTTTAAGGTGCTGGGGCAGGGTGGGAGGGGGTGGGGGGGTGGGGGGCAAGTACAGAGGAGATGTCAGGGGTAAGTTTTTCACTCAGAGGGTGGTGAGTGAGTGGAATCGGCTGCCATCAGTGGTGGTAGAGGCGAACTTGCTGGGGTCTTTTAAGTAACTTCTGGATGAGTACGTGGGATTTAATGGGATTGGGAGTTACAGATAGTTCTACGACTTAGTAGGTATAGATGTGATCGGCACAACTTGTGGGCCGAAGGGCCTGTTTGTGCTGTAGTGTTCTATGTTCTAAATCGCACATACAGCAACTCTGACACAAGTTTCCAAACGACTTATCAACAAATCAACCGTTTGCTGCAATGGTGAAGTTTTCTGCACAATCTGAAGTGGTGGGGAAACTCAGCATTCAATTGCACCATTTTAGATTATTTGAAATGAAAACTTCTCATTTTAATTTTCCTCAATTTTGTTCAGAATTAACCTGTTCTGTCTAATCGTCTTTAAGCCAATTTTCAATTTCTGATATTTGCTACTGTGTTTTTCCTTCCCAACTTGCCAGTGGCTCTGAAAGGCTTCTGATTGAGTTTGTAAAATGCTTTTTCACAGAGTCATAGAGGTTTACAGCATGGAAACAGGCTGTTCAGCCCAACTTGTCCCTGCCATCCCTTTTTTTAAGCCATGAAATGAGTCCCAATTTTCCAGATTTGGCCCATATCCCTCCATACCCATCTTACCCATGTAACTATCTAAATGATTTTTAAAAGATAAAATTGTATCCACCTCCACTATTATCGCTGGCAGCTTGTTCCAGACACTCACCACCAACTGTGTGAAAAAAATTGCCCCTCTGGACCCTTTTGTATCTCTCCCCTCTCACCTTAAATCTATGTCCTCTAGTTTAGCCTCCTCTACCTTTGGGAAAAGGAGTTGACTATCTAGATTCTCTATGCCCCTCATTATTTTATTGGTCTCTATAAGATCATCCCTAAGCCATTTTACAGGGAAAAAAATCCCAGTCTATCCAGCCTCTCCTTATAACTCAAACCATAAGTCTTGGTAGCATCATAGTAAAATATTTTTTGCACTCTTTCTGGTTTAATAATATCCTTTCTATAATAGGGTGACCAGAACTGTACACAGTATTCCAAGTGTGGCCTTACCAATGTCCTATACAACTTCGACAAGACATCCCAATTCATTAAAATTGTTTGACACAAGCCGATGTTTCATTTACAGTTTGGACAACCTAATTATTTTATTGATTAGATTCTATGCTTTCAAATGAAGTACAGTGACATAGAATATTAAGAACGAAGAGCAGGAGTAGGCCATCTGGCCCCTTCAGTCTGCTCCGCCATTCAATAGATCATGGCTGATTTTTTCATGGACTCAGCTCCACTTACCCGCACGCTCACCATAACCCTTAATTCCTTTACTGTTCAAAATTTTATCTGTCCTTGCCTTAAAAACATTCAATGAGGTACCCTCAACTGCTTCACTGGGTGGGGAATTCCACAGATTCACAACTCTTTGTGTGAAGAGGTTTCTCTTCAACTCAGTCCTAAATCTGCTTCCCCTTGTTTTGAGGCTAGTTCTAGTTTCACCCACCAGTGGAAACAACTTCCCTACTTCTATCTTATCTGCTTCCTTCATACAAGTGTTAGGGGTAAAGTATGGATAGAGGATTGGTTAACTAACAGAAAGCAAAGAGTGGGGATAAATGGGTGTTTTTCTGGCTGGCGATCAGTGACTAGTGGCGTGTCTCAGGGATCAGTGTTGGGACAGCAATTGTTTACAATTTACACTGATGATTTGGAATTGGGGGCCAAGTGCAGTGTATCAAAATTCGCAGATGACACTAAGATGGGTGGCAGAGCAAAGTGTGCAGAGGACGCTGAATGTCTGTAAAGGGATATAGATTATCTAAGTGAGTGGGTGAGGGTCTGGCAGATGGAGTACAATATTGGTAAAATGTGAGGTCATCCAATCTGATAAGAATAACAGCAAAATGGACTATTATTTAAATGGTAAAAAATTGCAGCATGCTGCTGTGCAGAGGGACCTGGGTGTCCTTGTGCAGGAATCTCAAAGAATTGCTTTGCGGGTACAGCAGGTAATTAAGAAAGCAAATGCAATTTTGTCTTTCATTGCTAGAGAGATGGAGTTTAAAAACAGTGAGGTAATGTTGCAGCTGTATAAGGTGCTGGTGAGGCCACACTTGGAGTTATTGTGTACAGTTTGGTCTCCTTACTTGAGAAAGGATAGACTGGCACTGGAGGGGGGGCAGAGGAGATTCACGAGGTTGATTCCGGAGTTGAGAGGATTGGTTTATGAGGAGACTGAGTAGACTGGGGCTATACTCATTGGAATTCAGAAAAATGAGGGGAGATCTTATAGAAATATATAAGATTATGAAGGGAGTAGATAAGATAGAAGCAGGGGAGTTGTTAGATCCCTGAAAGTAGGCAGTCAAGTCGAGAAGGTTGTTAAGAAGGCATATGGAGTCTTAGCTTTTATTGGTAGGGGGATTGAATTTCGGAGCCGCAACGTCATGTTGCAACTGTACAAAACTCTAGTGCGGCCGCCCTTGGAGTATTGTGTGCAGTTCTGGTCCCCGCATTATAAGAAAGATGTGGAGGCATTGGAGAGGGTACAGAGGAGGTTTACCAGGATGTTGCCTGGTATGGAGGGCAGGTCTTATGAAGAGAGGCTGAGGGATTTGAGGTTGTTTTCGTTAGAAAGGAGGCGGCTAAGAGGGGCCCTAATCGAAACATATAAGATGATTAGAGGTTTAGATAGGGTGGACAGTGATAGCCTTTTTCCTAGGATGGAGAAAGCTAGCACGAGGGGACACAGCTTTAAATTAAGGGGTGATAGTTATAGGACGGATGTCAGAGGTAGGTTCTTTACCAAAGGGTGGTTCGGGAGTGGAATGCCCTGCCTGCAGCAGTTGTGGATGCGCCACATTTGGTGGCGTTTAAGAGGTTAGTTGATATGTTATGGAAGAGAAGGAAATGGTTTAGTTTGGAGGGGCATTGCTTTTTATATTGGTCGGCGCAACATCGAAGGCCGAAGGGCCTGTTCTGTGCTGTAATGTTCTATGTTCTACGTTCTAAAATAAGGGGAAGCAGATTTAGGACTGAGTTGAGGAGGAACTTCTTCACACAAAGAGTTGTGAAACTGTGGAATTCCCCACCCAGTGAAGCAGTTGAGGGTACCTCATTGAATGTTTTTAAGGCAAGGATAGATCAATTTTTGAACAGTAAAGGAATTAAGGGTTATGGTGAGCGGGTAAGTGGAGCCGAGTCCACAAAAAGATCAGCCATGATCTTATAGAATGGCAGAGCAGGCTCAAGGGGCTGGATGGCCAACTCCTGCTCCTTGCTCTTATGTTCATAATCTTATACGTTTTGATAAGATCTCCCCTCATTCTTCTGAATTCCAATGAGTATAGCCCCAGTCTACTCAATCTCTCCTCATAAGCCAACCCTCTCAACTCCGGAATCAACCCAGTGAATCTCCTCTGCACCCCCTCCAGTGCCAGTATATCCTTTCTCAAGTAAGGACCCAAAACTGTACACAATAACTCCAGATGTGGCCTCACCAGCACAGATGCAACATTACCTCACTGTTTTTAAACTCCATTCCTCTAGCAATAAAGGACAAAATTCCACTTGCCTTCTTAATTACCTGCCGCAAATCAACACCTTGAGATTCCTGCACAAGGACACCCAGATCCCTCTGCACAGCAACATGCTGCAATTTTTTAACATTTAAATAATAGTCCACTTTGCTGTTATTCCTACTAAAATGGATGACCTCATTTACCAACGTTGTACTCCATCTACCAGACCCTTGCCCATTCATTTAGATTATCTATAACCCCTTGCAGACTTTCAATGTCCTCTGCACACTTTGCTCTGCCACCCATCTTAGTGTCATCTGCAAATTTTGATACACTACACTTGGTCCCCAACTCCAAATCATTCTATGTAAATCCTAAACAATTGCGGTCCCAACACTGATCCCTGAGACACACCACTAGTCACTGATCGCCAACCAGAAAAACACCCATTTACCCCCACTCTTTGCTTTCTGTTACTTAACCTATCCTCTATCCATGCTAATATATTACTTGTAACACCATGCATTTTTATCTTATGCAACAGTCTTTGGTGCGGCACCTTGTCAAGTGCCTTCTGGAAATCGAGATACATCACATCCATAGGTTCCCCACTGTTCCCTGCACATGTATGTTCTCAAAGAATTCCATCGAATTAGTCAAACATGACCTTCTCTTTATAAACTCATACTGCATCTTACCCATGGGACAATTTATATCTTGGTGTCTCGCTATTTCTTCCTTGATGATAGATTCAAGCATTTTCTCTGCTACAGAAGCTAAGCTATCCGACCTATAGTTACTGGCCTTTTGTCTACCTTCTTTTTTTAAAACAGTGGTGTCACATTAGCTATTTTCAATCTGTGGGAACCATCCCAGAGTCCAGCGAATTTTGGTAAATTGCCACTAGTGCATTACTATTCCCCTCGCCATCTCTTTTAATACCCTGGGGTACATTCCATCAGAACCAGGAGACTTGTCTACCTTCAGCCCCATTAACTTGCCCAACACTACCTCTTTCATAATAATGACGGGCAGGTGAGAACCTAGAAACTGTCATCAATTTTTAGCATGTTATTTCTGTCTTCCACTGTGAAGACCAACACTGTTCAATACTTCAGTCATTTCCAACTACTACACCCCTGTCCTCATCCTGTAAATGTTTACTTTAACCACTCTTTGTCATTTTATACATTCATAGAAGCTTTTGCTATCTGTTTTTATATTCTGAGCTAGTTTACACTCATAATCCATTTTACTTTACAGCACTTTTCTGCTGACCTTTTCCCAATCCTCTAGGTTCCCACTAATCTTTGCCATTTTGTACGCATTTTCTTCCGATTTGATACCCTTCTTTATTTCCTGGATTGGGAGGCAGGCCTTATGAAGATAGGTTGAGGGAGCTGGGACTCTTCTCCCTGGAGAGACGTAGGTTGAGAGGCGACCTGATAGAGGTTTATAAAATGTTGAGAGGGATAGATAGGGTGGACTCTCAGAGACTATTTCCCAGGGCTGAAATGGTCACTACGAGAGGACACAGATTTAAGGTGCAGGGAAGCAAATACAAAGGTGATGTCAGGGGTAGGTTTTCCACTCAGAGGGTGGTGAGTGAATGGAACCGACGGAGGTTGTTGAGGCAAACTCACTGGGGTCTTTTAAAAGACTTCTGGATGAGTATATGGAAAGGAATAGGATAGGGGGTTATAGATAGGTCTCTGGATTGGTAGATGTGATCGGCGCAACTCATGGGCCGAAGGGCCTGTTTGTGCTGTATTGTTCTATGTTCTATGTTCTATGTTCCTCAGGCTGATTATCTCTTTTCCGACAGCCCTTCCTTATCACTGATATATTCTTTTGCTGAGCATTGTGAAAGATTGCTTTAAAATTCCTCCACTGTTCCTCAATTGTCCCTCCATAAAGATTTTGCTCCCAGTCTACCTTAGCCAACTCCTCCCTTGTTCCTTTGTAATTTTCTTGGTTGAAGCACAAGATGCTGGTGTTGGATTTTACCTTCTCACGCTCCACCTGTGTTTTAAATCCAACCACACTGCGATCGCATCTTCCAAGAGGATCCCTAACTGCAAGATCATTAATTATTCCCATCTTATTACACAGGACCAGATCTAGGATAGCTTGCTCCCTTGTAAATTCCATTACACACAGTTCAAGGAAGCTATTGCAGATACATTCCATGAAGTCCTCTTCAACACTGTGTTGTACTATTTGGTTTGACCAACTGATATGGAGATTAAAATCACCCATGATAATTTCTGTACTATTTTTACACGCATCAAATATTTCTTTGTTTATTTTTCGCTCCACCATATTATATTTGGTGGCCTATAGACTACGCCTATCAGTGACTTTTTCTCCTTCCTACTTCTAATTTCCACCCAAATGAATTCAACCTTTTTTTTTCCATAGAATCAATATCATCTCTCATTACCATCCTGATATCGCCCTTAAATGATGTGGAGATGCCGGCGTTGGATTGGGGTAAACCCAGTAAGAAGTCTTACAACACCGGGTTAAAGTCCAACAGGTTTATCTGGTAGTAAAGCGCGTTTGTTAGCAAATAAACCTATTGGACTTTAAGCTGGTGTTGTAAGACATCTTACTGTGATTATCCTTAAATATCAGAGCTACACCATCTCCCTTACCTTCCTGTCAGTCCCTCCAAACAGTTTGATACCCCTGGATATTTAACTCGCAGTTGTGACCATCCATGTCCCTGTAATGGCCACCAAATCATACTCATTCACAATGATTTGTGCTGTCAACTCTTTTACCTTGTTTCAAATGCTACGAGCATTGAGATAAAGTGCTCTCTTCTTTTTGAATTCTAACACTTCCATTAATAACATCTCCTGAGTTCTCCTCCCTTTCAACTTTTTTCTTGACCCATAATGTATTTGGAGCCTTCTCCCCGCATTTTATCCTTGCTCTCTCCTTCTCGGACTCCTTTCCTAGGTTCCCATCCCCCTGGCATATTAGTTTAAACCCTCCCCAACAAGCAAACATTCTCATAGGACATCTGTCCCAGTCCTGAGCAGGTGTAATCTGTCTGATTGGTACAGATCCCCAAGAACCGATCGCAATTCCCCAGGAATTTGAAACTGTCCCCCTAACACCATCTCTTTAGCCACATATTTACATAGAACATAGAACATTACAGCGCAGAACAGGCCCTTCGGCCTTCGATGTTGCGCCGACCAATTAGGAACAAGCAGTGACCCTCTAACCTAAACCATTCCCTTTTCATCCATAAACTTATCTAATAACCTCTTAAACGCCACCAAACTTGGCGCATCTACAACTGACGCAGGCAAGGCATTCCATACCCTTACCACCCCCTGGGTAAAGAACCTACCTCTGACATCTGTCCTAAAACCACCACCCCTTAATTTAAAGCTATGTCCCCTCGTGCTAGCTTTCTCCATCCTAGGAAAAAGGCTATCACTGTCCACCTATCTAAACCTCTAATCATCTTATATGTTTCAATAAGGTCTCCTCTTAGCCGCCTCCTTTCTAACGAAAACAACCTCAAATCCCTCAGCCTGTCTTCATAAGACCTGCCTTCCATACCAGGCAACATCCTGGTAAACAGGATATTGGATATTTATCCAATATCTCTCTCATTTCTACTCTGACTAGCACGAGGCACCATTAGTAACTCTGAGATCACTACCTTTGAGGTCCAATTTCTTAACTTTCTTCCTAGCTTAATGTATTCTGCTTTTTTTAACCTTTGTCATTTGTACCAACATGTACAGTGACCACTGGCTGTTTGCCCTGCCCCTTCAGAATATCCTGCAGCCTCTTGCACCAGGGAAGCAACATCCCATCCTGGAGTCTTGTTTGCAGTCACAGAAAAGCCTGTCTATTCCCCTTACAATTAAATCCCCTATAATTATTTCTGCACATACTTGTTACCTCTGCAGCAGAACCAACCGTGGTGTAAGGAGGTTGGCTGCTGCTGTTTTCCCTAGAGAGGGCATTCCCCTCAACAGTATCCAAAGCCGTATGTCTGTTCTGCAGGGGAATGGTCACAGGAGACTCCTGTACATCTCTTTTGCTCTGTCTAGTGGTCATTCTCTTCCTGCCTGCGGAGTCTGAGCCTGTGGTGTGACCACCTCTCGATACGTGGTATTTACAATACTCTCTGACTCGCGGATGTTCCACAAATGTCTCTAGCATGGCTCCAGCTGTGAAACTCGAGACACTTCCTGCACACATGCTGACCCAGGGGACTGGAATTATCCCCAGTCTCCCACGTGGAGCAAGAGGAGCAAATCACAGCTTGGCGCTCACCTGTCAGGTCTTACCCTTTTAAATTAAAACTTTCGAAAGATATTTTCTTTCTGATTATAACTAATTTTTCGAGGGTCCTCCTTTCCTGCTCCTTGTTACTACCAAGTTTCACCTTTTCAAACTATAAACCACAGAAATTACACAAACGCTGCCGTCGTGTACAGTAACTACAATGCCAAGAGCCAAAAGAAAAATATAACATTTCCTTACCAATTAGCACTCTCGCTTGTAGCTTCTGCTGCCTTTTCACCTAACTCCCTGTTTTCATCCAACTCCAAAAGCACTCCTCACAGTCAAACAGCACTCACCGTGTAGTCCCCATGTAGTTTTCTGTACCGTATAGTTTTCAAAATCCTCTATAAAGTCCTTTAAATCAGTTACTGTTTCCTTTGCATTGTTTGATCCTTAATAACCTGTAACTGTTCTCATCAATTGTTGCACTAATCCATATTCCACATTCACTATCTCTCTCTCTTACAGAGGGAAAGTAGGGGTGAGGCTTCAATCAGGTCAGTCAAGGTTTCATTGAATGGCAGAGACGATTCGATGGACCGAGTGGCCCACTTCCGCTCCCCAAATCTTACGGGCGTTTGTTTGGATACGAGCAGAATGAAAAAGGAGCGGGCAAAGGCCATTCAGTCCCTCAAACCTGCTCCACCGTTTGATAAGGTCATAGCTAATCTGACTGTCGCGGTGGGAAGGACTGTTGGGGGAGGGGTCAGAGAGTGGGGGTGTTGGTGGGGGCGGGGAGGGAGCAGAGGGTCAGGGTGGTGGTGGTGGTGGTGGGGGAGCAGGGAAGGGAAGGGAATGTTGGCAGTTCGGGGAAGGTCAGGGTGGAAGGTTTGGTGTGGTGGGGGACGGGTCAGGGAGTGGTGGTTGGGGAGGGGAAGGGGAGGGGTGAGAGGGTTGGCGGTTGGGGGAAGGTCAGGGTGGAAGGTTTGGTGCGGTGGGGGACGGGTCAGGGAGTGGTGGTTGGGGAGGGGAAGGGGAGGGGTGAGAGGGTTGGCGGTGGGGGAAGGTCAGGGTGGAAGGTTTGGTGGGGTGGGGGACGGGTCAGGGAGTGGTGGTTGGGGAGGGGGAAGGGGAAGGTGAGAGGGTTGGCGGTTGGGGAAAGGTCAGGGTGGAAGGGTTTGGTAGGGTGGGGATGGGTCAGGGAGTGGTGGTGGGGGAGGGGAAGGGGAGGTGTGAGAGGGTTGGCGGTGGGGGAAGGTCAGGGTGGAAGGTTTTGGTGGGGTGGGGATGGGTCAGGGAGGGTGGTGGGGGGAGGGAGCAGAGGGGCAGGGGTGGTGGGGTGGGGAGGGGGAAGTGGGAGAGTGGCGGTTGGGGGGAAGGTCAGGGTGGAAGGTTTTGGTGGGGTGGGGAACGTGTCAGGGAGTGGTGGTGGGGGAGGGAGCAGAGGGGCAGGGTGGTGGTAGTGGGGGAGGAGTCGGGGGGAGGGTTGGCAGTTGCGGGAAAGTCAGGGTGGGATGGTTGGTGTGGGGTGAGGGAGTGGGATGGTTTGTGGTAGGGGAGGTCAGGGTAGGAAGGTTGGCAACAGGGTGGTGCTGGTGGGGCTGTGGAATACAGGGATGGTTGGTGATGAACCATTCCTGATCCTTTGGCTCAACATTCCAGAGAATATTTTGATCCATGTTATGCATTTCCCAGGGAATGTGTAGCCCTTTTTATAAATGTCTGCAACTCAATCATTTAACATTAACTGACACCAAGTATCATTCTTGAACAGCTAGTTAGATTGATGGGAGCTTTATCCCAGTGTGTTCCAGCAAGAGACCTCCTGGTATTTGTATGATGTTGTAATGTTAATGAGGACTGCCATCTCGCTATACAGAGGCATTGTACACCAGAAAACTGAGAGAATAATATCTCCCAGTGAAGAACGCATCAGGAAGTGTCATCAACACCTCAGACTCCAGATAACTTCCTCAGTTATGCTGAGAATGGGCTATGGGTAATTCATAATGTTTCTACCTCCAACTTGGCAACTCCTTCTCCAAGGACAGTGATAGCCTTTTTCCTAGGATGGAAAAAGCTAGCACGAGGGGACACAGCTTTAAATTAAGGGGTGATAGTTATAGGACGGATATCAGAGGTAGGTTCTTTACCCAAAGGGTGGTTCGGGAGTGGAATGCCCTGCCTGCAGCAGTTGTAGATGCGCCAAGTTTGGTGGCGTTTAAGAGGTTAGTTGATAAGTATATGGAAGAGAAGGGAATGGTTTAGTTTGGAGGGGCATTGCTTTTTATATTGGTTGGCGCAACATCGAAGGCCGAAGGGCCTGTTCTGTGCTGTAATGTTCTATGTTCTATGTTCTAATTTACCCCCAGCAACTCAGTAAGTTCATAAAAGACAAGGCCAGAATTTTATGCTGCTTTCAATACTCTGCTATTACCCTCTCTGCACCCCCATCCATCTCTCCCCCATCCAACATCCCCCAATCATTCATCCCCTCACCGAACACCCCCCAAACCTGCATTCCACATCCATCCTTCCCTCCCCCATCCATCTCACACTCTCATTCATCCTTCTCCCTCTCCCATCCATCTCTCACTCCTTCCCATCCATCTCTCACCCCCATCCATGTTTCACCTCCATCTATCTCTCCCCCCTCTCCCATCCAATACTCTCCTCCCCCACATCTCTCACTCCCATCCATCCCTCCCCTCCCCCATCCATCTCTCACCTCCATCTCCCACCTCCATCCATCCCTTTCCCCTCCCCATCCATCTCTCATCTCCATCCATCCCTCCCCACGTCCATCTCTCATCTCCATCCATCCCTCCCCTCCCCCTCCCCATCCATCTCTCCCCCTCCCCATGCATCTCTCACCCCCCATCCATCCCTCCCCCCCCCATTCATTTTTCACCCTCATCCATCCCTCCCCCATCTCATCCATCTCTCACCCCCATCCATCCCTCCCCCATCCCCATCCATCTCTCACCCTCATCCATCCCTACCCCCTCCCATCCATCTCTCACCCCCATCCATCCCTACCCCCTCCCCATCCATCTCTCACCCCCATCCACCTACCCCCTCCCACCATCTCTCACCCCCAACCATCCCTTCCCCCTCCCCATCCATCTCTCACCCCCAATCCATCCCTCCCCCATCCATGCCTCCCACCTTCATCCCTCCCCCCAACTCCGATAGGTTCTAATGCAGAAATCTGCATGAATGGAATTTCCACGCCTGTCCTGATTGTGATTTTACACTGAGGTCCTACCCAATCCAATTGTGAAATCCATCCTTAGTCCAATTAAAGCCCAAAAAACCACTTAAAAGTCTTTTCCCACTCAGCCTCATTTCTGGGCAGTTGGATGGATGACTGTTCAGGATGGGAATGTTGGAAAAAGGAAACAAAGTTCGAATTTGTTAGGGAAGTGGGGAATATTTCTGTCACAAAATCACTCCTTACCTGGGAAACCCTCACTTTGAGGCAAAGTGGCCTCTAGACCTCCCTCCCCTCCAGCTAATCTACCACAGCACAGGAAACAGGCCCTTCAGCCCTACAAGCCCGCGCCGCCCATTTTAGCACTCAGTGCCTCATTCCAATCCTTCTACGTATGACTTTTGTCTACATCTTGTGGACTCCACAATAAAAGGGTACAATTTAGGGAATTTTATGTGCGCCAGATTAAGGGAGATCTAACTTAGGGACAATTTATTAACACCAATCAGCCTATAAGCACATTTTTGGAATGTGGGAGAAAACCGGAGCACCCGGAGAAAACCCACGCAAGCACAGGGAGAATGTGCAAACTCCCACAGACACAGGCCCAAATCCATGTATCAGCACAGCAAACTGTGATAGTCACTGAGCTGTTGTGTTGCCCCGTCAGTTGGTCCAGTTTAAGCGTACACTAACGGACGTGAAACACTAGGCAACTCTCGAAGCAACATCCAAGAGCAACCCTCGCACGACCCACCGCGTGTATGCCCTTTGTTGAGATAGAGAATCTAGTGAACTAGTGCAATGACAATAATCTCACCCTCAATGTTAACATAATGACGGAGATAGTCATCAGCTTCAGGAAGTGTAGTGGATAAGATGCTCCTATCTACATCAACGGAGGCGAAGCAGAAAGGGTCGAGAGTTTCAGGTTTTTAGATGTCTAGATCACCAACAATCTGTCCTGGTCCCTCCACGCAGACGTTATAGTTAAGAAAGCCCACCAAAGCCACTACATGTTTGCTACATCTCTCGCCAACTTCTTTAGATGCACCATAGAAGGCATTCTTTCTGGTTATATCGGCTTGGTATAGCTCCTGCTCTGCCCAAGAGCGCAAACAAAAAGATCATGAATGAGTCTATCACGCAAACCAGCCTCCCACTCACTGTCTACATTTCCCACTATCTTGGAAAAGCAGCCAACATAACAAAAAGACCCTACGTACCCCGGACATTCTCTTTTCCATCTTCTTCCATTGGGAAAAAGATACAAAAGTCTGAGGACATGTACCAACTGACTCAAGAATAGTTTCTTCCCTGCTACTGCCAGACTTTTAAACGGATCTATCTTACATTAAGTTGATCTCTCTCTACACCCTAGTTATGACTGTAACACTACATTCCGCACTCGCTCATTTCCTTCTCTACGTACAGTATGCTTTCTCTGCGTGGCACGCAATAAACAATACTTTTACTACAACATTCTAAGAGGTGAGAATTGTATCCACAGAACCACAGCTGAATTAAGACCAATTCTCTGATCTTGTCCACCACATTGGGTTGATGAATCAGCTCACAGTCATTGGAAACTCCGGGATCGCATTATCCCCTGCTCTTCGGGCAGTGCTGGAGCAGATGAAATTTCCACTGGATGGTCAATTAGCTTTGGAAATCAGGAACTGTGTGCACAGGGATATCAAATGAGCTGGTGAAAAAAAAATTATAATCGGGGAGACGGACAAAGTGGATGAACAGGGTCAGATAAACTTCCATATTTCATCCGTTTTTTGCGTTCCAAATCTGGGAAAGGAATTACACCAACAAAGTTCTTCTCTATTACTCAGACTCACAATAGATGCCATTGTCTATTGTAATTGAAGAAGCATATTGCAAAACTCTGAAATACAAAGAGCCAGGGAAAAGTCAGCAAGTCTGGCGGCGTCTTAGAATCATAGAATCCTACAGTGCAGAAAGAGGCCCTAATACGCTGCCAAGTAAAGTGGTGGAGGCAGGCACTCTGGAGTTATTTAAGAAATACTTAGATGGGCACATGAACAGAATGGGAATGGAGGGGTATAGAAAACTGAATTAAAATAGGGATCATGAGCCTTAGTAGACCCTGGGAAGTGTGTAAATAGATGATGACATTGATGTACTTGTTTTTATCCTACAGGTGCTTTGGTCCACCTTGTTGTCTAAACGCGATGGGTCGTGAGAGGGCTGCTCTTGGATTTTTTTTGAGAGTATCCTAGTGCTTCACGTCGCTAGTGTACGCTTGACCTGGACCATTTGATGAGCAACACGACAGCTCAGTGACTATCGCTGTGCTGTGCAGATACATGGATTTGGGCCTGTGTCTGTGGGAGTTTGCGCATTCTCCCGTGCTTGCGTGGGTTTTCTCCGGATGCTCCGGTTTCCTCCCACATCCCAAAGATGTGCTCTTAGGCTAATTGGCAAAACAAATTCTCCCTGAATTGTCTCAAATTTGGTTTTTAATCCATAGATCTTTAAACATGGACAGGGATCGTGGGTAGAGGTGGGAACATCAGGGTGGCAGCGAGGGCTCGTTGGGCCGAAGGGCCTGTTTCCCGTGCTGTTTTGTTCTTTGTTCTTTGAGTCTGCACTGAGCACAATCCCACCCAGGGCCTAATCCTCTACCCAACACATTTACCCGCTAATCCCTCTAATCTAAGCATCCCAGGGCACTAAGGGGCGATTTTAGCATGGCCAATCAACCTAACCCATACATCTTTGGACTTTATCGCATTATTGTTCCAAGTCCGAATAGCTCTTCTTCAGAGCTACAGACTGGAATTCTCCAACCTTGCCTGCAGCAGGAATTCTCCAGACTCGCCGCAACGAACGGAGACCCGGCAGAACAGCAAATTCTCCATTCTCGCTGGCAGTGGGGATGGGGCACACGAGATCGGAGAATGCCTACCCTTAGAATCATAGAAGGAGACCCATCGAGTCTGCACTGACCACAATCCCACCCAGACCCGTTCTCCACAGCCCCAATCATTTACCCTCGCTAGTTCCCCCCGACACTGAGGAGCAATTTAGCACGGCCAATCCACCTAACCCGAACATCTTTCGAACTGTGGGGGGAAACCGGAGCACGCGGAGGAAACCCACGCAAGACCCAGGGAGAACATGCAAACTCCCCACAGACAGTGATCCAAGGTCAGAATTGATCTGGGTCCCTGGTGCTGTGAGGCAGCAGTGCTAACCACTGTACCACTGAGCTGTCCTTAGCCTTTGCAGTGAGAACAACTGGAATCTACTATGCTAAAGCTGAACCTCAAGATGAACAGGGTGTCAGGGGATCTGTATGAATAAATACTGTGGCTGGAGATCTAGTATAAAGTCTCAGGTTAAAGTCTGACCAGTTTATTTGATAATAAAAGGAAGTTTATTTTATTTATTTTCTCATTTTCAAAAACGTCGACCAGGCTCCTAAGACATGATTTGCCATTAACAAAGCCGTGCTGACTACTGTTGATCATACTATACTTCTCTAAAATAAATCCTGTCTCTCTTTTCCCTAGCATCTTTAAGACTTGAACAGCAGGTTAGCTGCAAAGACTCGCATTCTAATCAGTAGAACATAGAACATTACTGCGCAGAACAGGCCCTTCGGCCCTCGATGTTGCGCCGACCAATTAAGAAAAAGCAATGACCCTCTAACCTAAACCATTCCCTTTTCATCCATAAACTTATCAACTAACCTCTTAAACGCCACCAAACTTGGCGCATCTACAACTGATGCAGGCAGGGCATTCCACTCCCTAACCACCCTCTGGGTAAAGAACCTACCTCTGATATCCGTCCTATAACTATCACCTCTTAATTTAAAGCTGTGTCCCCTTGTGCTAGCTTTCTCCATCCTAGGAAAAATGCTATCACTGTCCACCCTATCTAAACCTCTAATCATCTTATATGCTTCAATAAGATTACCTCTTAGCCGCCTCCTTTCTAACGAAAACAACCTCAAATCCTTCAACCTCTCTTCATAGGACCTGCCCTCCATACCAGGCAACATCCTGGTAAACCTCCTCTTACCCTCTCCAATGCCTCCACATCTTTCTTATAATGTGGGGACCAGAACTGCACACAATACTCCAAGTGCGGCCGCACTAGAGTTTTGTACAGTTGCAACTGACGTTGCGGCTCCGAAATTCAATCCCCCTACCAATAAAAGCTAAGACTCCATATGCCTTCTTAACAACCTTATCGACTTGACTGCCTACTTTCAGGGATCTATGCACATATACACCGAGATCCCTCTGTTCATCAACACTATTAAGACTGTTTCCTGCGCTGTGTTGTTCTTTGTTCTTGTTATGTCGCCTGGTGGGAGACGGGGGGAGGCTGGATGGTGGCGAGGGGGTAGATAGTTTATTCCTGTTTTGATCAAAGCACCCTCGAAAGATGGCATTCTGAGCTCAGGTTTTGCCAGCGTGCTGAGGCTCTGCCACCCCGAGCACAACGGTGTGAAGCACCTCTTTGAGCTGTTTCGGCAGAGTGTGGTACGATCTACAGAGATATGTGCCAGTTTTCTCACTGGAAACAGGATATTTTGGTAAGATTTTGCCTGATATTTATCCCCTATTTGGCCAGAGTTTTATCTCACTTTGTAGCGGGGTCTGTGCATTACGGTGTGTCAGCAAAGTGGCTTTTCCCCTCTTCACTTTGGCTATGATGTAGCGATGCCAGCGTTGGACTGGGGTAAACACAGTAACTCGCAACACCAGGTTAAAGTCCAACAGATTTATTTGTTAACAAACGCCACTAGCTTTCGGAGTTTTGGTCACCAGGATGTTGCCTGGGGTATGGAGGGTCTTAGCTATGAGGAGAGATTTGGGGTCGTTCTCCAAAGAGGGGAGACCGAATAGAGGTGCATAAAATTATGAAGGGGTATGGATAGGGTGAACAGTGGGAAGCTTTTTCCCAGGTCGGAGGTGACGATCATGAGGGATCACAACTTCACGGTGAGAAAGGCGAGGTGTAATTCCAATATCAGAGGGACGGTTTTTACACAGAGGGTGGTGGGGGCCTGGAATGCACTGCCAAGGAGGGTGGTGGAGGCAGACACGCTGGGATTGTTTAAGACTTACCTGGATAGCAGACTGGGAATGGAGGGATACAAATGAATGGTGTAGTTGGACCACTGAGCAGCACAGGCTTGGATGGCCAAAGGGCCTGTTTGCTGTGCCGTGCTGTTCTTTGTTCGTTGGCTGGTAATGAAGGAGCAGTGCTCTGAAAGCTAGTTACCAAATAAACCTGCTGGACTTTAACCTAGTGGGACGAGACTTCTTTGGTCGGTCCCTGCGTGTGGAATGTTGGGGTAAATGTTGAGTTTGTATTCCTGTCTCGCAGGTGGGTTTTTATCTACGAGAAAGGTTACCAGTCCACGGATTCCACCATCAGTTCGGTCTCAGTCAAGGTGAAAGGCATTGGTTTCACCAACCTCTCCGAAATGGGGCCCCGGACCTTCGATGCTGTTGATTACGCGTTCCCGTCACAGGTCAGGTTGATCGAGAAAGCGAGGGGACGAAGTGGCTTTATTTTACTTTCTGTAACGGGCTCCCTAAACTCGCCCCACCACACCGAGGCCAGATTCATGGTTTGTTCAAACTTCCCCCCCTGGACAGTGGGGGGGTTCACATTCTGGGGTATTGTCCCCGGAAGAAGGATCTGGCGTTTAGTTCCCTGGGGAGAAAGTGATCTGGTTGGGGAGGGTGTGCAGAGTCCGGGAGCTTTGAGTCCGGAGAGTTGGGGGTTGGGGGGGGGTTTAGTATTCTGCTTGCCAGAGACTGGGGTTTGGGTCCAAAGAATTTGGGTCTTCATGTTGAGGGTCTGGGAGGGGTCAGTGCCCTATGATAGTTTAGTGATTCTAGCACAAGACATGCCCCCCCCCGCCCCCACATAGCATCTCCCCATACATGCGACACTAAATGCCAGCGGTGCCATTAATGCGCACAGCCTGAGAATCAGTAAAACAATTTGCAATTGTCCACATTCAAAACCGTGAATGTCGGAATGCTGAACCAGCCAGTGGGAATGTTGGAAGCGTCGGTTAGTGTCAGACGAAGGAAGCATGTTGCCGTGATCCTTCAGCCTGTAAAAGATGTTTCTTTTCCCAGGGATCGGACTCCTTTGTAATTATGACAAATTACATTGTCACCCCGAGACAGACATTGACATATTGTACACAGGTAAGCTGCTGATTGCTCTCAATATCTCCTTCCCCGGCGTTCGACTGCGTCAGTAACCTGTCCCCCACGTTCGCCTGTGTCAGTAACCTGTCCCCCGCGTTCGCCTGTGTCAGTAACCTGTCCCCCATGTTCGCCTGTGTCAGTAACCTATCCCCCGCGTTCGCCTGTGTCAGTAACCTGTCCCCCGTGTTCGCCTGTGTCAGTAACCTGTCCTCCGCATTTGCCAGTGTCAGTAACCTGTCCCCCACGTTCACCTGAGTCAGTCACCTGTCCCCCCGCGTTCACCTGTGTCAGTAACCTGTCCCCCCACGTTCGCCTCCGTCAGTAACCTGTCGCTCGCATTGGCCTG
This sequence comes from Sphyrna mokarran, assembly GCA_024679065.1. NCBI lineage: Eukaryota > Metazoa > Chordata > Chondrichthyes > Carcharhiniformes > Carcharhinidae > Sphyrna > Sphyrna mokarran. The sequence goes on from JAGIQG010000022.1 coordinate 44,997,419, forward strand.
CGTCAGTAACCTGTCCCCCACATTCGCCTGTGTCAATAACCTGTCCCCCACATTCGCCTGCGTCAGTAACCTGTCCCCCACATTCGCCTGCGTCAGTAACCTGTCCCCCACATTCGCCTCTGTCAGTAATCTGTCCCCTACATTCGCCTGCGTCAGTACCCTGTCCCCCGCGTTCGCCTGCGTCAGTAACCTGTCCCCCGCATTCACCTACATCAGTAACCTGTCCCCCACATTCGCCTGCGTTAATAACCCGTCCCCTACATTCACCTGTGTCAGTAACCTGTCCCGTACATTCGCCTGCTCAGTAACCTGTCCCCCACATTTGCCTGTGTCAGCACCCTGTCCCCCACATTCGCCTGCATCAGTAACCTGTCCCCCACATTCGCCTGTGTCAGTAACCTGTCCCCCCGTGTTCCCCTGTGTCAGTAACCTGTCCCCTACATTTGCCTGCGTCAGTAACCTGTCCCCCTGCGTTCCCCTGTGTCAGTAACCTGTCCCCTACATTTGCCTGTGTCAGTAACCTATCCCCCACATTCGCCTGCGTCAGTATCCTGTCCCCCACATTCGCCTCTGTCAGTAACCTGTCCCCCACATTCGCCTGTGTGAACAACCTGTCCCCCACATTCGCCTGCGTCAGTAACCTGTCCCCCACATTCGCCTGGTCAGTAACCTGTCCCCCACATTCGCCTCTGTCAGTACTGTCCCCCGCATTCGCCTGCGTCAGTAACCTGTCCCCCGCGTTCGCCTGCGTCAGTAACCTGTCCCCCGCGTTCGCCTGCGTCAGTAACCTGTCCCCCACATTCGCCTGCATCAGTAACCTGTCCCCCGCATTCGCCTGCGTCAGTAACCTGTCCCCCGCATTCGCCTGCGTCAGTAACCTGTCCCCCGCGTTCGCCGCGTCAGTAACCTGTCCCCCGCGTTCGCCTGCGTCAGTAACCGTCCCCCGCGTTCGCCTGCGTCAGTAACCTGTCCCCCGCGTTCACCTGTGTCAGTAACCTGTCCCCCGCGTTCGCCTGGTCAGTAACCTGTCCCCCGTGTTCGCCTGTGTCAGTAACCTATCCCCCGCGTTCGCCTGCATCAGTAACTTGTCCCCCGCGTTCGCCTGCATCAGTAACCTGTCCCCCACGTTCGCCTGCATCAGTAACCTGTCCCCCACAGTCGCCTGCGTCAGTAACCTGTCCCTCACATTCCCCTGTGTCAGTAACCTGTCCCCCCACGTTTGCCTGTGTCAGTAACCTGTTCCCCATGTTCACTTGTGTCAGTAACCTGTCCCCCGCGTTCGCCTGTGTCAGTAACCTGTCCCCCGCGTTTGCCTGCATCAGTAACCTGTCCCCTACATTCGCCTGTGTCAATAACCTGTCCCCTACATTCGCCTGCATCAGTAACCTGTCCCCCCCATTCGCCTGCATCAGTAACCTGTCCCCCGCGTTCGCCTGTGTCAGTAACCTGTCCCCCGCGTTCGCCTGTGTCAGTAACCTGTCCCCCGCGTTCGCCTGCGTCAGTAACCTGTCCCCCACATTCGCCTGCGTTAATATCCTGTCCCCTACATTCGCCTGTGTCAGTAACCTGTCCCCCACATTTGCCTGTGTCAGCACCCTGTCCCCCACATTCGCCTGCATCAGTAACCTGTCCCCTACATTCGCCTGCATCAGTAACCTATCCCTCCACGTTTGCCTGTGTCAGTAACCTGTTCCCCATGTTCACTTGTGTCAGTAACCTGTACCCCGCGTTCGCCTGTGCCAGTAACCTGTCCCCCACATTCGCCTGTGTCAGTAACCTGTCCCCTACATTCGCCTGCGTCAGTTACCTGTCCCCTACATTCGCCTGTGTCAGTAACCTGTCCCCCCGTGTTCCCCTGTGTCAGTAACCTGTCCCCCCGTGTTCCCCTGTGTCAGTAACCTGTCCTCTACATTCGCCTGCGTCAGTAACCTGTCCCCCTGCATTCCCCTGTCTCAGTAACCTGTCCCCTACATTCGCCTGTGTCAGTAACCTATCCCCCACATTCCCCTGTGTCAGTAACCTGTCCCCCTGCATTCCCCTGTGTCAGTAACCTGTCCCCCACATTCGCCTCTGTCAGTAACCTGTCCCCTACATTCGCCTGCGTCAGTAACCGGTCCCCTACATTCGCCTGCGTCAGTAACCTGTCCCCCACATTTGCCTGTGTCAGCACCCCGTCCCCCACATTCGCCTGCGTCAGTAACCTGTCCCCTACATTCGCCTGTGTCAGTAACCTATCCCCCACATTCGCCTCTGTCAGTAACCTGTCCCCCCGCATTCCCCTGTGTCAGTAACTTGTCCCCTACATTCGCCGTGTCAGTACCTATCCCCCACATTCGCATGTGTCAGTACCTGTCCCCCACATTCGCCTCTGTCAGTACCTGTCCCCTACATTCGCCTCGTCAGTAACCTGTCCCCCCGCATTCCCCTGTGTCAGTAACTTGTCCCCTACATTCGCCTGTGTCAGTAACCTATCCCCCACATTCGCATGTGTCAGTAACCTGTCCCCCACATTCGCCTCTGTCAGTAACCTGTCCCCTACATTCGCCTGCGTCAGTAACCTATCCCCCACATTCGCCTGCGTCAGTAACCTGTCCCCTACATTCGCCTGCGTCAGTAACCTATCCCCTACATTCGCCTGTGTCAGTAACCTGTCCCCTACATTCGCCTGCGTCAGTAACCTGTCCCCCACATTCGCCTCTGTCAATAACCTGTCCTCCACGTTCCCCTCTGTCAGTAACCTGTCCCCTACATTCGCCTCTGTCAATAACCTGTCCTCCACGTTCCCCTCTGTCAGTAACCTGTCCCCCTGCATTCGCCTGCGTCAGTAACCTGTCCCCCTGCATTCCCCTGTGTCAGTAACCTGTCCCCCTGCATTCGCCTGCGCCAGTAATCTGTCCCCCCACGTTCCCCTGTGTCAGTAACCTGTCCCCCCACGTTCCCCTGTGTCAGTAACCTGTCCCCCTGCATTCCCCTGTGTCAGTAACCTGTCCCCCTGCATTCCCCTGTGTCAGTAACCTGTCCCCCACATTCGCCTCTGTCAGTAACCTGTCCCCTACATTCGCCTGCGTCAGTAACCGGTCCCCTACATTCGCCTGCGTCAGTAACCTGTCCCATGTTCCCTGTGTCAGTAACCTGTCCCCCTACATTCCCCTGTGTCAGTAACCTGTCCCCTACATTCGCCTGTGTCAGTAACCTGTCCCCCTGCATTCGCCTGCGTCAGTAACCTGTCCCCCTGCATTCCCCTGTGTCAGTAACCTGTCCCCTACATTCGCCTGCATCAGTAACCTGTCCCCCATGTTCCCCTGTGTCAGTAACCTGTCCCCCTACATTCCCCTGTGTCAGTAACCTGTCCCCTACATTCGCCTGCGTCAGTAACCTGTCCCCCCGCGTTCCCCTGTGTCAGTAACCTGTCCCCCCACGTTCCCCTGTGTCAGTAACCTGTCCCCTACATTCACCTCTGTCAGTAACCTGTCCCCCACATTCCCCTGTGTCAATAACCTCCTGAATGGCGCACACACCATTCTTTCAGGGTAAATATATATTCAACATTTTTATTATTTTGTTATTAATTTTAGAAAGAGTCCATTTAAATTCTGGATAGAGATCTAAGTTGTCCAAACTCATCATAATTGTTGCCTTCTTTATTCACATGCAATGAAATTGAAAATTGGCAACTTTTCCTTGACCATCTTTCCACTTTATTCTCTCCCTGTACATAATGTATATAAAGTATATTCTTTTATAGCACATTGTCATAACTATACACTTCACTGTAATAACTTCCAACTTCATGTCTCCATTTTATGATCGAATTGATCAATATCCTTTTAACTTTCAACAGACTGATGTTTGTGTTATTCGCAATCTATCTTCGGCTGGATAACTTGGATGCAATTCTTCATTCAGAATCACTTATAAATTCTCGAAAGGACACCAGTTAGGAAACCCAGCCTTGCTTACTCGCAATCCCCAGCCCATACATCATTACTGACTAGTGTCTAACAACAAACCTTCTTCCTATCCCACCAATTTCGTGAAGTTGTCTGCTTTGTGTGGGAATGTCAAAATCGTTCGAAAAATCCGGCCAAGTAATATCCACTGTTGTCTGTCCTAACTATGAAGATTTGTCCTTTCCTCAAACTAATTCTCCAGCCTCACCCGCGATGGGGGATTCTCCAGTCCCGCTGCAGCGAATGCCAAATTTTCCAATCTCGCTGGAGAATTCCGGCCTCAAACTCACTCAGTCCGACACTGAAGCCATTCAGTAGGAATGGAACACAAGCGTTCATTAATCATTGAGCCAAGGTTCACGCCCAAAGCCCGAGCTTTGAATGAAGTGAGATCATCTACACAGACTGGGCACTGGTGAATTGAATGATGATTAACTATGGTTTATCTTGCTGCTTTCTCTTGTAGCAAGAAAGTTCCAGAGGGTGTAAATCTGACGGGGACTGCTCAGCAGGAGAGTTTGATCGGTATGGACAAGGTAAATCAATGAGCTCTACCCAGTTCAGGCAATAATCTGACCTATTAAATTGCATTCTTCAAATTGAAAAAGAAAAGACTCACTTTCAGGCACAAATAACATCACACTGGCTCAGTGGCTACACCAGATTGTCTGTCAAACTTTTCCAGCTGAATCATACATCCATATCATTCCAATTTTATTGTTTCAAAGTGTGAACTGAAACACAAATGCTAAAGACCAACGTCTAATTGTTTCAGTAGGAAGAGATTGCCAAGGAATTAAGCCCTGAGAGACAACAATAATCACAGAATCCCTACAGTGCAGAAGGAAGTTATCCAACTCATTAATCTCCAACAGAGTATCCTACCCAAGTCCTATTGCTGTAACCCCGTGTATTTACCATGCTAACCCTGCCTTAACCTACACATCCTGGGTCACTAAAGGTCAATTTAACACAGCCAATCAGTCTAACTTGCACATCTTTGGACTGTAGGAGGAAACCGGAGCACCCGGAGGAAACCCATGCAGATATGAGGAGATCATACAAACTCCACACAGACAGTGATCCAAGGCCAGAATTGAACCCAGGCCTCTGTGGCGCTGCGAGGCAGCAGTGTTAGCCACTGGGTCACCCCTCTATCTTGTAGTACACAACCTCTTTGACATAGCAAGGTGTCCCAAAGACAGTTCACAGGAGTGTATATTAGATACCCAAAGGGAGAGAGCTTACATGGAGCATCTTAGAGGTTGGAATTGAGGTGGAGAGATGAAGAGATTAAGGATGGAGAACTTGTGGCACTGTGGGTAGTGCCCCTACCTCTGACTTGGCAGTAATGATAACTAACACAATCCAGGTCCGACTGACACCGGAAGGGTGCCAAATGGAGTGGGTTTGGCAACCATATAGCAGAGTAAAGATCCAAAACAAGTGTTAGGGCCCCTCCACATCTAAGGAAGAAAAGGACTTTCAGTTACTTAATATCCTTCTAAACTTGAGAATGCGCCCAAGCACTTTCTAGCCATAGAACCATCGAAAATTACAGCTCAGAAACAGGTCTTTTGGCCCTTCTTGTCTGTGCCGAACCATTTTTTGCCCTAGTCCCACTGACCTGCACTTGGACCACATCCCTCTCATCCATGAACCTGTCCAAGAATTTCTTAAAAGTGACCCCACATTTATCGGGCAGCTCATTCCACACTCTCTGCGTGAAGAAGCCCCTCCCCAATATTCTCTTTAAATTTTTCTTCTTTCACTCTTAACCCATGTCCTCTGGTTTTTCCTCTCCTCTAGCCACAGTGGAAAAAGCCTGCTTGCATTCATTCTATCTATACCCATCAAAATTGTACACACCTCTATCAAATCTCCCCTTATCTATGCTCCAGGGAATAAAATCCCAACCTATTCAACCTCTCTCTGTACCTCAGCTTTTAGATACTTCTAAAATTCTGGCACTGTAGCACTGTTAAGGTCTTAACAACCGATTCAGGTGGTTGCTAAGATGCCCAACAAAGCAGCAAATGTCAAAAGTGGAGTGGGTGAGCGTAGAATTAATGATGAAAACTCCAGTCCTACACCATGTGTAGATGTGGGTCAAATATATTATTGAGGCCAAACCATTTTGTACCAGAGATAAAAGCAAATTACCACAGGTGCTGGAAGAGATAGCAACCTGTGGCACAGAAGAAGACCATTCGGCCCAACAAATCTGCACCAACCACAATCCCAGCCAGGCTCTATTCCCTCTGCATTTACCCCAGCTAGTCTCCCAAATACTAAGGGGCAATTTAGCATGGTCAATCTGCCTAACCCACTCACCCCAGAGGAAACCCATGCAGAGAATGTGCAAGCTCCACACAGACAGCGACCCAAGCTGGGAATTGAACCCGGGTCCCTGGCGCTTTGAGCCAGCAGTGCTCATCACTGTGCCGCCCGTAAGCAGGAATCTGAAAGAAAAATTGCTGGAAAATCTCAGCAGGCGGACAGCAGACATCTCGAGAGTGGATGACTCTTCTTCGGAGCTCTGTTTGTCAGCGGTGAAGGGTCATCCAGACTTGAAACACTGGCTCTATCCTCTCTCCACAGATACTGTTAGACCTGCTGAGATTTCCCAGCACGTTCTGGTTTTGTACCAGCCCTGAGTGCTTAAGCACACCAGTGTAGACTGCCAAGTCAACACAACATGCTCTGGCGAGCGAGGAGAAGGGAAAAACAGACCCTGAGCTACAAATTATTTCATGTTATCAATGTAAACCTCTGGACAACCGTTCTTGATATCAAACAAGCAAAATAATGTGGGCGCTGGAAATCTGAAACAAAAAACAGAAAATGTTAGAAATACTCGGTAGCTCTGGCAGAGGAGAAAGAAACGGGGGTTAATTTTCACGTCTTTGTGATTCTTTAAAGCTCTGAAGAGAAGTCAAACTGATTCAAATTGTTAATTCTGTTTCTCTCTCCAAAGATGCTGCCAGTCCTGCTGAGTTTTCAATGTCAGATACGGGGTCAACTTTGCAAAGGGTTTGAGGACGAGGTCATTGACTCTGGGATGATAGAACATAGATAGACATAAAACACAGAAAAACTACAGCACAAAGAGGCCCTTCAGCCTACAAGTTGCACCGATCATATCCATACCTACTAGCTTAGCTATAATCCTCAATCCTATTAAGTCCCATGCACTCATCCAGAAGTATCTTAAAAGACCCTCTCGAATTTGCCTCCACCACCACCGATAGCAGCTGATTCCACTCACTCACCACTCTCTGAGTGAAAAACTTACCCCTGATATCTCTTCTGTACCTACTCCCCAGAACCTTAAACCTGTGTCTTCTCGTGGCAACCATTTCAGCCCTGGGAAATAGCCTCCGAGAATCCACTCTATCTATTCCTCTCAACATCTTATAAACCTCTATCAGATCACCTCTCAACCTTCGTCTCTCCAGGGAGAAGAATCCCAGCTCCCTCAACCTATCTTTGTAAGGCATGCCCCCCAATCCAGGCAACATCCTTGTAAACCTCCTCTGCACCCTCTCAATAGCTTCCACATCCCACATAGAACATAGAACATAGAACATTACAGCACAGAACAGGCCCTTCGGCCTTCGATGTTGCGCCGACCAATATAAAAGGCAATGACCCTCCAAACTAAACCATTCCCTTCTCTTCCATATACTTATCAACTAACCTCTTAAACGCCACCAAACTTGGCGCATCTACAACTGCTGCAGGCAGGCATTCCACTCCCAAACCACCCTTTGGGTAAAGAACTTACCTCTGATATCCGTCCTATAACTATCACCCCTTAATTTAAAGCTGTGTCCCCTCGTGTTAGCTTTCTCCATCCTAGGAAAAAGGCTATCACTGTCCACCCTATCTAAACCTCTAATCATCTTATATGTTTCGATTAGGTCCCCTCTTAGCCGCCTCCTTTCTAACCAAAACAACCTCAAATCCCTCAGCCTCTCTTCATAAGACCTGCCCTCCATACCAGGCAACATCCTGGTAAACCTCCTCTGTACCCTCTCCAATGCCTCCACATCTTTCTTATAACGTGGGGACCAGAACTGCACACGATACTCCAAGTGCGGCCGCTCTAGAGTTTTGTACAGTTGCAACATGACGTTGCGGCTCCAAAATTCAATCCCCCTACCAATAAAAGCCAAGACTCCATATGCCTTCTTAACAACCTTCTCGATTTGACTGCCTACTTTCAGGGATCTATGCACATACACACCAAAACTACTAGACTAGACTACTAAGAATCCTACCATTTGCCCTATACTCTACACATTTATTATTTCTGCCAAAGTGTATTACCTCACACTTTTCCACATTAAACTCCATTTGCCACCTCTCGGCCCAGCTCTGCAACTTGTCCAAGTCTCTCTGCAAACTATAATACCCCTCTTCACTATCTACCACTCCACCGACTTTAGTGTCATCTGCAAATTTACTAATCCATCCTTCAATACCCTCATCCAGATCATTTATTAAAATTACAAACAGCAGGGGCCCCAAAACAGACCCCTGAGGTACACCACTTGTCACTGAACTCCACGATGAATATCTCCCATCAACCACCACCCTCTGTCTTCTATCTGCTAGCCAATTCCTAACCAATTAGCTAAATCACCCTCTATCCCATACATCTGCATTTTCTGCAGAAGTCTTCCATGGGCCACCTTATCAAACGCCTACTAAAGTCCATATATACCACATCAACCGCCTTACCCCCATCCACCTCCTTAGTCACTTTTTCAAAAAACTCAATGAGGTTAGTAAGGCACGACTACCCTTCACAAAACCATGCTGACTATCTCCAATCAATTCATTACTCTCTAAATAACTATAAATTCTATCCCTAATTATTCTCTCCAATACTTTGCCCACAACAGAAGTAAGACTCACTGGCCTATAATTCCCTGGAAGGTCTCTCTTCCCTTCTTGAACAACGGGACCACATTCGCTATCCTCCAGTCCTCCGGAACCACACCCGTAACCAACGACGACCTGTAGATCAGAGCCAGAGGCTCTGCAATCTCCTCTCTTGCCTCCCAGAGAACCCTAGGGTAAATCCCGTCCGGCCCAGGGGACTTATCCAACTTCAAACCCTCGAGAATATCTAGCACATCCTCCCTATCTACTTCGATACCTTCCAGTTTGCATTCCAGCGCAGTACAGGCCCTTCGGCCCTCGATGTTGCACCGACCAGTGGAACCAATCTAATGACTCTCTAACCTAAACTATTCCAATATTATCCATATGCCTATCCACTGACCATTTGAATGTCCTCAAAGTTGGTGAGTCCACAACTGCTGCAGGCAGGGCATTCCACGCCCTTACTACCCTCTGAGTGAAGAAAGGTTATCTAAACTTTGTCTCATTAGAAAGTTAGCAATTGTTGCTATCTAAGATGTATCACTGGGTGCCAAAGAGCAAGACTGGGCTACAGGATAGAATGGTGGTTTGTAACTACAATATAGGGCAACAAAGTGATATAATGTAGTTTTCTCCAATATACCAGACCACGCACAGATAGAGAAATTGAAACAATTCATCTCTCGAAGCAGAACAAACTCCTTCATCAACTTCTAGTGAAATGAGTGCGTCAACACCTCCAAATTTTAGTAAAGTCATGATTCATAAACTGTTGTGTCAGCCATCCAATATTATTAATAAATCAAGGAATGGGGCGATAGGGTTAAAAAGTAAAGGCCATCCTGTAGATTAAAAACAACAGAGAAACAATATTTCAGTCGGCAAATAACCCAGGGAAATGGTAACACCGCTTCGTGTGTCCAAATACACTCATTACACGAAAGAAGATTGTTTGACACATTAAGAAGATCGAGGTTACAATTCTCCCATCCCGCGATGCTAATTTTTCAGGGGGCCATCAGTGAGGGGGTGGTGGGGGGTTGGTGGGTGACCCATTGCCACTCTGCCATTAATGAAGGCAGGAGGGAGGCCAGTGATCGGAGCGGGCTGCGGTGGTGGGTGGACGGGTCTGCGCTGGGGACGGGGGGGTAGTCTGCCTGCACTGTAGGAGGATGGGGGAGGGGGACTGGCACTCGGGGCAGGAAAGGCTGAGATTGGGGTGGTCCAGTACTGAGAGAGGGGATCGAGGCTGGGCCCAGGAATAACTGGGGAGCGGGGGGCGGGCGGCGGAGGGGGGGGTTGTTGCAATCGGGCTGTTGGGGGGTAACATTGCGGGTGTCCCGGGCTGGTCAGCAAATGGGAGGTTGATATTTCAGGGCCCCTTCACATGCTTAGAGACTCGCTGATTTAGTCTGCACTTTGGGGCCTATTCCCACCCCTGATATCTAATGATATTTGCACTGGTGGCCTCCCCATTGCACAGAGTTTGGGAAACTCTAGTGCAAACTTCCACTGAAAAGAAACCGCATGAATGACTCCAGTTTTTTTTCTGCAAAAGTCAGCATTTCACACCTAACCACTACCCCCTCACCACGTCCTCCCTAGCTGCTGAACCCGGGACCCCATCCAGACCCTGTGTTCCCACTGACTCACGCCTACAGCATAGAGTACAAATGAAACGCAAGTTTTTCTCCCTGTTTATCTGGCTTCTGTATTTGACATCTGACTAATGCAGTTTCATTTATTCAAGGAAAGTATTAGGGGAGTTGTGTAGACTCAGGAGTGTTATTAAGATCATAAGAAATAGAACAAGAGTAGGCCATCCAGCCCCTCAAGCCTGCCCCACTTTCTAATCTGAGATCTAATTGAGGTGTTTAAAGAGCCTGCCACTTTCTCCCCATAACCCTTAATTCCCTTGTCTATCAGAAATCTATCTACCCGTGTCTTAAATATATTCAGCGAGGAAGCCTCCACCACTTCAATGGGCAGAGAATTCCAGAGACTCACCATCCTCTGAGTGAAGAAGTTCCTCCTCAACTCCGTTCTAAACTACCCCCTCCCCATTATTTTGAGGCTGTGCCCTCTAGTCCTGCTATCCTTTCTAAGTGGGAAGAATCTCTCCACCTCTACCCTATCCATCCCCTTCATTATCTTCTATGTCTCTATAAGATCCCCCCTCAGCCTTCTAAACTCCAACGAGTACAGACCCAGTCTATTCAATCTCTCTTCATAGGCTAACCCCCTCATCTCCGGTATCAGCCGGGTGAATCTTCTCTGTACTCCCTCCAAGGCCAATATAGCCTTACATAAATGCGGCAACCAAAACTGCACACAGTACTCCAATTGGAGCCTCATCAGTGCCCTGTACAGTTGCAGCAAGACCTCCCTGCTTTTATGTTCTATCCCCCCTCGCTATAAAGGCCAACATTCCATTCACCTTTTTGGGGATCTTATAGAGACTTATAAGATAATGAAGGGGATGGATAGGGTAGAGATTGAGAGACTCTTCCCGCTTAGCAAAGATAGCAGGACTAGAGGGCACAGCCTCAAGATTGGGGGGAGGGTTCAGATCAGAGTTGAGGAGGAATTTCTTCACGCAAAGGATGGTGAATCTTTGGAATTCTCTGCCTGATGAGGTGGTGGAGGCTTCCTCGCTGAATATGTTCAAGTCAAGAGTGGATAGGTTTCTGATAGACAAGGGAATTAAGGGTTATGGGGAGAAAGCGGGAAAGTGGAACTGAGATCAGCTATGATCTTATCGAATGGCGGGGCAGGCTCGAGGGGCTGGATGGCCAACTCCTGCTCCTATTTCTTATGTTCTTATCATCTGCTGCGCCTGCAGACTGAGTTTTTGTGATTCGTGCACAAGGACCCCCAGGGAATCAGAATTCCAGATCCTTACTGAATTTAAATTTCACCATCTGCCGTGGTAGGATTTGAACTCGGTTCCTCACAGCAACACCCTGGCTCTCTGGATTAATAGCTCAGTGACAATATCCCTCAGCCACTGAGGGCATTAACAAACCATTGCAGTATTTTGCCAAACATAAACATGAACCCATCCAATCGAAGTTCATGGTCACCTTCCTAGAACCTGGTATCTGGAAGAGGTGACGGGAGGAAGATTTTAAAAAGATGGGGGGCTTTGGAGGAGCAAAGAGAATCAGGCAGCAATATATATATATCACTAAAAGCACGTGCACAGGCGCACAGAAATCAAAAAGGTGAATGGGTTTTGACGTTCTCTGTTAAACCGAGCCTTGTTCCAACTCCATCCACAGTAATGAGTTCAGGTTTGGATATTGTACATCAGGAGGATACGTTGTCTTTGGAGGGGATGGGACATATTCACCAGAGGTTTGAGAGTTCAATTCTGAGGACAAGTTGAAAAAAGCTACTTCGTACTTGCTTGCTTTTAAGAGCGTTGAGGTGAGATCTAATCGAGGTGTTTAATGTGACAAAGCGACAGTGGCACAGTGGTTGGCACTGCTGCCCCACAGCGCCAATTCTAGTCTCGGGTCACTGTCTGTGTGGAGGCTGCATGTTCTCCAAGTGTCTGCGTGGATTTCCTCCGGATGCTCCTGTTTCCCTCCACAGTCCGAAGATGTGCGGGTTAAGCTGATCGGCGATGCTAAATTGCCCCTTAACGTCAAGGGGATTGGCAGGGTAAATGCGTGGGGTTACGGGAATATGGCGTGAGTGTTGACGCACAGATTCGATGGGCTGAATGGCCTCCTTTTGCACTGTAAAGATTCTATGATGCGTTTGGGTCAACATTAAGAAAGCATTTCTTCAAGAGAAATGTTAATGTTCATATTAAATGCAGGTCATGAAATATTTCCAGGTGGATAATGTTTAGAATCCTCTCACCAACCAATTGGATACGCCACTTAGATTCAGCTGGAATTTCCAAGACTGGGATTGATAGAATTTTATCTGGTTGGTCTGGATGGCAGAATGGGCTCAAGGGGCCAAATGGTCTACCCTTGTTCCTGTACTGGAAGAGCCCAGGCTGTTCTCACGCAGAGCAGAAGGTTAACACTGGGACTGGAATTGGTACAGAACGTGGGGAGATTTTAAGCAGAAGATGCTGGATAATCTCAGCTGACAGCGTCTGTGGGAAGAGGGATAGAGTAATGGCCGGAATTCTCCAGTCTCACAAGCCTTGCTTCCAGCTAGAATAGGGTATTTGGCGCTCTGTCAAATCCCCATTCATTGCAGCGGGACTGGAGAATCCCAGCTGTGGGCGAGATCAAAGAATTCCAGCTAAACATTTCAGGTCAATAATTTTTGTGTCAGGTTTTCAGTGTCACATTTTTTTATTGCAGAACATTTTGCAAATTAGACCTTCACCATACATTTACCCAGATATAGACAGTTATAATCCCCTGCAGTGTGGATGGTTGTGTTAGCCGCTGGGAGCCATTTTAGCAACATCTCTTCCCAGCCCATCTCCAGATTGGATGGAGTCGAAAGGGGATTCGGAAAATGATAGCTAACCTCCTTCACTCAAATCTAGTGCTACACTGATCCAACCCTTGTACAAGGGAGAAGGCCAGTAGCCCTCAGACATCACTAACGGGAGGGACCCTTGTGGAGACCAGGGCCTGGAGTAGGAGCCAGCTCCTCTGCAAAATACACTGCCATTTCCCTTCCTACACGAGATCCGCAGTTTCACAAGAACATTCCTGGAATCCCAGGGGAGCAATGTAAACATCTCTCTGCTGTTTTGCCCTCACTCCTAATAGAGTTCAGACCGAGGCGAGAAACCTCTTCCCCTCAATCCCTCCCCGGCCTCTCCACCCCTCCCCTGAGGGGGGGGCAATATTTCTGGTCTTCTCCCTTGTACAAGGGTTGGATCAGCGTAGCACCAGATTTATGAGTGAAGGAGGTTAGCTATCATCTTCCGAGTCCCCTTTCGACTCCATCCAATCTGGAAATGAGCTGGATAGAGATGTTGTTAAAGTGGCTCCCAGCGGCTAACACAACCATCCACAGTGCAGCGGATTTTAACTGTCTATTTCTGGGTAAAGATGGTGAAGATCTAGTTTGCAAAATGTTCCACGGTTAAAAAAGCCGTGATATTAGAAAATCTGACACGGAAACATGAAAAGTCATTGAAATGTTAGCCGGAATTCACTGATCTCGCTGGGATTCTCCAGTCCCGCTGCAATGAATGGAGATTTGACAGAGCACCAAATACCCTATTCTTGCTGGAAACAAGGCTTGTGAGACTGGAGAATTCCGGCCATTGATTCTGTTCCCCCTTCTCACAGATGCTGCCAGCTGAGATTATCCACACTTACTGTTTAAAATCTCCCCACGTTCTGTACCAATTCCAGTCCCAGGGTTAACCTTCTGCTCTGCGTGAAAACAGCCTGGGCAAATGCCTCTCTTTATATACAGAAAACAAGGAGTAGGCCATTCAGCCCCTTGAGCCTGTTCTGCCATCCAATCCAACTGGATAAACTTCTATCAATCTCAATGCCTACCCCCCTATCCATCCACCACGCACTGACCAAGGAGCATTGACATAAATTAGACATTGTGCTAAAAGTGGAGAGAATGCTGTAAAATGATTGAGATAAGGGGAGGGGTGGAGGGTACGGAGACGGGAGGGGGGGGAAGAGTTAAACGGAGCAAGTTGATAGCACACAGTGCCTCCTCTTTGACTGACATTGTTGGACTATTTGAACCTCGTCAGGCATCATGAGTGGGAAGTGTCGGAACAACGCTGAGGGAAGCAAGTCATGCGAAATCTTTGGATGGTGTCCAGTTGAAAATGATCATCATGTTTCAAAGTAAGCATTCTCCGACTACAGGCCTGTGGCAACCTTTGTGTTCCTCCCGACAGAGAAATATTGTCCTGGTATCGAAACCACATCCGTCTTCTTCCTGTTTACCGCCCCCCGCCAAAGAAATTCAACACAAAGAAGTGTGTTGTGCAGAGGCCTCACTGAGTTTTTCAAATGATTACACTTCTGTGTTCAAACCCGCTTAAAAGTTCACTCTCTCCGTCACCAAGCACACATGAACCATTTCCAAGAAGCACTGAGGGACTCACTATGGCTCCTTATGCAGCACCTTCCAAACTCGTGATCACTACCATCCAAGACAGGAGCTGCAGATACGTGGGAGTACCGCCAACTGGAGGCACCCCTCCAAGTTCACCGTCACTGGGTCAGGATCCTAGAAAACCCTCCCTAACAGCACTGTGGGCGTACCGACACCATGGGGATTGCAGTGACTCAAGAAGGTAGCTCACCATCACCTTCTCAAAGGGCACTTCAGGTTGGGCAATAGATGCTGGCCTAGCCCAAGATAATCCTATCCCAACTGATGATTTTACTGTACAGTGTTGCAGACCGCACCCTCTCTCACACACACACACGGCACCATAGCACAGTGGGTTAGCACTGCTCCTTCACAGCTCCAGGATCCTGGGTTCGATTCCTGGCTTTTTTGGAGTTTGCACATTCTCCTCATGTCTGTATGGGTTTCCTCCGGTTTCCTCCCATGGTCCAAAGGTGTGTGGGTTAGGTTGACTGACCATGCTAAGAAATTGCCCCTTAGTGTCCAGAGATGTGCAGATTATAGGGATTAGTGGGTATAATATGTAGGGATATGGGGGTAGGGCCTGGGTGGGATTGTGTTTGGCGCAGACTCGATGGGCCAAAGGGCCTCTTTCTGCACTGTAGGGTTTCTATGATCTATGCCAATTTTTAAACCCCGGTCAATGAAGGCAAGCACGACTACCTTCTCCACCTGCGTTGCTACTTTCAGTGACCTGTGTACCTGTATATTCAGATCTCTCTGCCTATCAATACTCTTAAGGTTCTGCCATTTACTGTACATTTCCTATCTGTATTAAACCTTCCAAAATTCATTACCTCACATTTGCCCAGATAAAACTCCACCTGCCATCTCTCCGCAAAAGTCTCCAACCAATTTAAATCCTGCTGTATCCTCTGAAAATCCACCAAGCTTTGTGTCATCTACAAACTTACTAATCAAACCAGTTACATTTTTCTCCAAATCATTTATATATATTACAAACAGCAAAGGTCCCAGCGCTGATCTCTGGGGAACACCACTTGTCACAGCCCTCCATTCAGAAACACACCCTTCTACTGCTACCCTCTGTCTTCTTTGACTGAGCCAGTTCTTCATCCACCTTCCCAGCTCACCTCTTGCGACTTTACCCTCTGCACCAGCCTGCCATGAGGAGCCTTGTCAAAGGCCTTACTGAAGTCCATGTAGACAACATCCACTGCCCTACCCTCAATCATCTCCATCACTTCCTCAAAAAACTCAATCAAGTTCGTGAGACACAAAGAACAAAGAATAAAACAGCACGGGAAACAGGCCCTTCAGCCCAACAAGCCCGCGCCGCCACCCCGATGTTCCCACCTCTACCCGTGATCCCTGTCTATGTTTATAGATCTATGGATTAAAAACCAAATTTGAGACAATTTAGGGAGAAGTTGTTTTGCCAGTTAGCCTAAGAGCACATCTTTGGGATGTGGGAGGAAACCGGAGCACCCGGAGAAAACCCACGCAAGCACAGGGAGAATGCGCAAACTCCACAGACACAGGCCCAAATCCATGTATCTGCACAGCACAGCGATAGTCACTGTGCTGTCGTGTTGCCCATCAGATGGTCCAGGTCAAGCATACACTAACGATGTGAAGCAGTAGGATACTCTCGAAAAAGGTCCAAGAGCAGTCCTCTCACGACCCATCGCGTGTATGCCCCTCGTTAGACAACAAGGTGGACCAAAGCACTTGTAGGATAAAAACAAGTACATCAATATCATCATCTATTTACACACTTCCCAGAGAACACCCAAGGCTCATGATGCCTATTTTAAATCAGTTTTCTATACCCCTCCATTCCCATTCTGTTCAAGTGCCCAACTAAGTATTTCTTAGATAACTCCAGACCTCTCCTTCACAAAACTATGTTCCCACTCGCAAATACATTTATTTCCAAATGGGAATAAATCTTGTCTCGAAGAATCTCTCCAACAATTTTCCTACCAATGATTTCAGGCTCACCAGCCTATAAATACCTGGATTATTCTTGCTACACTTCTTCACACGCTCTCTCTCTCTCATACACTCACTCTCTCATTCTCTCTCTTTCTTATTCACTCACACACTCACACTTACTCATTCTCTCTCGCTCATTCATTCGCACACTTATTCACTCTCTCACTCTTGTTGCCTCACACTGAAAGCCAGTACATACATGGAACTCCTTCAGCTGGAGCTGCTGGGTGTCGCTGGCCTTACTCTGTTTTGAATTTGATTTGTAGTATCTCTGAACAGGAATGATTAATAAGGTGTCGTGCGGTTGTGGGTGGGACATGCCTCTGATCCTGAAGTTTCATCCAGCCTTCCTTATTTCACGTGCCTGCTGGAGCTGGCGTGGTCATTGGATTGACACAACCCCTGCCCAGGGCTGGCACAGAGAGATGGCACCATGAGTCCATATTTAGTATCAGACTGCCACGCGCAGTTGGACATTTTGGAGCTCACCAGCTTTTCCAAGGAGCATCTCTACCACAGAGAGTAGTGGAGGTCAAAATATTGCCTGATTTTGAGAAGAAATTAGATATAACTCTTGGGGTTAATGGGATCAAGAGGGGAAGTTGGACCAGGATATTGAATTTGGTGATCAAAATGAATGGCAGAGCAGATTCGAAAGGCCAAAAGGCTTCTAATTTCGATGTAAAGCCGTTTGCTCCCAATACTGAACCTTCTCTCCGATCTCTCTAACCCCCCCACCCCTCACCCCACCCCATCTAGCCCACCACTGTTGATGGCTGCAGAGAACTTCACCATTTTTATCAAGAATGCAATCACTTTCACAGCTTTTGGCGTGTCGAGGTATGTTCGGAGACGTTTCTGTTTTTATTACTCACAATCCTGAAGACGGTGATTAGAGAGGGAAAAAAAAAAGCCGTGTATTTTCAGCTTTACCGAAAGCTCTGTTTTCCAGGCGGAATATAGTGGAATCAATAACCAAAGAGGTTCTGAAAAACTGCACCTACCATAAGGTCCATGACCCGCTTTGCCCTGTCTTTCGTTTGGGGTACATTGTCGAAGAAATCAAGGAGAATTTCTCTGCCTTGGCGTACAAAGTAAGTCTTACCATGGGCACTGGCCCCAATTAATTAAGCTAAAATGGGCATGGGATAGCAATAGTTGGCGTGATCCATACTGTACCATATAGAAAAACAGAGCAGGAGGAGGCCATTCAGCCCTTTAGGTCTACCCCACCATTCATAATGATCATGGCTAATCACCCAACTCAGTAACATGTTCTCACCTTTCCTCCATATCCTTTGGTCACTTCGCCCCCATAACTAACCCCTTCTTGGAAACATATATGCCAGAATTCTACCACCTCGTCCTCTGTGGAAGCAGAGCGGAATCGTCTGTTGGCCTCAGGCAGGAACTTCTGGTCCCATTCAAGTGAAACCACAAAACCTCACCCAGTCTGTTTTACCCTCAACATTTTCCTGCGGTAACGACTTCCATAGGAAGCTCTGGGTTTCTCCTCACCTCTGTTCTAAATGGTCTACCCTGAATCCTCAGTATGCGACCCCTGGTTCTGCACACCCCCTCCATCAGGAATATCCTGTTAGAATTTTATATGTTTCTATCGAGATTATCCCTCATTCTTCTTAACTCCAGTGAATATAATCCTAACCGACTCAATCTCTCCTCACATGTCAATCCCACTCTCCCAGAAATCAGTCTGGTAAACCCTCTCTCCACTCCCTTTATAGTAAGACCATCCTTCTTTAGATAAGAGATCAAACTGCATACAATATTCTCGATGTGGTCCTACCAAGGCTCTACATAACTGCGGTAAGACATCCCCATTCAAGTTCTCTCGTTGTGAAGGTCAATATACCATTTGTCCTTTTCTTACTGACTGCTGCACCTGTGTGCGTGCCTTCAGTGACTAGGGAGCACGGTAGCACAGTGGGTTAGCACTGCCACTTCACAGCTCCGGGGTCCTGGGTTTGATTCCCAGCTCGGGTCACTGTCTGTGCGGAGTTTGCATGTTCTCCTGCGTGGGTTTCTTCCGGGTGCTCCAGTTTCCTCCCACACTCCAAAGATGTGCGGGTTAGGTTGATTGGCCGTGCTAAGAAATTGCACCTTCGTGTCCTGGGATGTTAGAGGGATTAGTGGGTATAATATGTAGGGATATGGGGGTAGGGCCTGGGTGGGATTTTGTTGGTGCAGATTCGATGGGCCAAAGGGCCTCTTTCTGCACCGTAGAGTTCTATGATCTGTGTGGAGTTGCACATTCTCCTCATGTCTGCGTGGGTTTCCTCTGGGTACTCCGGTTTCCTTCCACAGTCCAAAAATGTGCAGGCTCGGTTGATTAGCAATGCTAAGAAATTGCCTCTTAATGTCCAGGGATATGTAGATTAGTGGGTATAACATGTAGGGATATCGGGGTAGGGCCTGTGTGAGATAGTGTTTGGTGCAGACTTGATGGGCTGAAGGGCCTCTTTCTGCACTGTAAGGTTCTATGATGACAACCAGGGCTCATTACTCCTTCCCCTCTCCTAATTTATGGTCATTCAGATCATCTATCTTTCCAATTTTGCTACCAAAGTGGATATCTTCATATTTATGCATAGCATATTGCATCCGAAATTGTATTTAACTAATCTAAATCACCCTGAAGAATTTCTGCATCCCCACACCCAGCTTTGTGTCATCAGTAAATTTGTAAACATCACATTTAGCTCCCTCATCTAAATCATTAATATATATTGTGAACAGCTAGGGTCCCAGCACTGATCCCTGCAGTACCTCACTAGTTATGGCTTGCAATTCGGAAAAAGGCCAGTTTATTCCCACATTTTGTTTCCCTCCTGCCAACAAGCTTCGTATCCATCTCAATACACTGTTCCCAAATTTCACACCTAACCTCTTACGTGGGACCTCTTCGAAAGTCATCTGAAACTCATCTGAAACTCCAAATAAACCATATCCACTGACTCCCCCTTATCAACTCTGCTAGTTATTTCCTCAAAGAATTCCAGTAGATTTGTCAAGCGTGATTTCCCTGTTGCAAATCCAAACCAAATCTATTCAATCCTGCCAGTGTTTTCCAAAGGCTCTGCTATTACGGGTTGCATTCTGTAATGTCCTTCGCAGCAGGGATTCTCCAGTCCTGCTGCAATGAATGTAGATTGGGCTGAGTGCCAGATTTTCCACTCCTGCTGGCAGGGGTGGCAGGGCGTGGATGGCTGGAGAATTCAAGCCTAAATCTTTGATAAAGGGACTCACTGCCTCCGCACTCCCTCCCTCCCTCCCTGCCTTTTGTGTTTGTTTTGTCCCTCCTGCCTCCGCACTCCCTCCCTGCCTCCGCACTCCCTCCCCTGCCTCCGCCCTCCTCACTGCCTCCGCACTCCCTCCTGCCTCCGCTCCCCTCCCTCCCTCATGTCGCACTCCCTCCCTCCCTGCCTCCGCACTCACTTTTGCCTCCGCACTCCCTCCCTCCCTGCCTCCGCACTACCTCCCTCCCTGCATCTGCACTCCCTCCCTCCCTGCCTCCACACTCCCTCCCTGCCTCCGCACTCCCTCCCTCCCTGCCTTGCAGCTCCCTCCCTCCGCTGCCTCCGCACTCTCCCTGCCTCCGCACTCCCTCCCTCCCTGCCTCCGCACTCCCTCCCGCCTCCGCACTCCCTCCCTCCCTGCCTCCGCACTCCCTTCCTGCCTCCGCACTCCCTCCCTCCTGCCTCCGCCTCCGCACTCCCTCACTGCCTCCGCGCTCCCTCCCTCACTCAGTGCCTCCACGCTCCTTCCTCCCTCACTGACTGCCTCCGTGCTCCCTCCCTCCCTCACTGCCTCCACGCTCCCTCCCTCCCTCCTGCCTCCGCCTCCCTCCCTCCCTCACTGCCTCCGCACTCCCTCCCTGCCTCCACACTCCTCCCTGCCTACGTTACTCCCTTCCTCCCTGCCTCCGCACTCCCTCCCTCCCTGCCTCCGTGCTCCCTCACTGCTCCGCGCTCCCTCCCTCACTCACTGCCTCCGCGCTCGCTCCCTCCTCACTGCCTCCGCACTCCCTCCCTCCTCACTGCCTCTGCGCTCCCTCCCTCCCTCCCTGCCTCCGCACATCCCTCCCTGCCTACGCACTCCCTTCCTCCCTGCCTCCGCACTCCCTCCCTCCCTGCCTCCGTGCTCCCTCACTGCCTCCGCGCTCCCTCCCTCACTCACTGCCTCCGCGCTCGCTCCCTCCCTCACTGCCTCCGCACTCCCTCCCTGCCTCCCTCCCTTTGCCTACGCACTCCTTCCTCTGCCATCCGCACTCCTATCCCTGACTCCGTGCTCCTTCACTGCCTCTGCGCTCCATCACTCCTCACTGCCTCGCGCTCGGTCCCTCCCTAACGCCTCCGCGTCCTTCCCTCGCTACCTGCCTCTGCAGCTCCTCCCTCCCTGCCTCCGTGCTCCCTTCCTGCTCTGTGTTCCCCCCTCCTTGCCTACCCTCCCTCCCTGCTCCGCACTCTCCTACCTCATCCGCACTCTCTCCCTCCCGCCTTTGCACTCCTCCCTCCCTGCCTCCTGCCTCCGATGTTCTCCCTTCATGCCTTGCCGCCTCCCTCCCTCTCTGCCTGCCGGGGCCTCCGTGCCTTCACTGCCTCTGCTCTCCTCACTCCTTCACTGCCTTCCTCGCTCCCTCACTCCTTCCTGCCTCTGCGCTCCCTCCTTCCTGACTGCTCTGGCTCCCCTCCCTCCTCATGGCCTCCAGGCTCTCCCCTCCCTCACTGCCTACGCTCTCCGTCCCTCCCTCACTGCCTCCGCGCTCCCTCCCTTCCCTCACTGCCTCTGCGCTCCCTCCTCCTTCACTGCCTTCTGCGCTCCCGGTCCCACTTCACTGCCTCTGCGCTCCTCCTTCCCTCACTGATCTGCCTCCCTCCCTCCCTTCCTGCGTCCGCGCTCCATTCCTCCTTCACTGCCTCCACGCTCTCCTCCCCACTGCCTGTCCGTGATCCTCCGCTCCCTCCTGCCTCCGCGCTCCTCCTCCTCACTGCCTCCACGCTCCCTCCCTCCCTCACTGCCTCCGCTCTCCTTCCCTCCCTCACTGCCTCCGCGCTCCACCCTTCCTCCCTGCCTCCGCGCTCCCTCCCTCCCTCACTGCCTCCGCGCTCCCTCCCTCCCTCACTGCCTCTGCGCTCCCTCCCTCCCTCTGCCTGTGCGCTCCCTCCCTCCTTCACTGCCTCCACGCTCCCTCCCTCCCTCACTGCCTCCGCGCTCCCTCACTCACTGCCTGCGCGCTCCTCTTCATCCATCACTGCCTCCGCACTCCCTCCCTCCCTCCCTGCTCCGTACTCCCTCCCTGCTCCGCACTCCCCCCTGCCTCCTACTCCCTCCTCCCTTCCTCCACACTCCCTCCCTAATCTCTGCACTGTTAGCCTCCTACCTGCCTCCGCACTCCCTCCCTACCTGCCTCCGCACTACTCCTCCCTGCCTCCGTGCTCCTTCATGCTCTGTGTTCTCTCTCCCTCCCTCCTCTGCCTCCGCACTTCCTCCCTGCATCCGCGATCCCGTCCCTCCTTCCTGCTCCGCGCTAGTCCCTCCTCCTTCACTGCTCTGCGCTCCTCTCTTTCCTCACTGCCTCTGCGGTCTCCTCCCTCCGTTCACTGCCTCACGCTCCCTTCCTCCCACTGCATCCACGCTCCCTCCCCCTCACTGTGCCTCCACGCTCCTTCCTTCCCTCACTGCCTCACGCTCCCTCCCTCCTCACGCCTCCGCCTCCCTCACTCCCTCACTGCCTCTGCTGCTCCATCCCTCCTTCACTGCCTCCGCGCTCCCTCCTCCCTCACTGCCTCTGCGCTCCCTCCCTCCCTCACTTGCCTCTGCGCTCCCTCCCTCCTTCACTGCCTCCCCGCTCCCTCCCTCCCTCACTGCCTCCGCGCTCTCCTCACTCATGCTCCGCGCTCCCTCCCTCCCTCACTGCCTCCCGACTCCTCCCTCCCCCTCTGCCTCCGACTCCATCCTGCTCCGCACTCCCTCCCTGCTCCGTACCCTCCTCCCTGCCTCCCACACTCCCGCCCTACCTCCGCAACTCCCTCCCTACCTGCCTCCGCACTCCCTCCCTACCTGCCTTCCGCACTTCCCTCCCTCCCTTCCTCGGGCTCCCTTCACTGCCTCTGTGTTTCCCTCCCTCCCTCTCCTGCCCTCCGGCACTCCCCTCCCTGCCTCCGCCCATCCCTCCCATCCCTCTTTGCACTCCCTCCCTCCCTGCCTCCCTCCCTCCATGCTCCTCACTGCCTCCGCACTCCCTCCCTCTTTCACTGCCCCTCGCCCTCCCGTTCCTCACTGCATCTGCTCTCCCCCTCCTTTCACTGCCTCCGCGCTCCCGTCCCGTCCTTCACCTGCCTCTTGCGCTCCTTCCTTATCCCTGACTCCTCTGCGCTCCCCCCTCCTTCACTGCCTCCACGTCTCCCTCGGGCCTCCCTCACTGCTCCACGCTCCCCTCCCTCCCTCACTGCTCCGCGCTCCCTCCCTCCCTCACTGCCTCTGCCTCTCCTCCCTCCCTCACTGCCTCTGCTCTCCCTCCCTCCCTCCTGCCTCTGCGCTCCCTCCCCTCCCTCACTGCCTCCGCGCTCCCTCCCTCCCACACTGCCGTCCCTCCGCTCCCTCCCTCCTTCACTGCCTCCACCTCCCTCCCTTCCTTCACTGCCTCCACGCTCCCCTCCTCCCTCACTGCCTCCGCCTCCCCTCCCTCCCTCACTGCCTCCACGCTCCCTCCCGCCCTCACTGCTCCGCGCCCCTCCCTCCCTCACTGCCTCCGCTCGTCCCTATCCCTCCTTCCCTGCCTCCCGCTCCCTCCCTTCCTCACTGCCTCTGCGCTCCCCCTCCCTCACTGCCTCTGCCGCTCCCTCCCTCCTTCACTGCCTCCGCACTTTCCTCCCTCCTCACGCCTCCGCGTCTCCCTCCCTCCTTCACTGCCTCTGGCGCTCCCTCCCTCCCTAACTGCCTTAACACTCCCTCCCCTCCCTCACTGCTCCGCACTCCCTCCCTCCCTGCCTTTGCACTCCCTCCTCCCCTGCCATCCCTGCTCCTGCTCCCTCACATGCCTCCTCCTGCGCGCTCCCCATCCCTCCTTCACTGCCTCTGCGCTCCCCCCTCCCTCCCTGCCTCTGGGCTCCCCTACCCTCCCTCCTGCCTCCATGCTCCCCTCACTGCCTCCGCGCTCACAGCCCTCCTCCTTCACAGGCCTCCGCGCTCCCTCCCTCCTTCACATGCCCCGCGCTCCTCCCTCCTCCCAACTAGCCTCTGCGCTCCCTCCCCCCCTCACTCTAGCCGTCAACGCTCCTCCTTCCCTCACTGCCTCCGCGCTCCCTGGCCCTCCCTCACTGCCTCCGTGCTCCCTTCCCCCCTCACTGCCTCTTCTGCGCTCCTCCCCTCCCTCCCTCACTGCCTCCGCGCTCCCCTCCCTCCTCACTGCCATCCACGCTCCTCCCTCCCTCACTGCCTCCACGCTCCCTCCCTCCCTCACTGCCTCTGCGCTCCCTCCCTCCCTCACTGCCTCCGCGCTCCCTCCCTCCTTCACTGCCTCCGTGCTCCCTTTTTAAATAGTGGGGTGACATTAGCTACCTTCCAATCTGTACGAACTGTTCCAGAGTCTACAGAATATGGAAAATGACCACCAATGCATCCACTATTCTTTGGCCATTTCCTAAGTACTCGGATTGAGATTATGAAGCCCTGGAGGTTTATTGGGCTTTGGTCCCATCAGGTTCCCCAACTCCATTTCTTTACTAACACTTCATTCCCTCCTCACACTAATCCCTCTTTCCCACTGTTATCTTATTTGTGTCCTCCTTTGTGAAGACAACCAAAATATGTATCGAGTTGATCAACCATTTCTTTGTTCCCCATTATGACTTCCCCGGCTCTAATTGTAAGGGACCTACATTTGTCTTCACCAATATTTTTTTAGCCGAATATTGCTATTTTATAGTCAGTTTTTTATGTTTCCACAAGCTTACACTCGTACCCTGCTTTCCCCTTCTTAGTCAATCTCTTTGTCCTCCTTTGCTAAATAGAATAAGCGAGACCACTCTAATATTCTCTCATTAATAACGCTGTGGGTGCACATGGATTGCAGCGATTCAAGAAGGCAGCTCACCATCACCTTGTCAGGGGCAATTAGGAATGGCAATACAAATGCAACACAGTGGCGAGTTGTTAGCACAGCTGCCTTACGGTGCCAGGGAGTAAGGGGAAATTCCGTCCTCAAGCGTTTGCACATTCTACCCGTATCTGCCTGGGCTTCCTCTGGCTGCTCTGGTTTCCTGCCACAGCCCAAAGATGTGCCATGGTAAATGCGTGGGGCTATGAGGTGAGGGTGGGTGAGAGGGTCTTGGATAAGGTGTTCTTTCCGAGAACTGGTGCAAACTCAACGGGCTGAAATGGCCTCCTTCTGCACGGTAAGGATTGTGTGATCCCCGTGAAAGAATATTTGAAAAATGTGGCGATGTGGTTATGCGTTTCTGTTGAAGGGAGGCATGATCGGTATCGTGATAAACTGGGACTGCGACCTGGATTGGCCGGAAAAATTCTGTACACCCACTTACAGCTTCCATCAGCTTTACGGGGGTTTAGGCAAGGAGAAAGTATCGACAGGGTTTAACTTCAGGTAAGAACCTCCCAATTTGTTGGAGCTCGTGTTTAGTGAAATGCTGCAGCAGGTTGCAGGGTAGCACGGTGGGTTGATATTCCACTCCACATTGCTTGTTGTAGTGGAGAATTTCTCGTTTTCTGCGATAGCAAAACTTAAACAAAAGATTGCTTTGCAAAAACAACTAGCTTTTTATTATCACACAACTGCATGCAGAGTCTTGGAGACAGAGACTAACTGCTGATTCTATCCCAAGACCGCGTGCGGGCGTGCTACAAGAATCAATTATACCTTTTTCTTATCAGTGTGTACATGTTAAATTAGTTATACAAGCAGTAGTACATCATCAATTGTATTAGGACTTCCGAGACCCCTCTGTCTCATCAATAATATCATCATCTTGTCCTTTTGGTAGAAGAGAAGAAGGTCAATGGCTTCGTTATTTTTGACCTTATCTCGCCTCACTCCTCCAAGTTAGGGCAACTTATGTGGAGTCATCCTTATCAGGTCTTGACTTTCTCTTAGGTTATTCAGTTTTACAGAGGTCTGGCAATTTGGAATAGCCTGGCCAGCTCTCCTTTGTACCAATTACCTACCATTTTTCCCCATCATGCCATTGCTTCTTTCGTACACTATCCCAGTTAAAGTCAGACCAGAGGGAAAAGCCTTGCTTTAAGGGAGAGAGCAGAGGAGCTGGGCGAATCCCCTCCCCCGTGTCGCTGACAAAAATCCACTGGAATTGTTCAAAAAAGGGCTAAAGAGGTCCTGATCTCATTTGGGAGATATTCAAACAACAAAACAGCACGGGAAACAGGCCCTTTGGCCCAACGAGCCTGCGCCGCCACCTCGATGTTCCCACCTCTACCCGCGATCCCTGTCTATGTTTATAGATCTATGGATTAAAAACCAAATTTGAGACAATTTTGGGAGAATTTATTTTGCCAATTAGCCTAAGAGCACATCTTTGGGATGTGGGAGGAAACCGGAGCTCCCGGAGAAAACCCACTCAAGCACGGGGAGAATGCGCAAACTCCCACAGACACAGGCCCAAATCCATGTATCTGCACAGCACAGCGATAGTCACTGAGCTGTCATGTTGCCCATCAGATCCAGGTCAAGCGTACACTAACGACGTGAAGCACTAGGATACTCTCGAAAAAGGTCCAAGAGCAGCCCTCTCACGACCCATCACGTGTATGCCCCTCATTAGACAACAAGGTGGACCAAAGCACCTGTAGGATAAAAACAAAGTACATCAATATCATCATCTATTTACACACTTCCCAGGGACTCCCAAGGCTCATGATCCCTATTTTAAATCAGTTTTCTATACCCCTCCATTCCCATTCTGTTCATGTGCCCATCTAAGTATTTCTTAAATAACTCCAGAGTACCTGCCTCCACCACTTTACTTGGCAGCGCATTCCATACCACCACCACCCTCTGTGTGAAAAAACTCCCTCTAGCATCCAAATTATACCTTACCCCCCTCACCCTAAGCCCCTGACCCCTCGTGCTATTTGAGTCCATCCTAGGAAAAAGCTTAACCCTGTTTACTCTATCTATCCCCCTCATAATCTTGTACACCTCTATTAGATCTCCTCTAAGTCTACGTCTTTCAAAGGAAAACAGTCCCAATTTGCCTAACCTCTCCTCGTAACTCAGACCTTCCATACCAGGCAGCATCCTGGTAAACCTCCTCTGCACTCTCTCCAGAGTCTCCACGTCCTTCCGGTAGTAAGGCGACAGTATTCCAAATGAGGTGTAACCAGTGTTTTATACAACTGTAACATTAAAGGCCAGCTCTTGTACTCTATATCCCTTCCTATAAAGGCTAACATACTATATGCATTCTTCACAACCTTCTCCACTTGCTCTGCCACCTTCAGAGACTTGTTCACCTGCACCCCCAGGTCCCTCTGCGTTTCTATACTCTTAATAGTTCTACCCTTTATCATATATCTCCCTTCTACATTCTTTTTCCCGAAATGCATCACCTCACATTTAGAACATAGAACATAGAACATAGAACAATACAGCACAGAACAGGCCCTTCGGCCTTTGATGTTGTGCCGACCAAAATAAAAAGCAATGCCCCTCAAACTAAACATTCCCTTCTCTTCCATATACTTATCAACTAACCTCTTAAACGCCACCAAACTTGGCGCATCTACAACAGCTGCAGGCAGGGCATTCCACTCCCTAATCACTCTTTGAGTAAAGAACCTACCTCTGATATCCGTCCTATAACTCATACCCCTTAATTTAAGCTGTGTCCCCTCATGCTAGCTTTCTCCATCCTAGGAAAAAGGGCTATCACTGTCAAAATCTTGTCCTAATCAATCTCTATCTTAACAACTAAAGAAAGCTTTAGGATTCTCTTAATCCTATCAGCCAAAGTCTTCTCGTGTCCCCTCTTAGCTCTCTCAATTCACTCTTTAGCTCCCTCCTGACTAATCTATAGCTATCCATTGCTCTAACTGAGCCTTCAAGCCTCATCCTGACATAAGCCTCCTTTTTCCTTTTAACCAGCAAATCAACTTTTTTCGTACACCAAGGTTCCCTTACTCGACCATTTCCTCCTGATAATCCATTTATCAGGATTGAATTCCATCTGCCATCTATCTGCCCAAGCTACCAGCCTATCTATGTCCTGCTGCATCGCCTGACAATGCTCCTCACTATCCGCAAGTCCTGCCATCTTTGTATCGTCTGCAAACTTGCTGATCACTCCACTTACTCCCTCTTCCAAGTCATTTATATATATTACAAATAGAAGAGGTCCCAGTACCGAGCCCTGCGGCAGGCCACTAGTGACCGACCTCCAGCTAGCAGAACACCCTTCCACTATTACTCTCTGTCTCCTATTACCAAGCCAGTTTACTTATCCATCTAGCACCTGTCCTTGTTCCCATGAGCCTTACCTTCTCGACTAACCTCCCATAGGGACTTGTCAAACGCCTTACTAAAATCATATTTTTAGAGCCGAGAGGCGGAGATGTGGCAAATGGATTTTAATGTGGAAAAGTGTGAGGTAATTCACTTTGGGCAGGAATAATAAATGTGTAGGGTATAGGCTAATGGTAGGCTCTTAATAGTGTTGATGAACGGAGGGATCTTGGTGTATTATGTGTCATAGATCCCTGAAGTTGCAGTCAAGTGGATAAAGTTGTTAAGAAGGCATATGGAGTCTTAGCTTTTATTGGTAGGGGGATTGAATTTGGAGCCGCAACGCATCATGTTGCAACTGTACAAAACTCTAGTGCGGCCGCACTTGGAGTATTGTGTGCAGTTCTGTCCGCCACATTATAAGAAAGATGTGGAGGCATTGGAGAGGGTACAGAGGAGGTTTACCAGGATGTTGCCTGGTATGGAGGGCAGGTCCTATGAAGAGAGGTTGAGGATTTGAGGTTGTTTCGTTAGAAAGGAGGCGCTAAAGGGGACCTTATTGAAGCATATAAGATGATTAGAGGTTTAGATAGGGTGGACAGTGATAGCCTTTTTCCTAGGATGGAGAAAGCTAGCACGGGGACACAGCTTTAAATTAGGGGTATGAGTTATAGGACGATATCAGAGGTAGGTTCTTTACTCAAAGAGTGATTAGGGAGTGGATGCCTTGCCTGCAGCTGTTGTAGATGCCCAAGTTTGGTGGCGTTTAAGAGTTTAGTTGATAAGTATTTGATGAGGGAATGGTTTATTTTGGAGGGGGCATTGCTTTTTATTTTGGTCGGCACAACATCGAAGTCGAAGGGCCTGTTCTGTGCTGTATTGTTCTATGTTCTATGTTATGTTTCGATTAGACGACGTCAACAGCTCGCCTTCGTCCACTGTTTTTCATCACCTCCTCAAAAATTCTACCAGATTTGTAAGGCACGACCTGCCCCTTAACAAATCCATGCTGCGATCCCTAATCAGATCGCAACGCTCTAAGTGCCTATACATCCTATCTCTAAGAATCCCCTCCAACAGCTTCCCTACCACTGATGTCAAACTCACCGGCCTATAATTTCCAGGGTTATCCCTACGACCCTTTTTAAACAACGGTACAACATTAGCTATTCTCCAGTCCTCTGGGACCTCACCTGTGTCCAAAGAAGAGACAAAGATTTATGTCAGAGGCCCAGCAATTTCACCTCGTACCTCCCTAAGCAGCCTGGGATAAATGCCATCAGGCCCTGGAGATTTATCAGTTTTAATGCTACCTAGAAGCTCTAACACTTCCTCCCTCGGTATGGCTATTTCCCTCAACTGGTCCACAGCTCCCTCAGAGACAGGAGCTGTCAACAAGCCCCTCTCCTTCGTGAATACCGACACAAAGTGTTCATTCAGGATCTCTGCCATTCCCTCGGGCTCTAAGCACAGTTCCCCTCCTCTGTCCCTAAGAGGTCCGATTTTTCCTCTAACTACCCTTTTATTCTACATAGGAGTACAAGCCTTTGGGTTTTCCTTAATCCCTCTCGCCAAAATCAGTTTCATGCCCCCCTTTTTGCCCTCTAACTCCTGTTTAGATCCCTTCCTACTCTCTCTATATTCCTTCATGCTGTCTCGGTTCCAGCTGCTGCGACCTATCATAAACGCTTCTCTTTTCTTCCTAACCAAGTCCTCAATATCCCTAATAATCCACAACTCTCTAATCCTACCTTTCCCAACTTTCCTCTTAGCCGGCACATACTTATCTTGCAACATTTTCAGTATTCCCTTGAAAGAGTCCCACATGCCTAGCGTGGACTTACCCTCAAACAACCGTTCCCAATCAGTTTCCCTAAGTTCCTGCCTAATTCAACCGTAGTTAGCCTTCCCCCAATTCAGCACCTTGCCCCGAGGGAAGCAAGCATCCTTTTCCATCTGTATCCTAAAGTAGACAGAATTGTGGTCACTGTTAGCAACATGTTCCCCCACTACAACATCAACTACCTGCCCTGGCTCATTACTCAGAACTAAATCCAATATAGCCCCGTCTCTAGTCGGGTTAGCCACATACTGTTCCAACGATCCTTCCAGTGTACATTTTACAAATTCCTGCCCATCCAAACCCCCAGCTCTAAGTACTTTCCAATCCACCCTGGGGAGATAAAAATCTCCCACTATAATGACTCTGTTCTTTCTGCACCTATCCAAAATGTCTTTACATATGCCTTCTTCAACTACCTGCGGGCTGTTGGGTGGCCTATAATACACCCCTAGCATAGTAATCGCCCCCTTTCTATTCCTCAACTCCACCCACAGTGACTCCACTCCTAACCCCTCTGTATTGTCCTCCCTCTGCACCACCGTGATGCTCTCCTTAACTAACAACGCCACTCCCCCACCTCTTCTGGACCTTCCTCTGTCACGCCTGAAACCCAGGAATGTTCAGTTGCCACTGCTCCCCTTCCTTTAACCACATCTCTGTCACTGCAACCACATCCAAGTTCCTCGCAAACATTAAGGCCCTAAGTTCATCCGTTTTTCCCGTTACGTTCCTCGCATTGAAACAGACACACTCCGGACCTCCAAGACCACTCGGAACCTCCTTCTCCCCGGTGAATCTCTTCTCGTCCAAGCTTACTCTATCTCCCATCTCGCTCTCTACCGAGAGATCGGTCTCATCCCCTCCCCCCCTCCATAATAGTTTAAATCCTGCCGATACACTCCAGCTAACCTCCCAGCTAAGATATTCACACCCTTCCCATTCAAGTGTTCCCCATCCCTTCTATACAGGTGCCCTTCTTTCGCAAAGACTTCCCAGTTATCCACAAATACAAAACCCTCTGCCCTACACCATCCTTCGGCCACGCATTCAGCTGTAGGATCTCATTTCTCCTGGCTCCGCTATTACCCGCACCTGGAAGCAGCCCTGAGATCGCCACCCTCGAGGCCCTGTTCTTCAGCCTACCCCCCAACTCCCTGAACTGCCTTTTTATATCCTCCCTGCTCTTCCTTCCTACATCCTTCTCTCCTATGTGAATAATCACATCCGCCTTGGCCCCCTCACCCTTCAAAATGCCTCTACCCTGTCTGACACATCTTGCACCCCTGCTCCAGGGAGGCAAACTACCATCCTGGAGTCCCGCCTTGGACCACAAAAGCGTCTATCTATTTCTTTAACCCTCCCATCCCCCGCCACTATCTCCCTTTCCTCCCCTTTGAGGTACTCTGGTCCTCGTGCCTTGCCTTTTTTAACCCTCCGCCCTCGATATTTTGGGGGGCTGCCACGGGGGAAGTCTTTGGACCATCTCCCCTCTCCTTTTCCCCCTTCCTGACAGTAATCCA